>VWPW01029666.1:695-26207 GCA_013389825.1 Crypturellus undulatus
GGACGACAGGTTGACCATGAGGCAGCAGTGTGCCCTCGTGGCCAAGAAGACCAGTGGCATCCTGGGATGCATTAAGAGGAGCGTCTCCAGCAGGTCGAGGGAGGCGATCTTACCCCTCTACTCAGCCCTGGTGAGGCCACATCTGGAGCACTGTGTCCAGTTCTGGGCCCCACAGTACAAGAGGGATGTGGAGCTGCTGGAGAGAGTCCAGCGCAGGGCCACGAGGATGATCAGGGGCCTGGAACATCTACCCTATGAGGAGAGGCTGAGGGAGCTGGGCTTGTTCAGCCTGGAGAAGAGAAGGCTGAGAGGGGACCTGATCTGTGTCTATAAGTGCCTCAAGGGAGGCAATGAGGAGGATGGGGCTGGCCTCTTTTCACTGGTGGTCACTGACAGAACCAGAGGAAATGGCCACAAATTGAAGCATGAAAAGTTCCACGGGAGCTTAAGGAAGAACTTCTTGACGGTGAGGGTGACAGAGCACTGGAACAGGCTGCCCAGAGCGGTTGTGGAGTCTCCTTCTCTGGAGATTTTCAAGACCCGCTTGGATGCAGTCCTGTGGCACGTGCTCTAGGTGGCCCTGCGTGTGCAGGGGGGTTGGACTAGATGACCTCTAGAGGTCCCTTCCAACCTTAGGCATTCTATGATTCTATGATTCTATGATTATTCCAGGGCACTTGCAGCTGTAAATGTTAAACAATGAAAACGAGTCTTTACTAAGAAATTTCTAGGAATAAAACCATTGTAAACAAAATCTGTGTTCTGCCTCTGCCTGTTCTTGCATTATTTGTACACTACATACTGCAGAGCGGTGTTTAAAAACTATTTGTTAATTTTCCATTTTGCCTTTGCAGCGAAGGAATTTGGAATATCTCCGTAGCTTAGAGAACAGTATTCTGCCTTAGACCAATTCTGGGAAAGGACCAGCACCAGAACCTTTTTCTCTGGTCCTGGTGCCTCATATATTCCTTCCGACTCCCGGGGTTGAAGAAGCACAGCTAAGTCATGTATATTCAGAGTCACTGGGAAGCACAGAAAAAAGAAATACCCAACACTGGGTAGTGGAAGAAATCTAGGTCCACCCAGGCCTCTGAACTTCACAATATGTTATGTGGGGGAAAGGGCCTCCACTTTTTATTCTTCCCTTCTCCCTTCCCTTTTATTCAGAGTTTTTTTCTTAAAAAATGCAGTTCAGTTCCTGATAGGGACACAGTGTAGTCCTGAGTGAATTAGAGATTTAAGAATGGAGCCACATATTTTAGAGACCAGTTCAAGCACAGTCCCTATACTGAGGCTATTCCCAGAAGGAACTCTGTGCTACTAAAGGAGCTAAAACTAAATTAACAAAATATCTGGTTATTTAAAGTTTTCTAGATAAGTTTGCTGAGGCTGACTGCATCAGGGACACATCCTGGGTCCTGTCTAGAAGAAGTGCTCGGGTCCATGAGGAGTCACTGTCTTCTCCACACATCTCCTGCAAATGCTCCATGGTGCAAGCCCTCCCCACAGTTCTCTGAGATCTATGACATATGTTTGACAGCCCTTAACCAACAAGCAATCTTGTCACACATCTCACAAGGGCGATTAGCTACACTTGCTCTATATGAAACTTAAAGTATCTGAGTTAACTTTTCCATCCTCTTTCATCATTCTCTCACCTTGAATAAACCGTTCAATTGTCTGTCTGAGCTTCCTACTTCTTAAAAGTGGTTAATAACACCTCCCAACCTCAAAGAAGTGTTGTGCACATAAGTATTAAAAGCTGTGCAGTGCTAGGTCGCGGAAGCCATAGAAACACCAAAAGCAAACTTGACTTTCAGGTGCTTGAATGCAAAGCATCCTAAAATTGCAAGGTCTTGCTATTATAACTCTTCTGCTTTTCCTCTGATGCATTCAGTACTGGCCACTTGTCACGAGCAATTGGTACAACACAGAAGTGGATGGACCATTGGTCAGTACTGTTATGCCAGTTCTTAATTGTTTAATGTTCTGATACAGATTTTTGCAACAGCATTGATGCTTAATCTGATTTTTGGAAGGAGAAGATGTCAGGATGCCTTTTCCATTAGCTCACACAGTCTATTTAGTTTTCCTAGGCTGTTTGGAAGCTTGATGGGGTTTAATTGAAAATGTCAGAAGGGAACATTTTAATTTGACTGCATTTGATATTGTGGCTAATGTGTTCAGCATTTCATTGTAATTCAAAACACTCTTCACATTCCACAACTGGCATTGCTATTATTTTAAAAGGTGAGATCTTTCATTGTTAATCAGCATGGGATACTTAGTATTCTATATTGTTTATACTCTTTTATTTTTATTTTTATGTACTACACCTTTACAAGGACCACAAAAATGAGTATTTTATGATCTAATCAAGCACCCTTCAAACTTTAAGTTTCAAAAGATCACAAAATGTCTGACTTCTTTGGATCTGATTCATTTTTCAGTTGTTGGGACAGAGAGAGCATGAAAGACTATTCACTGTAAATTCTATATTTTAGAGCACATACAACAGGGTATGAAGAGGTGAGGTATTTGTATTTAACTAGTTGTGTTTGCTTTGCTATGAGAGATTGAAAGAACAACATGGCTGCAAAATTCCTATAGTTTTGGGCAACAGCCTGAGACACAACTTCAAGTTCATGCTCCAAATATGTTTTCAGAAACATTTTTCTTATCTTAAGCTGTATACCAGGACACCAGTTACCATGTACGACACAGCAAGATGACATTAAAGCTTGTTCCTGGCTGCATTATAGAACCTGATCTAGAAAATATAACCGAAAAATATGCATCTAAATATTTTATCTATTTTATTATCTCCCAGCAGCAGTCAGCTTAATGTTGAACCATGAAGTCTAATGGCCAAGTTGTGCTTACTCTGCAGGATAATTTCCATGAGTATCAATTGTCTCTCTATCCAGAACAATAAAATAACTAAAGAAAAGGAAAGAGACTGCAGTGTTTTTCTGATAAAGCTTTCTCAAGAGAGTAAGACCTGTTTCCTTGTGATGTCCATCACTGAAACTGTTGGAAATCCACATATCCAGCATGAATGTCTACTCAAGTGCTACTGCATCCTTCCAATTGTCTTTCAGATCTGTGATACCTTGTCCAAAAGTCCTGAGGTCTAAAGAGTATTTCAAAAACAGGTCCAGTAACGACATTTAACCAAGAATGAGCATTCTCAGGAATGGTTACTCATGGAAAACCTGCATGTTTTTATTAAGTATTTTTGTATTTTTTTTTTTTTATAAAAAGATTGCAAAATCTGCGCAAATACATACAATGCTTCTGTTGGACTAGTTATTTATTAATTAGCAAAGACAAGCAAAAATAAAACAAGTAACCAAATGAAATCTCTGCAACTCTCTTTATCATTTTTCTTTATTAATTTTTACAATATAAGTTGATTTTCATTGATGGATATGTGTTACGATGTCATACCAAGTTGGTTTGTACACAATCTTTCCACCATGATGCAAATTTTTCAGCAAATATGAGGGGACCTCATCAGTGTCTATAAGTGCATCAAGGGAGGCAGTAAGGAGGATGGGGCTGGCCTCTTTTCACTGGTGGTCACTGACAGAACCAGCGGAAATGGCCACAAACTGAGGCATAAAAAGTTCCACGGGAACTTAAGGAAGAACTTTTTGACAGTAAGGGTAACAGAGCACTGGAACAGGCTGCCCAGAGAGGTTGTGGAGTCTCCTTGTCTGGAGATCTTCAAGATCTGCTTGGATGCAGTCCTGTGCCACGTGGTCTAGGTGGCCCTGCGTGTGCAGGGGGGTTGGACTAGATGACTTCTAGAGGTCCCTTCCAACCTCAACCATTCTATGATTCTATGAATATCTGAGATAGGCATGCACTAACATTCATAATTAAATACATATGGAAAAATAAGCTATCTATTTCATAAAAATATTCAGAACACAATAAAAAATGGATATAATCTTGAAAAAAATAGTCTCTCTGTTCTCTGAAAGCAAACATGTCAATTAATACACTTTTTAAAGAATATCTCTAAAATAGAAATAGGTCCAATTTAGGATAACTCTTCTACAGGGAATTCTGATGTTTCCAGTTTGTTTATTTTTCAATCAGGGTCTTGCGGAAAGTTAAAGCATGACCTCTCACCCCAACAGAAAATAGTGAATCCAAGACAAAATCAAGTTCAGAAATCTAAAATATTTCATTGCAGCTTTGTTTGATCTCAGTCCATGTCTCCGCAGGTTGTTGCTTGGCCTTGATCCCTTTTTCTTCTGTGAGGCTCCCATCTTCTATGTTGCAGCACCCTACTTCATGCAAGAAGTCTTCAGCAACTAAATCACAATTCTCCTGAATCATTACACAGCCCAGGCCAGCATAGAACTACTCCTAAACCTCATGTTTCATAGAAATCAGTTCCCCCCACTTTCTTGACTATCAAGAGATATTATACTGTAACCATTTCCACTGGAGTTGCTAGCAGCTCTATCAACCTTACAGTGGCATATCATGGTGGAAATTATTGCAAAGGTGCTGGGGGTAAGATGCTGATAGTTGAACAAGTCTTGAACAACTCTTGTTGAGTTTTCCTGTGTAGAAAATGGAGGCAAACAAGCAAAATAAATAAATAAATAAAATAAATGTCCCTGATTGGGGTGAAAAAAAAATCTCTTTTTTTGTCAGTGAATAAACACTGAACTTTTTTGCACCCTTTCATTCATGCTGATATGGTTTTGGAGACCAGTGACCCATATAACGTCATGACTAAGATGCGATCATTGCTCAGACATTCGCCATCTACCAACAGAGTGTTAAATCGGATGTGCCTGCACCGTCAAGGAGAGTCTCTGCTACCTGCAGCATCATCTGGGCTCGGGGTAGAAACCTAGATTCATACGTGTGGCTGGGTAATATCACCAGAAAATAGAAAACATTTCTCACCTGCAGCCAGAGTCCATTTGCTGGTATGAACCGATGCTTGGTATGAAGGCACCTCCCTGCTTGGGGAAGGTCCATGTTTGCATGGGCGAGTTTGAGGTCAAAGCTGTTGTCATCAGGGAAGGTGATCAGGGGAAACTTAGGCCCTTGCTAAAGTCTGCAATGTTAGTCAAACCCCGTTTCCAACATTTTCATCTGCTCCCATATATCTTTCAGAGACTGGTTCTGCTATCAGACAGCGCAGCGATGCATTTATCTCAATCCCCAGCGCTATATGCCACTGCCAACATTATCTCTACACTCTTTGATAATTCCTCATCTACCGTCCCTGGGAAATCTGATCCCTGATTTTAAGCGAATCTCTGTTCCCTTCACTTGTAAATACAAGCTTCAGCCTAACAAGAAATCTCCTGCTTTGCAGTGCATGTGTCTCTAATTCATGGCTAGCATTATGAAGATTATAATGATTTTTCTTTTATCTCCACTCAGCTAATACACCAGTGATTGGGGAGAAAACAGAATATTTTAGTTGAGATACTCTATGTTTCTTGACACTGTAGTTGCTTCTATTTTTCACTCAGCTTCAGATTCTTGGGGAGAACTAAACCCAGTGCAGCCTTTGATCTTTTTGACTGGTTTCCTCAGTGGATGAAGCAGCCTTATAAAAAGGGCATAAGCCCTTTTTAGATGATAACAAGCTGTACATTTTCTATCTCATTCAGCACCAGGGTGTTTGCAAAAAGCTCACCATCAGTATTCCAGCCTGTTTTTATGTGAGTCTCTATTATCTACAAAAAAACCTTCCTGATCTGATTTCTCAGAAGGTCCATATTAATTTGCTATGATCATTTCATTTTCTACGCTATCTTTCACCTCACATTAGTTTCTGCTGAGGCAGGCAAACTGCATATGCTATTTTTCTCTGCAAGCAAAAGAGGTCTTTTACTGTCCCTTACCGTGACACATGTACTTTTATTTTTTTTTCCTTTATTTTTCTATCATACTTTTAAATTATATGCCTCGGTATTTTAACGTTCTTATCTGCTTCACTAATTTAGCAAAGTCCTAGTTTTCCCATGCAGATTGCCTGGCATAGAAAGTCCTTCCACTCCTGAATGCTGCTATTTTCCTTCCCCCATCACCTGACTTCTGTTTGGGCAGTGCAGTTCTGTGCTACTCCTATGAATGTAATAGGAAAACATTTAAAAGCAGAGGTACTTCTGTTCTTCCAGATTCTTTCTTCATCATGAAACATCATTGCTTTCACATCACATTTCTGTTTATTACACTTCTTCTGCTACCACCATCCTCAGAAATGACTTTGAAACTCTTGGAAAATTCTTTGGAAAATGCAGGCTTCAGCAGCAGCTAAAACAAGCAAAAAATTAAACAGACAATTGTCCTGCTTTCATAGCATGATCAATCAATAGATGTATATTATCTTGATGAAACATATTTATCTTGGCATTTCATTGACTGAGCAGCCAATTCAGACACCATTTTTTCCTCTGTATTAAAATTTATATATTATTTATCAAGATTTATATGAACAATTCTTATATATTAAGACAGATTATTGTGGATAATAAAAAATAATAAGCTAAAGCCAATTACATACTCCCAGAGTCTAGTAATAACATTCATGAGGACTCTCTGTTAATTAATATCCTCACATAGTGATACAACTAAATCAAATTCTTAAATACTTTGCTGTCCTTTCTATGGCTTTATGGGAAGTTGTTACACAGTTCTATCAAAAACTTTCTGCTTTACACTGAAAGAGTATAAAAAACTTGAAAAAAAATGGATGTAAACTGAAAGTTTGAGAGAAACTAAAATCCTTTACCTTCAAAAATCAATTAAAATATTTTCTTTGGAGTATGAAGTTTGTTCTAGCTGTGCAGTCTTTCATTAACATTTCCTCCACTATTTTCTCGAAGTAGAAAATACAATTTACTTCAAATTTCTCAGAAAATAAAAGAAAAACACAACTATTTCAATAACTCCATAACTTTTTTTTCCCCTTTTGCCACCACAAAAATCAATGAAGCCAGCCCTTCCCCGTGAAAGGTTGCAGTTTCGATGAATCACCTTTTTCTGATGAAAAAGTGTTTTGTTGAAAAATTCTCCCCCTGCTCTGTTTACTGCACTGGCTTAGTTCTGGACGAATGCTTCCAGCAATCAGGATGGCAGAGGAGAATATAATCTGCAGGGCTATTGACTACTTGTTGAGGGTCAAAGAGAGGTTAACAATAAAACCTGCTGCAATGTACATTTAAGCTACTGCGAGCCGAGAGAGGCTTATCCCAGCTCTCAAGTGGATGGAGGCCGCTATTTAGCTCACCTGGCAAATCTGCTGCCTACCCTTTCTGAAAGCACCGCATGCATTTTCGGGCCTGGAGGACCAGCTTGTTTCATGAAAGTTGCTTAGTTTCATTATCTCGCACCTAAGCCTGTGTTTGCTGCGGGTGCCACAGCCGCTTCTCCAAATGTGCATGTACCCCTGTGACAGCCCAGGCAACCTCATGGGAGACACAGGTGAGTTTTAATGCGTGATGGTAGCTGTGAAGCTCAGATTTGTTAGACTTTCTTCTTCTTCTTTTTTTTTTCTTCCCCTCGCCATTGTAGATATTAGGCAGTGTGAAATGTATAGAAGATATCAATCTGAAAAAAAAAAGTCAACTTCAAGGGAAGTAAAAGCAATAAAAACCATTCAGCAATATAAACTAAATCTTTAGCATGAGAGAAAAAAGATATTGAGGGTCTTCTTAAAAAAAAAAAATAATAATTCCCACAATGCCACAAAAGATTGACTATCCTGTAGCCACCCATGGTAGTGCTGGTACTGTACAAAACCTCCTTTTACCAGTCCCTTAAGTCTCATTTAAACCCACTGGTAAAAGCCTATCTTAAGGAAATGAGCATAGCCATAGACGGAAGGAAAGAAGAAAAGAAGAAAAAGAGGTTACGGTTATTATGTATAATTACAGATGCCAAATCCATTAAATGTCTCTTCTCCTATGTTCGTTTTTAAGACAATTTGTGCTAGGAACTCCTCAAAGAAGCAAAAAAATGAGAGAAAAGGAAAACAGGACAATTACATGAATCAGCCAAAATTGCTAAAAGAGCCACAAACAGAAATGAAAACTTCAAAGCCTCATTTTTTAACTACTGAGGCAAGCAATTGTATTAATCTGAATCACTGTAGATATTCCTTATAAAGAAGGCAGATTTGGTACTTCAAAGCTCCTACTTGTTCATTTTCAGTGTTTCTCCCTCATGAAAGCTCTTCTGAGGGCATGTGCCCAGGGTTCATCATATTTTTGATCTTTGCTTGCCTATCATGTATCTTTAAAAGAAACCAGGTCTGAAGGATGGTCTCATAGAATTATTTCCAGTAAAGGGGAAATGAGAAGATGCCTCCGTCAGGAGGTGAACCCAAAGTCACCTTCAGATTTGCAAATGAAATAATTTCAACAGATAATTTCACAAAGGGAAATACTGTCAATGAGATTACTTGTAAATGGCACTTCAGTGGCTTCAGGAAACCCCAGACACCAGGAGGTCTATAAATATTAGACACAAACTAACGCAGTCTGCTCCGCCTCAGTTTTAATGCATTATCCTTTTAAGTTCCTGTATAGATGCCATTGGTGTAAGTATTTTTTTGTGTGTGTGTGTGAAATGAACAGCCTTTCCTTTAACTCCTGATGGACCTACCATTTATGAAGACAAAGTATCAGAACCTTCCTTTATGTCTGCTGGGAAGGGCATTCTCATGTGTAAGTAAACTTTCAATGAGAAACAATATCTCAGATGCATATTTAAAAGAAATTTTCAGGCTCTTTGTCTACAAATTAAAGCTTTTAGCAGCCATTTAGCACATTGACCTGACTGAGCTTACAAAATGGCATATTCGAAAAGACACAAATGTGACAGAGGTACCACACCCACCCTTGAGGCCATCTCACCAACCTTCCTGTTTACTAGTCTTCTGTTGTATTAGATATATAAAAATGTATTGTTCAAATCATACACAATATACAAATATACATACAAACCGAACGCAATATACAAATGGATAAAAATGAGTGTTCAAACCATAAGGACCGCTCACTAAGTAGTAAATAACTATCAGGAGAAGGATCCAGGAGCTTTTGGTGAACAGCTCTACTGTATTTTATTGGAGACCTGAATCTGAATGCGTGAAAAAAGTGCTTAAAAGTTATGTAGCCACAAGAATCTTTTAAAAAACAAGCGTGAGAAATGTACTTAATACATAAATTAGTATTTAGATAATAAGATCATAGGCACATACTTTGTTGATGTGAAATGTTAAATGAATCTTGATTAAAATCTTAGAAATCTTAAAAGAATGCATCTTCATCCTTAAGTACTTTAAGTGCTTAACTCCTTTTTTTTACTTCTTTTTCCTTTTCTTTTAGTATTTTCCTTGTCTATATGAGGCAAATATGTTCAAACCATAAAACTATAAAAGTTATGCTTTGAACAACACAAGTTAGAATCCTAAATACTACTGAGTTTTAACCACAGACACCATTGGTCTTTAAGTTGTTTTAAAAGGAAAAAAAAAAAAAAAAAAGAGAGAGAGAAACAGAGAGACATTTTCGTATAGCCACATGAATCTGGGACATTTAATGTCAATATTATTTATTTTCTTATACTGCTTTCTTTCTCACAGGAGTTTCACAATGAAGTTCCTCAATCCCTTTTGGACCTGCTAAGTACTGCTATAATGTGAGTAATGGTAAATAGATTTATTTTTCCTTTCACTGTCAAGCCAATCTAATTTAGACTCTTCCATCACACTTATCACCAGGACACCTGACAAGTTGTCCAGTCTCCTTTGAAATCCTGGGCAAAGAATCCTAATTTAATTCAGCAGAAAACTAGCCCAGCTCCCATTAATGTCAATGTAAGGTGGGGCTGCTTACACCAAAACTGAATTAGGTCTAACATGCCCAGAAGTCATGTATTTTATTTCAAAAGTGGGATCTAGTTTTTACAGTTGAAAAAAGGTAGAAACTGCTAGAAATGCTTCCCTCATCTCTTCTGACAGCTGTAGGATCCTTTGTGAGCATGAAAAAAATAGAAGAGTGGGCATGGATTTTTTCCTGAGTACGAGAAATTTAGATTTGTATTTTAATGGCCTTAAAGTTCTATTTTAATTATGAGAAAATAATTTGAGGAAGATTGGTAATAGGCAAAACTTTGAGACCTTTTGTTCTTCAGTGCAGTGAAGGAAACCTCATTAGAGAGGATTTTCTTAGTTAGCAGGGCTTTGGGGTTAATGAGCTGTGAGTGATAATATATAGTAGTAATCCCTCATGGCTGTAACAAGTTGTATTTTATAAACTCCTTAATCTCAGTAGTGAAAGAGAGGTGTGGCATGGAAAAGAAAAGAAACTAATTTTTGCAGGGCTTGGGGACATTCCCGAGATCCTGCTCCCTGCCTGGAAGTAGCTGAACAAAACTGCAGACAGCACATGGAATATTTTTGTGCCTAAATATTCTCCCCAGGATGACAGCTTCTGCACACTTTATAAACTCCAGGTGGAAGGAGGCTGTTTATTCATTCAGAAGTAAAGATTTCTGTGAGAAATCAATGGGAATTATCTTAAACATTTTTAAGGGTCAGGGTCAGAAACACTAAAACCCAAATCACAGAATCACAGAATGTTTAAGGTGGGAGGGGACCTCTAGAGATAACTAGTCCAACCCCCTAGGAGATGGGTACAAATCTTCCACCTTCAATAGATAAATAAAATAGATAAATAAAATATAGGTAAATAGATAAATATAGATAAATAGATAAATAAATAAATATAATAAAGATAAAGATAAAGATAAATATAGATAAATAGATAAATAAAATAAGTCATGTTTAGCTGCCGCAGGTGCCTGGTGCTCAGGACGGAACCCGGGACCTGTTATGCACACAGCCAAGCACCAAATCACATTTTTCAAAAATTTTCCTACTGAACAATCCCAAAACCTAAAGCTCTTTTAAATCAGAAAAGTAAGTTTAGTGTATGTCCCATATCTTCCTTAAAGACACTTCCTCCTGATCACAGCATTAATGACCCTTCCTGTGCTATAATAAACATACACGTTTTCCAGGAAAAGGAAGGTAAAAGCTCCATACTTCCAAAAGAAATTAAAGCACGACTGTCCTGTTACCAACAGCCATACTTTGTGAACCAAAATATCTGATAGCTTTTCTAATTGAAAACACTGGAATCCCAGTTAAATTAAGGAATTTAGGCTTACGCGCAGAAAATGTTCACCAAAAGAGGGTGTTCACCAAATGTTCACCAAAAAGGACCTGTAAATCACTGTATGAAATTGTTCTGAGGTTTGAGATAGCGAACAAATTTTGGCTTTTGTCTTTAGAAGCACTTCACTCTCAATAAATAAATAAATAAATAAATAAATTGGAGAGGTAAAACTTTATCTTCTATAGCTTTTTGTTAATAACGCTTTCTTTTTATAAGTAGTGATATTTACAGGCAGTGCTTGTGAATTTCCCATAGCTTCAGTGCTGATAGATCACCGGTTGGACTGTTGCTGCTACATGTGCAGCAGGATGCTCAGCAACGTGGTACCCTCATGGCCGAGAAGGTCGATGGGCTCCTGGCTGCAGCAGGATGAGCGTTGCCAGCAGGGCCAGGGAGGGGATCCTGCCCCTCTGCTCAGCTCTGTGGAGGCACCTGGAGTGTTGAGGCAGTTCTGGGCTCCCCAGGACAAGAGGGACGTGGAGCTTCTAGGGAGGGTCCAGTGTACAGAAGCAAATATAATTAAAGGACTGGAGCATATATCGTATGAGGAAAGACTAAGCGAGCTGGGTCTATTTAGCCTGAAGAAGAATTAGAGGGGATCTGATCAACATATACTGAGGGGAGAATGTTAAAAGGATGCGGCCAACTTTTCTCCATGATGGCCAGGGACAGAACAAGGAATAATGGGCACAAATTGAAAGACAGACAGTTCCACCTCCATGTGAGGAAGAACTTCTGTGCTGTGAGGGTGCCAGAGCCCTGGCACGGGCTGCCCAGAGGGGCTGTGGAGGCTCCTTCTCTGGAGATCTCCCAACCCGCCTGGATGGACCCTGTGCTCCTGCTCTGGGTGTCCCTGCTGGAGCAGGAGATGGACTGGGTGATCTCTAGAGGTCCCTTCCAACCTCAACCATTCTGAGATTCTATGATATTGGAGACTCTTCAGAAATCTTTTCCACTTAGAAGAGTATTTAACACTCAGCTTATCTCAAGTGCCGTCATTCAACATTTGTGAAAGATAGTTGTGTGATCATTTTAGCTTTTCTGTGGAATACTGCAAACTTGAATCCTGTCCAAATGAAGTTGATAATAAATATTAATCTTCCACTGGTGTAAATCAATATAGTACTGTTGACTAGGACTGACTGAAATTTTTTCCCTATAAAACCATTCTTAAACAGAAAATATTTTTGTTTTTGCTACTTACATTTTTCAGGAGGTGGTCTTGAAGAGAGGAAACAGGTAATTCAATTTTCCAAAATCTTATTTTAATATTTCCTTTAAAAGAGTGATGTGGGGAGGGGGATGGAAGTATGAAGAGAAACTTGACAGGATCCTTTATACGAAATACCTGGTCAAAGTTTTGCACAGGCAAATCTGTCCAATTGACCTCTGTTTTGTGCTTGAGCTCTTATTTTTCTTTTCAAAACTATTTCAGAACATCACCAAGGTAATTAGGAACCTTCAGGTAAGTCAGTTAGGCCTTTTATTTGTAAGGGAATATGAATTCAAGTGTGTTTTTTTTTTTTTTTTTTTGGTCCTAATATTTAACTTGTTTATTATTATTACTATTAGTATTATTATTATTATGAAAAGAAATTGGAAAGGAGGTAAATATTTTGATTAGTGCAGTTTACAGCGAAGTTGAAATTTTTTCCGATATGTAATATAGTGTTGCAAAGATGAATGCAGCAGTATCAAATACAATGACTGATATTTTTAAAAATATGTTCATTGGATTGACCTGAAAGACGATCCTGGGAGGTGAATTAGATTTCTATGATTTGAAATAGCTTAAGGGTTCAACAATACTTAAGGCTTTTTCATCGATAGATCCCAAAATGCTTTACATATGGTAGCAGTATCATTGCTGAATGAGTGACAGATTAGGTGACTTCCCCGAAGTTCTGCAGCACATCTTTTATGGCTGAGGAAAGGGCTCCAGTTGGCTTTGGAGTAAGGCTGCGGCAAGATAAAATTGCTCTCACGGTGCCCTAATCAAGTAAACAATGTAAGCAAGAGCTTTTGTGTAGGCTGAAGCACATGCTTGAAGTCAAAGACATGCTGAAGTGTTGTCCTGACCCGGGATGTCTCCCTGAAGTGAGGCTATGGGCTAGCTGCCCAGCTTGCAACGTAGCACGAATAGTGATAGCGAAGCCGTGCATTAGAGGAGAGTAAGGAAGAGCAGGCTGGGGAATGTGAAACATGAGGGGATGGAGAGGTACCATTGTATGGAACAAAAGATCAAACCGTCTTGGAACAAAGCTGTTGAAATAAATCTGAAAATGAAGTGTAATATTACCGCAGAGTCATATTGTCAGTAGCAAGAATGCTTAAGAAAAAATAAAAGGAAGAAAGAAAAAGAGAGAAAATAACTGACTGGTAATATTTTAAAGGGTAACCAATGCTCACTAGCAGCTGCAGTAAGACATTAAGTAATAGAGCACAGTAATGTTAACAGCTCTCTTGGTAAGAGTGGTAAATGAAATAAACCTCAGCATTCGGTGTATCATTAATCTATAGTGAATAATGGCACTGGTAGAGTAAGGAGATTAAAAAGGGCATTGTAAACATTTGTGGCTGTATAATATACAAATTAAAAATGTGTGAAAGCTCGCAGCTGCATAATCTACAAATTAAAAAGTGTAATAGCATAGCATTAATTACTGGCTGATCAATTCACCCATAATTGCTGGCATGTAGATGAACAATTACAGGTCCGAAATGTTATTTGAGAAAGAGACATTGACCTTGGAACCATAAGAAATGATAATACGTTATAAGGTAATACAGGCTGGAGTCAAAATCCTCTATCAGTATTTGCTGTTGCAAGGGTTTGCTCAGCAACCCTAATCATACTTTTCCCTGTACATTATTGTCCATGAAGTAGTTATTTTACATTTGAATTACAGAAATATCTTACTGCAGAGTATTTCCTGTAATCGCTGTAGATAGATGCTTATATGCATGTTACTCGGAGTGGATATGTAACCGGTACCACAGCTTATTACAGGAAGGGACTGATATCTGAGACAATTAGTGAGGCTCTGAGCATTTCCTGGCTATGTAACCCTGCTTCTCTTTGCTCAGATATTTGCCAAATGTCATCAGCTTAGTCTGCATGGTTGAGATTTCTTGGTTGTCATGATTATTTTAAAATGTCATCCTTATTTTTTTAAAATTTCTGAGAATGAACTGAGAAAAATGCAAATGTTTTGCCTATTTGAGAATATCATTTAGTCATTGCCCTTTTTCTTAGACGAGCAGTTGCCAAAGGGTTTCAAAGCATGGCAGGACCGGCTGCCCCTGGATGCGGGTTGTGTGTTTTGCTCATTTCTGTGCACTGGGTTCCTACTTATTCAGAGGAGACTGCTAGTTTAATGGCAGTTCAAACTGGAAGACAGTCTCCAAAGGGAGGAGTATTCAAGGGAGCAAAAAAAGACCTTGGGGAAAAAAGGATAGAGGAGAGAATTTTGCATGAGAGAGACTTAGATGGAGATCCTGGATAAACTTAGGACCTACATTCAGAAATAGGAAGCAAGGAAAGAAAACTAGCCCAGAGAGGAGGATGTAATTAAATCCTTTTCTGAATAGGAACCAGTTATATGATCTTTAATTAAATTTTCAATTTTTAATAAATATTATTTCTTTTATTAAGAGAAGGGAAATACAGAGGTCTGCGGATGCATGTGATTATGGGTTAGGAATGAGCAATTCTGATGTATCCTTGCTTATGTGGCATCTGTAATGACACTTCTAACATAATGTATACATATTATATACAATATTGAGGCCTTGATTCTTCTGCAAATATGTCCTTTTGCTAAATTTATTTGAATAATTCCACTTAATGTGAGTGCTTCATAATGAATATCAAATAGAAGTGTATACATGAGATTGAACTGGTGTTGATTTCAGTCTAGAGACATCAGTAGCTTTACTCATTTGCCCAAGATAGAAACTTCCTTTATTTCCTCCTTCATATTGACATAGCCTTGATCCATTATACAATTCGCTTCCTGTCTACATGACTTCAGAATTGTTTTTTCTGTGAGGGCATCATGCAGTATTTCAGAGTTTGTGCAATAAATGAACAGTAACTAGTTATTGGCAAGAGCAGGGGACATTTGGAATGCTATTTCTCTCTAAAGAAGGTTTAGTACTTGGTTCACTAAAATTCTCTTGCTAAGAAAAAGTCCTCTAGCAACAGATAGCATATGACCCCAATGCTCTGCTCTCTGGACTAGCTCTCCGAAGAATAGGAAATCAAATTCAAGGTCTTAGTCCTGATAGTCACAGCTCTCCATGGGATCTACACAGGTTATCCAAGAAATTACTTCCTCCTGTGCAGCACAGACTGTCCGTAACAGGAAAACAGTAGCTCTGACCTTAGGAGCGAGGCTTGAAAGTGCTGAGGGTATCTGTGCCATGGCTGAGGAACAAAGCCCCAAAGCACATCAGCAAGACCAGGAAATGCAACTTCTCCAGTAAAAACAGCTGCAGAAAAAAAAAAAAAAAAAAAAAAAGAAAAAGGAAAGAAAAGAAAGAAAACCAATAACCCCCACAAACCCTATCTGTTAAAGGAAGAGAAGAATAAAGAAAAAAAAAGTCAAAGAAATCTAGAATAATAATGATGCATTTAAAATTGATATCTGCACATTTCCCAGGTTATATCATTTTTCTCTGCTCATCCCTTGGCCGCTCTTGGGTGTTGATTAGTTATGACCTCAGTCTGGCAGGAGTCTGGGAGCACCTTAGCTCCTTGGCCAGGAGGGTATGATGGTGATGACTGGTTCTCCTCCATCTACATCTCACTGTGGTTGTTTTTCATACTTTTCCAAATATGATTTTATGCATAGCGCTTTCCTCATTTCTCTGCAATTCCGTATTACAAACAAATTTATTGCATACGGTGCATTTTATGTGTGTTGGATATTATTCCTCACTTCATTGCTGCCCCTAAAATAAATTTTGCCCAGCTCCGAGTCTGAGTTTCTTTAATTGGCCATTGGTGAACTATCCTAGCCTTCCTGACATCTCCAGTGCAAGCCCATGCCTGTCCTTTACCGTCCTGTGCCTGTGCCTGCGCTTCTGCACACTGCATCTTAACACCACTTTCAAGGCTTCTGCTATCCTTCCAAGCATATATTTCTTGACATTAAAATACTACATTAGTCATCCATTTTCATTCTGTGTAAAAGTGCTGCCTGTTCCTACTATCTATATAAAAAATAGGGCTGTGCCATAAGTTAAACCAAAGTGATACAAAGTAGGCATAACCACCTGGTCATCAGCAAAACTTCTAAATCATCTAAAACCAAAGCTGCAGGCAGGTCAAGAAAAGTTTAGGGAAAGAAATTCTGACAAGACCCAGACCTGAGGCCTTGAAAATTCAATAGAAAGCCTGTAGACAGGTATGGTCATTGCCAATACTTTTATTACTACTACAGATCAATGTTCCTCACTCAGAGCAAAACTTCCAGGTGCGATTTCGAACACGCCAGTTTGAAACAGATTGGAAAACTCTTTTCCTGGAAGAAGCAGAAAAATAAAGCATGTCATGTATATATACGAAGAAAAGAAAATATAAAATATAAAAGAAAATTTTATAGTTTGAAAGAAATGGATTTTTGGGTTACTGAAGAAAGGCCAATTTTCAATTACACCATAGAATTATTCGATACAAGCAGATATTTTACAAAAAAAAAAAAAGGATTTTATTGAGATAAGTCAAAATTTGTTTTGCTAGTTATGATTTTTTCTACTGTTTACTACTGTTATATAAGTAATTTTATGATGACAATTTTAGTAAACCAGACTGGATCAAACCTAAATTTCTAGGTTGAAACGCAGAATGAAACGTAGTTTTGTGTTATTTATGAATAACCAAAAAATGTGTAAGTAAGAAGAGATAAAATGTGAAATACAAACCAAACCGTTCAACCAGTGTTGGTGACTTTTAGACGACTCAGGTTTTGGACAATCTGTTTGACATACATTGCACAACCACATATTTGGGAAATATAAAAGGTCTAAGTGCTTAAAAGTTGTCCTTTCTTCCCCAAGGTACATCAAATGATATTTTGTGATATAGTTTTTTTTTATTTAAGATGCAAAAGTCAAAGTCAGATTGATATATGCAATGCAACATAAAAGTCACTAAGAGCTGAAACAAGAGAGGGTGAGCATCGAAGTGCTTTTCCCAAAATACTGGCCTCATATGTTGTATGGTAAGGAATTACAAGTGGCATCCTAGCAATTAAGCTTAAATAGTGACTGTCCTTTTTGTACCTTACAGTAAGTCTAGGAAAGGGTATTTTGAAACCAGAAAGTGTGATAAAATACAAATGTTTTGCTCTGCCTTTACAGATGGCATTCCCACTGCCATTAAGACCTAAGAATTCCCTAGGGAAGCATCCACAGGGATACACCCCAACTAGATCTAATAACTGAGAGAGAGAAAGACACTGTGATTACTCTAGGTGCTTCCATTAAATTCCAGTCTTGCTTGGAAGGGGAGTCATGCTTTCTTTCCATTGCGTTCTTTCTCTTATTTTCTTCTTATATATATATTTTTTTTTAACTTGCACTTTACTGTTTTTATCTTCTGGAAAATTCTTGCACCAGACAAGGGGGGATCTTTTTTGACCTTTCTTGAACCCTGAGAAGAAAAGTAATTACAAGCTCCATAAGCCTAACAGGGTTTTAAGTTTGGTTCATCTTAAAATAGCTAAAAAGACCCACACCCTGCATGTCTCTTTCATGATTCAGGCATTCAGGAGAAGGTGTGCGTGTTGCTTGCTAGTTTTTCTCCATTTGGATGCATTCATCTTCAAGGAAGCACAGCAGCAACAACAATGACAATAGATAGTGCTGTTTGCTTGTATGCTTTTGTCTACTCTTACAAAAGAAATTTACAGTGATCTAAAAGACTGTGAAACAGGAGGGTTTTCTTATTAAAAACTTCTTACAGACAAAGGGAAAAGAGTTATGGATTGCCAAAAATGTTGTACATTTAGTTTAAATTTATTTTATTTTGTTTCCTACTGTCTTCAACACAGTTCATAAAATATTACAAGTTTTTTTTTTTTCCAGGTTGACTTTGTCAACTTGAAAGCAGGGCAAAAAATCTCTGCATTTAAAACTTGAGATTTAAAGTTGTGCCATGACTGAATCTTTTAATGTCTTCATTAACACCTTCGACTGTCATTTTATTTATTTATTTATTTTTTATTTTAGCACAAAATTCTGCAAATCCATGCGTCACTGCAAAATCCAGTAGACATGAAAACCACCAAAACTTTTCCTTGGTATTCATAAGCGACTTGTATAACAGTGTCCTACATGCTGTCACAGACTGAGGTAACTGTTGCACTCAAGTCTTAACCTGTGCTTTAACCATAAGAAAACATTTGTTCATTAGTTTTAATTTGAGAGAGAAGAAGTGTTGCTTTGGGGAGTTCCTGGTTCACATTGTCTCTCATGTGGAACAAGAAATTTGAGGAGAGGAGAGCCCATTAGTGAAAGTAAAGATCCTGCAAAATCATTAAGAAAGTCCTTATGGAGCAGGGCAGTTAGAAGATGGAGCTTGTTATCTGGTAACCAGCTGATTTTATAGGTCCCTTTATACATGAGTAGATTGAGCCTCTGGTTTAGAAATGGGAAAGAATGGTGGATAAAAGGGCCATTTGATTTCTTGACATAAGGGAAACCTTCTCACCCACAGCCCTTGTATATCCTACTATGGGCATGAACAGAAAATAAAATGACTGAGATTGGATGCTGCCCTAACATACAATTCTCGTGACAGCTCGTTTACACAGCCATGAGGAGTGTTTCTCAGATTTTATGATTGTTTCTGTAACAATCCTGTCCTTTGATCTGTTTGTATTTTTTACATTGTGGAATGGTGATCCTGTTTTATATCTTGGTAGCTTTTAGATGGGCTGAATTTTTATATAAATTCTCTTCTTTCACAATTCCAGGATGAGAAGGAGAAGAGAGAGGGGCATGAACAGTGTTACTGAGGTGTTTTATAACCAAGGAAGGAAGAAAGCAAGATCTTGTCTCCCAAATCAGTGACAGAGTATATGGGCAGCCTTTAAAATAAAAATGCAAGTAGAGATTCCAAAATAGAAATAATCAATTCTTACTTTATTTGTCTTTCAAGTCCCAAGATGATTTCAGTGCACCCTTTGCTTGAAAACTCTTCTCCAGGGCTGAACTGTGCTGTTATCCCCCAGCTGAGATATCTTGGTTGTCCAGCTGAAGTCAGGAGCAGTTCCCCATCTGTGTGCTAGAGACAGTGCTAAACGGTGACTTACTGCCTGTTTGGCTAGAGGGGTTTGAGAATGGAAGGTGTTGAAAGAACAGATTGCAAAGATGGATGTTGCTTTTACATCTCTCAGATCTGCAGAATGGCTGGCCAGGCCAAATATTTCGATTCGTCTCTGGTTAGCCTCAAAAAGTTATTTCTAAAGAAGGGTTTTTGAGAGTGTGAGGACAGTCTGTTCGCTGTACTCTATGAATACACCAGTGTTGATAGTGGGAGAGGATGCATGGCATAGAAACAGCACTGAGACCTGACGGTCTTGGGCTGTTTAGCAACCTCAAAATATCTAAGTGAAGATGAACTTTCCAAGCTGTTAAATACATTTCTGGCATAAGACACCACTTTACAGAGGATACTAGTCTATGTATCTTATTTCTAACCCAATGCACCACCCATTCTACTCATTTTTCTGTTTGAATCTTGAGGCTGATCTCAGGTTGATATCTTGGGGCTGATATTACTCTCAAGTTATTAATATCAGTAGGCGGAGCTGAATTAAGAAAAAAAAAGTAGCATCTGACTCCCACAGATAGACTTCTAAAAATATGGCCCTCAGACTGTATAAGCTTATATCAACTCTCCCCCCCAACCCTGTAAAACATGACTTAGAAACCACAGCTGGCACATTAGAAAAAAGAAATACAGTAAAATGAATAAAATATACTCTCATTCACAATTTCCTAGAGGCTCCTTGGTTGTTAATTGAAACTTTTGTCTACTTTATTGAACAATAAAAGTGACAGAAACTACTCTCAGGTGTCCTTCAGTATTAAAAAGAGGATAAAGGGTTCCTAGCAAAGGTGACAGAAATTAATGTGGTGAGCCCAGCTATCAAACATTTTGATATGTGAATTGCCTGATATTTCTATAATGCCTTCTTATGATTGGAAATGTTATCGCTTCTATTGAATCAATAGAAAATGTTAAAGCTCCGTGGAACCCCAATTACAAAATAAAGCTAGAAGGTTAACATCTGGGACCAGTAGAGATAGAAACAATTTCTATTGTCATACCTTTCTGACAAGTAAATGTCAGAAACATAACACCTTCCACCAGGCTCAGTACAGAGCACATGTAAAAGAGTGATTGCAAGGCAGTCTCAAGTCAAATCACCTGTCATCTCAGCTTTGACATGGAATTACTTTTGTTTTATGCATCTATTAACCTTGAACTATCAGCATTTGTTTTAATGTTCTGGTCTGAAGTGACCTAAATGTACTTCTTTAATGCACTTACTGCTGTAGCTAAAAGGAGGAAAAAACAGTAGGAAATTAAAAAAAAAAAAAAAAGAAAAAGAAAAAAAAAGAAAGGGTGGGTGAAACTGGTTGCAGTTTCTCTGGCAGTCCATTTGCCAGTTCACATGTGGGAGTAGGATGCATCTGGAGGAAAAGACAGGGCAACAGAGCTGTTCACATAACACTTCTGGTGTCCAAGGTGATACTGAACCTGAAGCTTCCTTTGCTTCCAGTGGGACAGGGGAAGAATAAGAGCAGGGCAGGAACCTTGAGGGTCATCACAAAGGATGTAGGACCCTCTGACTGTGGACAACAGAGACACGAGTACGGTGATGTTGCCTCACTACAAAAAAACACGTGTCCAAGAAAACACATCTGATTAACCTTGAGTTGTGTAATGACCTACAGATGGTGTCACCATTCTCTGAACATCATAGACCCTCACTCTAAGCAGTTGGTTGGATAGTAGAATATGAGGTTTCGAAGGGTTATGCCAGAGTTATTAAAGAGATTATCCTTGATTTTCACCAGAATAAAGAAGCTCAGAATGCTGACTTAAATTAATGGGAATTGCCAATGTCAAACACTCCTGAGCAAAGAAGAAAAAGCCCTTTCATCTGTTCATTTAACATTATAAATCCTAGCTTTGCTCCCTCGAGATGTGGAGAAAAAAGGTTGTGTTTGAACCACCAGTCAATGCAAAGACTATCAAAGATTATAAAATATGATCATTTTTCAGGCATTTGGAACCCTTTATTTCTTAAGGAAACACATTATTCTAAGCTAAGCTTTGCAAGCTGGCTACCAAAAAATTTTCCTTGGTTTGGAGGATGCCATCCTCAGGACACCATCCTGAATTAATATTGCACACATTGCACATTCTGGGCTTGCTTTGGTTATTGTTAGAGGTCATATTGCAGGAGAGGTTGATCATTTCATGCATCTTTACATAGCTATGCTCAAACTTCCCCAAAGGGGGATTATTCTTAGAGCAATCTAAATCCCAGAATACTAGTTCTTCAAAGGCATGAGTAGCCCCAAGATGACACTTCCAGAGAGTAAGAACTAGGTATCCAGTTTGAAACCTAACCTAAACAGAGAAACCAGATTTATGAGAGGCCAGTTTCTAAAGCATCAAAGTAGTATTTTCTGCTCATTGCAAACACTTATCCTTCTGGTGGCAAGGAATTCGCAATCAGTTTATTTATGTCTGTTTATTTTATTCAAATTACTGTTTTCATTCTCATCCCATGGATTTTTATGGACATTGATTTATGATCTGAAGATATATCAAGGGGCCACTGTATTTATAAACTAAGTATACCTGATACACTGGTGCCTCACTTGAGCCACTCTAGCATATGCACACTCTAAAAGAATGAAGAATCAGGCCAGTAATACAGTCACAGTTGTAATTACGTTTTCATTCTTGCGATGCCCCAAATGTGAAGTTAACAGCTTGTTATGTGGGCGTACATTAATAAGCACGATAGGGGTTCATAATAGAGCTTCAAGGTGCTAATGAAATATGAATTCATGAATTAATAATTGACATTAATTAAAAAATGCAGCAGAATTTACCCTGCAATGACTGACAAAAAGAAATAAAGTTTCAGAAACCTCTGTCAGACCTCACTTGTGGCTATTTCTAGGGCATTTGTACAGATCCAGGGAACAAAGGCTGGTAGGGGAGGAGATGAGGAGGAGGGGAACGACAGGCCCTTCCAAAGAAGAGAATGAATTGATGGAGTGGGACAGAAGTAGAAGGAAATATAGGAGGACAAAGTCACAATGAAAACTCCAACAGGGGAAAAGCCCAGATGGCCTATGGAAATGATAAAATTAAGTCTTAAATTGATGGTGATACTAAACTTGAGACTTGATTATCCTGACAGATGTGCATGCGACTCCCATTGACTTCAATAGGAGGGGTGCATGTGTGGCTGATGGGAAAACTAGACTTTAGAACCAGTGAACTGTGTTCAGAAAAGGAGAGCAGAAAGAGAGGAATGAAAATGTGTAGGAAAATAAGTGAGGATTTCAACTTCATCTGACATTCCATGGCTGAAAGATGGGGGTGAGTAAGGTGTATTCATTATAAAAATGAAAGAAAAACAAACAAACAAAAACAAAACAAAACAAAGTACTTTTCCATAAAGTTAAGGCAGAAGAATTTTTTTTTTTTTTTACCTAGTGAAAGGATAGAAGTCCCACAAAGAATCAATTCTCTCCTCCAGCTTCCCATTCTCCTCTCACAAAGTATTGCCAAAGTCCTGGCAAGTTGCATTCAAATCCGCTTGCAAAAGAGTGAAGTAACTACAGAAAGAGAATTGGTTTTACACCGTTTTGCACCAGGTTGATTGAGATGCGGATCCAGCTTGAGGGATGTAAAGAAATATGAGATAATAACATAAAATGACTAAAAAGGGTCTTGTCTGAAAACATGAACAATAATTCTATGACTGAAAGGATGTGAACATTACAGCAACTTTAAGGGCTATTAACCTAGTTCCTATGTGAATCTGTAGTGTGAATTGTATAAGCATTTGGAATGTGTTGATGATAAAGGAATTCATAAAAGTTGTTATGCTGATTTTATGTTGATGAATGTTAGAATATAAGGTGAATTATTAACCACAGGAAAGTGAGACTAATGTTTAAGTGCTGTGATATATGTGTAATTGAAAGCAATTTCTTCTATAGAACAAGGAGATTTTGGGCATAAGTGAATCAAACTTTGAATAAAATACAGATGAAGCTGAATCTATTGGGTGTTCAGAGCTAGGAAACAAAGGGAAAATAAACTTGCCTGAAAAAACAGATATTGCTACTAGAAATAAATAATTTGCATTTACATAGAAACTTCTCTTCAGAAAAAGCCCAAAGCAAGTTACCTTCTTGCTAAATCATTTATAAATAACACTGTATACATAGAGATACATATATAATACCTAATTTTCGGGAAGGCATGACATTCTTACAAAGATGTTTTCAGTCATATAGCACTCCAATAAGATCAATGTGAGTGTTTATATCTTCAGAGGGAAAAAAAAGTGAAGAGGTTAATCTGCTTTGTCTTGATTAAGTCAATAGCTCAGTTTTGCTAATGAAGACACCAGTAGATAAATTCTGGTGGAGGCTGGTTCTTGGCCTTGCTAGTATTCACTTTTGTGACTAGAAGCACAATTTGGCACTAAATGTCATTCTTGAGGTGACACAGCGGGTTGACATTCATCATCCCAGGTTTCCTTCTCTGTCTTCTGTGTGTCTGTAGAAAATCATATATCTGCTTTTCTGTTCCTTGAAAGTAGTGATCTGATCACTCATACGTAATGGCAGCCTACTGGTATTCAGTTCTTTGAGGACATATTGACCAGAACGCTACAAATACTGGGGCTACATCTTTTGAATATTTTTGATTGACTGACAAAGAGCTGAAAGTCTTTTAGCCCTGGACAGCAGGGTTATTTCAGTCGGCTGATGAGCAGCAATAGATTTTTAGTCCTGCTGAATAAATGAGACTGTTGCAGCAATATTTTAATCAGTAAGAATTTGAAATGACTGGCATAATCATGTCTCATGAGCACTGTAACCATCATGAATTAATGTGAGTAAATACTTTCTGTAGCATCATGTGTGCTGTATAAAAGTACATCAGTCTGGTTTAAATTACAAAGCTCTGTGAAGTCCAATTCCAAATACAGCTAAAACAAAAAGTGAAAGGAGTTAAAGAGATTAGGTTGAGACTCTGACCTAAACCCTGCACGTATAATGTTAATATTAATGTATTTTTATTTAAGATGAAATATTATTGAATTATTATATTAATTGACACAACTTAGCTAGGAAGATTCTACTGACATTAAAAACCCAAAGGATGTGTTTATACTAAATTCTTGAATAAAAAAGTGGTTTATTCTAGTACACAAATCAAGAAAATCCGTGAAGAAATAGCCCAAATAAAACATTAATTTGAGGTAACAATCAAGAAAAAAGAACTTTGAAAGGCAAGTCATCTAAAAAAAATCACAGTTAAATGCTTGAGTAATACAGTCACCTCTTCATTCATCTTAGAGAAGAATTCCAAGCTAGTGCAAGTTTTTAACAGTTATCTGAAATAAAATTATGCAAGAGGCAAGAAAACATTTATAATAGATTAAAGTGATAGCTTATTAGAAAGTTCAAAGTCATATAATATGTATTTCACCTGTGTTGTCCCAGATCCAATTCACCATCTGTCTATATAGCCTGCAAATCAACTGCTAGAATTTTTCAAAAATTTGTGGTTTTATTTCTGGCGAAAATAAGGATTTTGTGTATTTTTTTTGTATTGCATTAAAATATGATCAGCATTTTCTCTTTTTTTTTTTTTTTNCTATCTCTGCTTTTCTTTCCTTCTTCTTCTTCTTCATATGGTTTCAAGAAAAAAAGAAAAACTGCATCAACCTTTTACGCAGGTTTTCACACTAGGCAGTGTTCAACCTCCAATCCTTTAGCATTTATTTACCTTTAGAAAATGTATCAGAGTTAAACTTTTATATAAACGTCGATCATTCTATCAGAGATACCAATGGGTTGGGAGGATCCTGACGGGATACAGAAACACCCCAGATCCCTGTGGCCCTGGCTGAGCATTCTGAGATTTAATGGCCATCAGAACCAGTAGTTCCATTCTGCATTGTACTGAATTTAGTCAAAGGTTCAAAAGTCATGAAAGAAG
>VWPW01029670.1:0-119280 GCA_013389825.1 Crypturellus undulatus
CCATTCCCTTCCCTCTCAAAAGTCTCCGCTGTCCATCTTGGCCAGCTGCGTGTCCTTACACTTGCCCATCAGGGTTCCTTCCTCAGGACGCTAACGTCAGCGTGTCACTGCACTGTAACACAGAACGCTGCAGTAATAGAGGCCGTATCTTGGTGGGAAACACTGACATTTCACCTTGATCCCATCCACACAGTGCTCTCCCGCTCCTGCCTCCTACCCCTCAATGCTTTTGCTCAAATGCTTCCTTGCCTATGGGATTGCTGTGCACATCATCCACGAGAGGGGCTTCTAAGAGGAGGCAGGGAGTCGCATACTTCAAGAGGAAACTCCATGCCTTTGTCCGCATTCTGGGTGTCCTGCCTAGGCCTGCATGGCTGGTGCCACTTTGTCCTAGCACTCTGCAAAGCTGACATTGAACACATGGGCTCAGGGATTGCTTGGCATGCCGGACAGAGGTATGCGCGGAGGAAGGCAAAAAGAAACAGCGCTTCCAATAGCTTTCATTTCCTCCTTCAGCTGATAGAAAAGCTCATGCCATCTTCACCGCTTGCCACGTGGCTCCTCACCCCAGGGATAGGCACAGAGAACCCCTAGAGCCCTGGACTGGCTACCCCCAGAGCACCTGCAGCATCCTTTCTGTCTGGGGTAGTTACCCCTGCAGGTGCTGAGTGTGGGGCAACCTCTGGGCAGTCAGCAGCAGAGTTTTTGGCCACCATGCACACAAAATACTGCCTTGTCGGCTGCACTCCTTGCAGAAAGGTAGGTTACCTTGTTGTACTAGGCTTGAGGCTAGATGTATCTAACCTAGATCTCCAATTTGATTTTATCTCCTTTAGAATATGTCAGAGTTAACAGGAATCTTTCTTTAAAGGTAGGAGCAATTTAATACTTGCCTGACAATCTTAACAACAAATAAATCCATTTTTGCTTAAAGTTTTCTTTGCCACGTGCAGTGATGCTTTTGACAGAATGCAAAACTAAATTGCCACTTAACCAAGTCATATTCAGCTTACACTTAGAACACAAACAGCTCCATTATCTTCAATGGAGTCTTTATAACATAAGAACAAACAAAGCTGCCAAGCTGCAGAACCCTTGCTTTCCGGTCTGTCTGCAAAGGAGCATTCAAACTACAGGGGTTGTAGACACATTAAATAGTAATTACAATTTGGCCACTGACCCAAGTGAGTTGTAAGTGCTAATTTAGGGCAAAATTTAATCCCATTTGCGTTAAAGTGATCATCATTAAAGTCTTTATAAATTCCTTTGCAAGCAATTACACCACCATAATATTTATTAGGGATCAAACACACAAAATGCTCTGGTAGTCTTTGCAGCTTTATCCTGGTGAATGAATATGAATCATTGTACATATGTGCAGATTTTTGCCTGACTGTCACTCACTAATAAGTGTATGTCATTAGGTTTACAGAAAGTGAAAATTTATTATAAAATTCCATGCAGGCAGTTTGTTATAAATTAACACAAATATATTTTGGATGAGATCACCAATTTTGGAAAACATAGCAGTAAGTGTTAAAAGTTAAATAACACACTATTTTAAAATATTGTGACCTCACCATATGAAATTTCATAAAGGAAAAAAAGAGATTTTTTTTAAGTTTTTCCGTATTACCATTAATCATAGAAAAATATTTGCATGAAGAGTGTAGTGTGCTTTGCATAATAAACAGTGTAAATGAAAATGTTTCTTGCAAATCACTAGGAGTGACCTTATTGAATTTCTATCTGTTAGCAAAATACATCGTGAGTTTTTTTCAATGCATGAGTATAAATTCATGTTGTATTTTGCTCATTGATACAGTTACATTCCTGTTGATGCTATTCAAGCTGTGACAGCGCAATGTTTTTAGATTCATTCCTAATGGATCAACTGATACTACAATGCTCAAGTATTTAATGTTCTAGTGGTACTGAAAGGACATCAACTCATAGAAGTTAGCTTACCATTACTTTTCAATTAACCATGAAAAATTAACCATAGTTTACTAAAAGTTATATTTCCAGAGATTAATAATTCCTGCGCACCAACATGCTAACTCAGAAGACTCACCTGTACAGAAGCGCATAGAAAACTCAACTAATGCCTCAGGAGTTCACAGAATTGCCTAACTTTAGACTAAAAGATGATTTTCTCAATTACACAAAAGTGGTTACTAATGCCTTTTACTGATCTTCATAGGTGGGAATTATCAGAGCCTACAAAAATATTTTTTAGGAAAGTTGGAAAACAAGAATCTTTCATCACTTATATATATTTTTAAAAAAATCGTATCTCAAGTTCTAAAATGTTGATTTGCATTCAAGTGGCACTGTCCTTTTACTGCACACATGCAGTTCCAAACCAGGATGGACAATAATCGCAATGGTGTTTTATGGAAGAATACATCCCTAATTATACTGGGTTTTAATTAAACATTGTGGGCATGTTGGGGCCTGGGGGGAGGGGGCAGGAAAGGAGCAAGAGTTATTTATAGATAGTTAGATTTTCAGATAACTCTTGCAGTTATTTCAAGGAGTTGCAACATGTTGAGCAACAGATGTTCTGGCTAATCCTGTTTGCTCTACTTGTGACTCATGTATTATTTCAAACAGAAGTAGGATTGGCAAATAGTACTAGCAACCTGGCTTGCTGGGACATCTGTGCAGTCAGATGTGCAGGCAGCCAAGACAGCTGCTGATCTTCACCAGATACCTCAAGATCATTGATTCTTATGGCTGAGCAATCTACTCTTGTTGAAAATAAGTTCATGCTCCCTCTCGCCTTGCTTTCTTCCCTGTGCCTCCCCAAATTCTTTAGTCTGTTTTTTTCTGTTAAATCATTAAAGCTGCTGGTAGGAATCTATAAGTTTTTCCTCCATTTCCTGATCCACTTCCTGATCTGCAGTATCCTGCTGGGACTACAGAAATTTATCATGACAGCAACAGCGATGAGAATATACCTGATCTCTTATATTAACAGAAATGTATTAATTTCTGCCTTCTTGTTCCAAAAGGCAGCTGTTCCATCAGCAGCTTACATTAATAATGAACCAAAATTTGCTAGATGCAAGAGCACTGGATCTTTTTCAGGAAGAACTCCAAAGGCAGCATCATAGTCCCAAGTATGCTGAACACAACAGAAAAGGTGTGCTTGGAATTACATTTTTTATGGGTAAATGAGCAGGTGGGACTTACTGAGGTCATAATCCATTTCTAATGCTGCATGAAATTCAGTGATTG
This sequence comes from Crypturellus undulatus, assembly GCA_013389825.1. Classification (NCBI taxonomy): domain Eukaryota; kingdom Metazoa; phylum Chordata; class Aves; order Tinamiformes; family Tinamidae; genus Crypturellus; species Crypturellus undulatus. Next base: position 3,244 of record VWPW01029670.1, read on the forward strand.
AGTCCTCACCTATTCCTTGGTAGCTGCTCTACAGGAGCTCCATGCTGGAGATGAGAAATGGGGACAGCAGCAAAGAGTAACCTAGTCCTGCCTTCGCTGGCTTTGAACAGCCTTCGCTGTTCAAAGTGCATTGAATATCCTGCTTGGATCAAGTCTTCACTCAATGGATCAAAATACTTTTCAAAATACAAAGATCAAACCAGATCAAAATATAAGGGGTTTCCCCAGCAAGTGAGAACGCTTTGGTGTTTCCCAAACACTTTAACGTTTTGGTGGGCAGAATTAGTACAGGAATCAAGTACATGGAAACCCTCCCCTTTTGTCCTCTTAAATCAAGACTGCAACATTTAAAATTTACTATGAAATAGTAAAACAAGAAAACATTCTGACAGTAAAATATATTAGAACATTTTTATCAACTTTTCTCTGCTGTTAGCTTAAAGAATTCTGAATGCCGCCTAACTGCCATCTCCAAGCTTTTTTCCATTATTACCACCATTATCTCTTCCATTCCCCAAGAGTGGTTTTCCTCTTCCTTTCTTCCTGACTCATATGAAAATACAAAAGAAAAAGCAATGCTTTGCATATTATACGCAATATTTTGCATTCCAAAAATGGCAATATACAGGTTTGCATATTGCAACTCTATCATCGTATCATCTAAAAAAACCCAAACCCAGTAAACCTCCTCAAAATTCCAAGCCTCACCTATGTAAAAGCATAGCCAAAATAAGAAGAGTGATCTCTCAAAATAAATTTAATTTTCCCTAAAATAGAAAGCATAATTCTGGAAATGATGAGAAAGAGACAATCCTGATAGTCAGATAGATTAATAGCGTGATAATAAATTAAATGTAAACCACCAATCCCAGCTGCCTGTGATCTAATGGTCACTCAGGGACATTACAGAGCTTTAACATCTGACATAAAGAGGGCAAGATTACTATAACCTGGCCTTTCACCTTCTGAAGGCACTGGGATTGCATACGGCACAGTTGGGTGTGTACCAGATGCTCACTTAAAACATGCATCTAAACCCAAACAGTTTAAATGATTTTGATCCAAGTTAAACCATAATGACTTTAAAAGAAGAATCAAAACAAACATTTATTTTCCCTATGTAAGATTCCTGTCTAGAAGATTAGATTTAACTGAAGGATATAGTTGTTTCACTCATGCATTTCCTCCAGGTCAAATGAAGGACTGGCTGTTAAATCCTGAAAAAAAGCTTTGGGAAGCTTTGTATAACAGTTGGCTCTCTTCTACACATTATCAGTATATCCCCTTTCAAATGAAAATGGCTATGCTTGAAAGCACAAAGTTGCAATTTAGAGAACTGATGCCACAGCACACACAAATAATGACCTCCAAAGCAATAAAAATGTAAATCCAAATTTAATGGAAGATTAAATACACAGAGAAATTAACATTAGATCAACAATTTGATCTTGCACATAGCATCATTATTTTTTTCACTATGCTATAATATTTGGGGAAAAAAAGTGTATCAAGAAGATTGTCTGACTAGATTAAACATGACTGTGTCCAACAGTATTGCAATGTTTAATCCTTACATAAAGATTTATCTCTATTCACCACCTTGTAGATGTTATACATGTATATATATGTATCTGTATTAAGTAAGTCTGATCTTCATTTAAAATATTTTGTATTTTTATCTTTTTTTTTGTTAAAACAGTGCTTTCTGCTTTGCTTATTGGTTAAGATACCATTACCTATTTAAGCAACTAACAACTGTATTTCTAACTAATATTACTGAAAACTTATTTTAGTCAGGAAGAGAAGTGGAAATCAGTTGGACAACGCTTGTGATAAAGTCTCAGTCGTGCTCTCCTGAGGTGGACAAACAGATGCCATCCCCACAGGCACAGGGCAGATCAAACGTGCACTTGGGACAAGACCCCTTTAAGGAGCTTATACATAAGTGACTTTATGCACAAGCTGATTTAAGGCCATTTAAATCCTTCCCTGAGTTGTATTAAGGTTTAATATTGTGCATTATCTTCTCTCTGTTGCCAATTTTCTTCTGATGATTCATTCAAGTATTTGCATATCTCAGTAATGAAATGTATAATGAAAATACATTGCATATATTTAAGCATTTGTAATTTTAAATCATAGAAAAACGGTTTTTCTCCTGCAAACAAGCATGAGAATGTTTCCTTCAATACATCAACTCGAGATAGGTAGCTGACACTGATAGGCACATCAGCTATTGCAATCCTCATCTTACAAGGCTGTAAGATCACCAGAACTCATTTGACTCCTTAGGAGTGGAGATAAATAGCTCAGTGTTTATTTACTTAATTGGCAGTCTGTGAGGATCAGGAAGGCAGCATCATTACATGTGGAAGATATTTATCAATATAATACCTTGATGTTCTACTCTGTTGTTTTCTTTTTTTTTTTTTTTTTACCATGATGCACAAGTGATAAGTGACTTTAAGCCTTTTAACTCTGCTCATAAAGGCATGCTCCCAAAACCTTCCCCCTGCCCACAAAAGGCATACTGTAACACAGTAGAGATAAAAAGTTGCTTTCATTTCTGACTTTGTGTATGTGAGTTGAAACCAATATGTTCTATTTACTTTAATTAGCCCCTCTTACAGATTATGTAACCCATCTGGGAAAACACTACTTTTGTACATTACCAAAAAATAATAAAGGAATTAGTAGGGTACAATGAATTCCCACATAATACTTGGTTGATATTGTTTATTGTTATCCTTTCATTGTTATACTACTGTTATATTATTGAATTCTAGCTCATTGTAATGCTTCCAGTAGAGGTTCTACAGCTAACAATTTTTTTTAAAGAATCTTCTGTAATGCAAGTCCTACAAAGATAACTATTTGCATTTACATTTGATCTCCAATTTACAACTTGGGACATGTTTTGAACTTATGCTTTACATTAAATATTAGCCTTTTTTTTTTTTTTTTTCCTCCAGGCTTTAAAGATGTCTGAACGTGCCTTGTGGCCCCTTGGACATCACAAATATAAAATCATGAAAAGTTTTGGGAAGAAGGGGAGAAATATTGTCCCCCATTGCCATGTCCCCCAAGTCCTAACAATGCTAAGTTCCCAAGAAATAGAAGATGAGACTTTGCCAGTTTCAAGACTGATCAAGGTTATAGTTTTGCAAGAATCAGCATGTACAACCCTTCAAAATTGTATAGCACTTTCTGAAGTATGCTCTACATTTAATGTAAGTATGCCTAATCAACAAAAGTATTATGGAATGGGAAGTAAAAATTTGGTGATGTGTTTGTCAAACTGAAAGACAAAGCTAAGCCAATTCCCCAATCAAATCTAGTTTTATTTCTAAGCCAGAACAGATTCTGCCTGAACTTCAAAAGGAAAGAATTTTGAATTGACACTTTGAATTAATAATAGTGGTGGTTGTGGGGAGGGGGGCCTCTGAGAAATTAAGAAATAGAGTCATACCAGTTCTTGATGAATTTTGTTATGATTTCTTATAGTACCATATTACTAACAGAATGTTTGCTTATGAGTTAAACTCACAAGGCTATTTGAGTTGTGAGTTTACATGTTACATTCTACCTAATACATTTGCAGAAATGTAGGTTATTGGGATGAATCTTTCTTTATCTCGTGGAGAGAATGGCTCCACTGTATTGCTCTTTCTACTAGTAAAAGGATCCGAGCAAGATAGCAAGATGAAAAGTCACCAAGCCCCTCATGCTTTCCTACTCTGGTGACTGCATGCAACTGATTTTTATGGACTAATTTTTATGCTACTGTGTTTATGCCACTAAGAATCAGTGTCAACTTTGATTTTTTTTGGAAAATTACCTTCCGCATAAGCCTTCATGGAGGCAAGTCATTTCCATAACTATTACATCACAATTCATAATCTCATCTTAAAGATTTTCAAAGGAAATACTGGAGGCAATTAATATTCTTTAATAGCATTGTAATTCTTTCTAATACAATCTGCTTTTTTATTTATTAAGTTTACTTCAATCTCAACACGTAGGAGTTCCCATAACAAAAACACAGATACCTGGATTTACAGAGAAGTAATTCAAGAAGTGTGTGTAATGGAGGTGAATGAACAATCTCCTTTTGTATACAGGAAACAAACCTAACTCTTCTTATTTTATGAGGGGAAGAAAAAGTGAACACGTTTCTCATAGTTCTTAGATAGTAGTGATCCTTTGACTGTGAAATTCTTCCATAAACTAGAAAGAAGAAACAAAATGCGGATCTACGGGAGAGATCATCCCCCTAACGCGAAAACTAAAACAACTAAAAGAGACAACCCAGCCAGACACCAATAAAATATTCAGAATTGATTTTTGTGGCTATATCGAGGGAGGAAAGGGAGAAAAAAAAAGTCACATGTCAAAGTATTGTGTCTATAAGACTGATTACTGTCCTAAGGGTAGACAGGCCTTCTTCAGGAGCAGACACGCAACCCACGTGTTCGCTACTACGGGCTCTCTGTGGGAATTAATAGCTCTCACCATAGCTCTGTATTTCATTAGTCTCCGTGTCACAGGCGCCCACAGGGGAAGGTTCAGAGGACCCTTGGCGGGCGGCTCTACCAGCCAATTCATTCTTAATGGCAAGGGGTGTCCCTGGTGCTGTTAGATGGCTCAATGAGGGTCAAGCGCCCCAGCCCAGCGCTACTCTCAGCACTGGCATCTCTCAGGACTCTGTGATTTGTCTCGATATATCAAGAAAAATCTCTGACTAAATTCATCTGTAGTCTATAAACTCAGCTTTATCTCTTGAATCACTCACAGACCCTCTGTTTACTCAAAGAAGAAACATGCAAGTAGAGTTTTGGCAATTAAAAAAAAAGATATCTGTAGCAAATAGAAATGAAGTTTTAAACTTTTATGAGCTATGGATACTCTTCTGGGGTTCTTGCTTTGGGGAATAAAAGAAGAAGAAAATCTGGTGACTGAAACAGTCTGGTAGGTGACATCAGATACAGGCTGCAACTCTGACATTTTTGTAACTGAAATATAGAGAGACTGGATTAATTTGAGATATGGCAAAGGACCATGTACAAACAGTGAGGCAAGGAGCGCACACAAGATAGATAACAAATGTAGGGGGGAGCAGACATAATATAATTTCAGATTTGACAAAAGTTTGCTCCTTTCTTGCTCTATAAGGCAATCAGGGTTGCTACTCTTCAGGAGATCAGAGAGTTCCTGTTGCTTAATGCATTATTGTTTGCTAGCCGAGCAATGGAATCTGAGCGTAAGAACACTTCCAACTTTCCCAAGTGCAAATGAGTGAGGCATTTTCACTGTAAAACATGCACCAAGAGGCCAACATTCGATCCAAAACAAAAATGCTCCCTCCTGACCTCTCATATATCACTGCTATGTCTCGAATGTGCAAATGTCATGTTAGACCTTGTGTGTTTAGAGGGCATCTAAAGGACTGGGCATCTATTCTTAAATCTCTTGATTGATTTCTAGAAGACTTCCTCCCCACTCAAATAAAAAAAAACAAAACACACACATGAATCAGATCACAAGTGTCTCATGGTCGATACCATCCACCCTGAGGAGACACTTTCCAAGTAGGTAAGTGTTGGAAATGTAGTCAGTCTCCAGAAATCACTTCTCACTCCAAGTCCATTCAAAAAAAGGAAAGGAGAATAAAGCACAACTTGCGTATGTGAATACCAGTCACAAGCTCACACAAGCTGTTGAAAGTAAGTTTTATTTTGTGTCTTGACTTCCAGTAACAATAGCAAAATTAGATATTCCAGTCTCACCTTTACATTCTCAGACTCTTCCATTCCTCCTTTTCTGCTAATTTCCTATTTAGGTAGTTTACTTTTGTCCGATCCTTTTATTTGCATATTCAAACAACAGTTTGCAATGGGTGTGGGGAGAGGTGGCAGAGGGGAAGCACTGCCAAAATTATTCTTCATTCATAGTCTTGCATTTCAAACATCATTTTTAAAAAATATTCTCAATAAGTACATATATTTAAAATGCTTTATTAAAAGCAGTTTTTATTAAAGGTATTTTCAGTGAGCTTTCCTACTTATCAATACACAGATTAACTCTCTATGGTCAATCCTTCAGAAGGTAGGCACAAAATCTTGCATTTCTAAACCTCGTTCACAGGTTCACAGACAGACCCCGGTTCACAGACACCTGTGAAGATTTTGAAGCAAGTTGAGAATCCAAATGTTTCAAAGTGTTTTGCCAGTAGTCAAAGCCTAGAGGGCCTGCTGCTAGCTCACAGGTGCTAGTATAAATTTAAAATATCAACAAATAATGCTTCAGAATCTTTAATTAGTGCTTGGGATTCTCAATATTGTCAACTTCCTAACAACTCTTTCAAACCTCCTTCATGTGAAACATGCACCATTTTTTTCCAGACTAAATCCTTTTTATTCTTATTGGAATAAACTTTCAACCTTTAAAAATGACCCAAAGGACTTCGAATGAGCAAATTTCACATGATGAAACGAAAAATCCATCATCTCCAACCAAACTCCTTCCATGTCCCTTTCTCCCCTCCAAAATACTTTTAAGGGGCAACACTGGACACAATTCGATAGGATAGATCCACATACATAGGACAGCTTTGTGATCTGCAGTCATTTTTATGTAGTCACCTGCCTGCTGACAGACAAATGAGTTACGAAGGAAAACCATTCTGTGCACCACTTTCCACACAAATGAAATGAAGGGATTTCCTTGAAACTTGCAGAGTACTTCTGTAAAATCTCAAATCAGCCTCTATATGAGATCAGGACCTTGGGATAAGAGAAGTTTTGAGTTTAAATGTTCAGTAACTAAGTAGTAAGTACAGTAAATGTCCAATCCTTAAACAATTATTCTTGATTAATTGTTGTCATGAATACTTAACATCTGTTTCATGGGCAGGAGGGAAAAAAAAAACAAAAGCACACATACTAACCACAAATGTGCACTGCAGATACTAATTCCAATATTTCCAATGTCAATAATAATTTAACATAAAAAAACAGCTCACAATTATTTAGGGCTGCCTTTTAACCCTAAGGGTAAAGCTATATAGTAGTTATTTTTTTAATTGTCTCTTTTGGACTATTTTGCTTTTAAAATAAAAAGTTATAGGGCAAAAAGTGTTATAAGGCGTTATAAGATCATATACATTCTTTCAGAGTTCAGGATACTGGAAGCTTTCAGTTTTCCTGTTACTTAGTCCGGACATTACAAATTCATTTTCTTTTTAAGATAATAGTTATTATTTTTTTTAGTGCCTCTCACTCATTCAAAAACTTTACATGATCTTTTTGGAGGAGGATTTGTCAGCTGAAATGTATTTTTACCTTCAAAGGTTATTTCACGGGAAGTCATTCAATCATTTGGCATTGTGTTAGAAATTTATATGTTTTCTTTCACACATACAGGTGTTAGTATATATTAATTAGGTGTTAGCACAACATTTACCCTGGAATAAAGTTTTCCTGTACATATACGGAGTCATTTTATAGATTTTTTTATGTTCTAATTTATTGTATAACTCCCCAGTCCCAGAATACCAACAGTGTTTTTAAACATGCCTTCTTTTCTGAACTTTAAAACACAATTTCCAGGAGAAGACGTGAGAGGGAAGGTCAGTTTATGCCTAGGTTTGGCAGACAGCAACAATATTCACCTTCTAGTCCTTTCACTGCTACTCTGCAAACCTTGCAGTGACCTATCAAAAGGCAAGACAGTCGCAATGATTAATGTTCCTTCTCCCCTCAAATGTTAGGAAAGGACTGCACAGACAAGTACCCACTCTTAGGTAGGAATTATGTGTTTTGAGGAATAATCCTGCAGAACATTAAAGCTCCCAGTGCCTGGCTCTACAAGACACAAAAATTGGAGGTTTCTTCTTTGCTGAAGGAAATTGAAAGACCATGATCTCTTAGGCCTGAAGCTATAGATAACAGCTTAAGTACATAGAGGGAGAGTTAAATCTGGCACCACTTTCTTCCCTAGCCCTATGACCGAATAATAAACTAATTCACAAACTCTGAAATGCTTCAAAACGAAAACAAAAAACCAAACCAACAAACAAACAAAACTACAAAAAATCTCTAAGAATTTGATACACAGATTTTACATTACAGCACTGTGTTTCACACATGGCTTTTCTGTCTTACCATTTGACACACATACACAAAGGAAAAAAAAAATCTCTTTTTTTTTCCTTAATGGATACTCATTCCTAGAATGCTATGAGGATGTCCTCTAAGGTTTGGACTCAGTTTAAATGTTCAAAAGCACCCCGTACTCAGAAGCCTTTTTTAGTGATATTTGGATCATTTCTTCACAGAAAAAAATAGGATTTCTCTACTGGCCACCTGCATGCACACATTTATATATATTAAAAGAAACTACTACAGCTATTTTATATACTGCCAGATTTATAATTGATCTTCACATCTAGGCATGAGCTGGTTTCAAGGCTGCCTATATTTTCACAAACCAGAGACCCATGCCACATCATCTAGCATCAGTCTATATAGCAAAGAAATTCTCCCAAAGCTTGTCTGTAAAGGTTTAATACATCATTTTAGTGCTTTAATATGTCTTCATAACAAAGAAAGTATACCAGAAGCTGTTTCTTCTGGGCTATATGTCTACTCTCTGTGCTTGAGAACATGGTTTCTGTAAGTACATTCCAGCATTACTTTAACTTTCTGCCGTATTTCTCTATTAGATTTCTAGAAAAAGAAATTAATCAGGAAAAGACACAATGATGTGTGAATTAAACTTATACAAATAGAAATATTTCCATTTCATACAAGCAGCTGTTACGAAGGCATTGCTTGCAACTGACTTCTAATTCAGACTTTTAACCTGGTAAGGGCCAGCGGATCAGAGCAAAGAGCAATTAGTTCAACATGTGATGGATACGTAAAGGAATCAGCTGTTTTGTTTAAAATGAGTGCATTTAACCAAGTTACTTAAAATAATATAAATGTGTTTCTAATAGAAAGCAACAGGATAATGTTATATTTAAGCTCTTTCCTCTTCTGCACTCAGTTGTAATAAGTACGAGGAACTGTAGAACAATCTGCTTTCTGCAGTCGTTGTAGTCCTTTTATTTCCCCTTACAGGGAGGAGCAAACAAAACACAAACTCCTATAACAGACATAAACAATGCTGTCTATAAGGTATAAAACCAGTTACAGGCAAAAAGCATGGAGTTGCTAAGAAAATACCATCAAACTTGCCTATGCTAAGGAACACTCAAATACAAGGGTATGATACAACCAGGCAAAGCTTAAAATTCTGAACAATTGTTAACAGCAAAGAAATTGTGTTTCTCTCATAGCATGTACTTTATAATAAAGCATAGCAATAATAAAAAAACTAATTCCTGTGGAATTAAGGTGAAGAGATGCACTCAGTAACTTACAAAATTTTAAGATCGTTTTCCTAGATCTCCTCCATAATCAGAGGAGAGAAAGACGTTAAGACGTCATCTTCCAGACAGTTCATCTCTAAGGCCTCTTAAGACTTAGATGAATACTACTTTTACTGCCCCTTAAATGACAGAGAATACTAAATATGTAACTTTAATCTAGAGATAAAGGTGAGTCTAGAGTTAATAATTAAAGCAGAAAGCAATATATATTATAGGAGGATAATTTAGAACACCTCAGCTCTGTTAGAGGTTAATGAAATTTGCATCTAAAGTATAGCAATGTGCAATATATACTTGCATATCACATGCTGTGCTAAGGAAAAAAAAAAGCACATTAAACTGTACTTTGTGGTCTAATAATTGATACCCTTACCACCACCTGAATTTGAACTGAATTTAAATGAAAAAGCAGTATCATAAAGCAAAACTGCACAATTCATGATTTATTGTCCCACCAGGGCATACACTATCCACACTGCTTGCTTCACATGGAAGACCATCAGATCATTCCTCATAATCCTTTTACCATCTTGTACATCATCAGAGACCTTGGAGAGATGAGATCTCGAGTGCAAGTTCCCAAACCTCAGCCTAGTTCATTTTGCTGTTGGAATTACTACTATGATAGATGTCGGCGGCACCAAATATATTTTGCTGTCTTTTACAGTATGTGCTTATGGATTACTTGATTTAAAATGTGGTACAGAAATTAGAGTATAAGTTGCTCATTGAAGTAAGGAAAACTGACTGTTAAAACGCCTTCAGCGGTCTAAGCATCAGTCTGCCACTGATGGATGCATTTTGATATGATGATAAAAGAGGCCTTGGTTTCATTTTGGTTATGTTCAATAGTTTTTCAGATTGAGGTTTCTAATCTTTCTCAAAGCATTTATTTATTTATTTATTTTTAACAAAAGAACAGCATTTTCCACTTGATATCAATGAGATATTACTAGATATTACTAATAGTAAGCATAAGAATATCATCATCCTTTGAAAACGAATAATGAAGAAAAGAAGTTTTCTATTACATATGCCATTGATGGTAGCACAAAGTTTTATGTAGTTTTACTGCATGCAGTTGCCTAAATACTGATGCCTAGTGCTGTTTTGGATGACTTATGGAGAAAAATCAGAGCCAAACAAACATCCTGAAAAGCTAGTTCAAAATAAAAAGTGCTTCTTGAAAATGTCATCATAATCCTTTGCATGATATCTGGTGAATATATTTGGATATCTGCATGATATCAGGAAGAGTGTCTACTCAGATGAGGATCAGCGTGAAGTTACAGAAGAGGCAAATACTTAAATTCTTAGTCCCTTCTCTGTAAACTCGGCCACCAGGTTGTATCCTCAGTTTAGAGGAAGATCAGGAAGGTCCTGCTCATGCAATGCTAAAATTAGTTTCTAATAAGACAGTAACTTGTCTGCCTCTTCAGCATTTTAAGAGAGATTAATCTGATAACAGCATTTAATGGAAATCAAATCACATGCATATTATAGCTTAATTGTGAAACATAAAAAAGAATTGCTTAACTATATTCATGCACATCCTATTCTTGGCTATTACAGTACCAAAAAGAGATACCAGAGTATCAGAGGTTTTGTTTGTTTGTTTGTTTTTTCTCTGCAAGAATAATGCATTGAGTTTGCTGACAAAACTAATATTAGAAATGGACTAAGAGGATTGTTGTCACACACTCACACATTCCTTAAAAAACCTAAAAAAACACACACAGACAGAAGCATACAAACCACCTCCACAAATTTGCTAATTAATCCAAATCCTAGCCTCCAAACCTTCCTTTATGCCCAACTCCAAAAGACAGCAACTAGATCATCTAGATTTACAAGCTATTGTTTATTTTTCTTATTGTTAACTTATTATGTTATTATGATGTTGCATTTTGGACGCACTTTACTGTTTTGTTTTCCCCTTCACAGTCCTTCAAAAAAAGGAAGCAGCGTGGCTCCAAGTCCCTTCCTTGGAAGAGTCAAAGGTGGCTCCTTGGAAACAACTGCCAGGTTACAATATGAAAAAGTTCAAAGGATGAAGCAAAGAGTAGAAATGCAAAGCAGGAGGAGATGCGAAAGTATTTTAGCATTTAAACACGTAAATGTCCCAGTTTATGTTCTAACAAGACATGGCTTTATAGTGTTTAAAAGCATTTTGTTCAGCTCAGCTAAAGAACCCACCACAGGTTCCCTTCACAGATGTTAACTCTTTCATGAACTATGAAAGTGTGCTTCTGCACAGCAAGAGTGTATTTAATATCCTATTTGAAGCTTCTTTGCTTCTTGGAATGGGCAGTCTCCTCTGAATTTTCATTTAGAAGAAACAGGTGGAACTACGTATTTAATTACCCACCTAGTGATGATTATTTATACAGTCTCCTTAAAACACACAAATGTGTAAAAGGTGTCTTTGATACCACTGCTTATTAACAGGGAGCAATTTTCCCTGTTGAAGCAAATCTGTGACAAGTTTTAGAGAAACCCGAGAATACAATGAAACTCAGTTACAGAAAAATTGCAGCAGAACATGAAGCACTTTCCAACAGTGAGTCTAGTCCCATGCTCCATGGGATGTCATTGTTTTAATGCACCCTTACATACAAAATAAATTAAAATGAAATAGAGCTAATTACATCAGTGAAGACAGAATGATGATAGCTAAAGGCAGAATGAGGGAAGTTGCAGGCAAGAAAAAATATTACAAATCTTTTTGAGGTTAACCTGATACATGAGAGAAGGGGGTGCAGCTGGAGGTATGACTCTTCCTCCGCATGTGTGAGGCGCAGCTCAGGGCTAGGAGCAGGTGATGTTTGGGTGCAAATCTCCTTCTTTGATGGCAAATCCCGAAGCAAGTTAGGTTTGTGACTCTTGGATAGGATGTTTAAGAACATTTGAGCTCAGACAGACAGGTGAGAACAGGTGAATGTGGTGCTGCTCTTGCATTTTTTTTGCAAGGTGCATTAGCTGTGACTATTTTCCCTTTCTGATTCAAAGGGATCCTTATCCCCACTCATTATCTTGCTGCAAACAACTTCTACACCCAAACTTCACTCCAAACTTAAATGACAAAAGCAACCATTGCATTTCACTTTAAGGAGAAAAAAGAATAAAGTTTGCAGGCTGCCTTCAAATGATTTGCCTTTTACCCTCAAAATACTGATTGCAAACTGGAGCTAAACAGGAGGATTTGTTTTGCCTTTACCTCAACACAAGCAGCACAGTGGACAGCCATCAGTGGAACACCATATGTACAAGCAGGGTAGTTACAGGTCAGGAATGCTGCGCATTGGCAAGACTGTGTGGGAAAATGCATATAGCACCTGCTGACACCCTACAGGCACTTTCCAATGCCTTACTCCTTCAAGAATACTAAATAAACAAGCTAAATTCCTGATCCGGAGATTTACAACGTATGGGTGGGCAGATTGCTGTGCCTACGTGGTGCCTTATTGAAGTCAGTGGGGCTCCATGCAGGTGCAGCTGTCCATATGTGCATAGTAAACCACAGGCTTAGAGCTTACTACTGTAAAAATCAAAAACAGACAAAGGAGAACAAAAAATAAGAAAGCACTATATTTCAAGCTTTCTTTGAATTCTAACTAAATTAATATTTTGGAGGGAATTAAGGAAATTGAATCCCACTCAGTTTATGTTCCCCCACAGACTCAGGGAACTGAAGCGCTTTCCGAAGGTAGCTTGGGAAAAGCAGTAGCATGTATTTTTGCTTATGAGGGGGCGATGTCAGAGCCATGAGAGTGAACTATAAGGCAGCAGAATTCTTGTGATTCGCTAACTCTGAGTTTATTTTGACTTCTTCACGTATATATTAATGCTTAAAAAGACAGGATATCATGTGCAACACGCCTTGCTTTGTCAGGTCCTCAGAGTTCGGCTCCCGGAATGCGTGGCAGTAGCATAAAGCAGACAGCTGGTCCTCTCATCTTCCCCAACCTCCTGTTTTGTAACTGCTAGGTCATATTATAGGGAAAGCATGCTGTAGTTTTGCCCTGTATTGCCTTTCAAAGCAACTCGGACTATACAGTTGTTGCTACAAGGGTACTACGTGCTAGCATATGGGAGGATAAGCTGAGTTTCAGAAGCATAAAGACAGAAAAAGGACGAGAACTACCCTCTCTTCTAAAATTTGATAAACAGTATGAGAATACAAGCCACTTAAATTATCTGAATTTCTGATCCTCAGATTACAGACCAATAAAACATATTTTTTCAGTATGTAGTTCATTTTGTATCATGCCAGATCACTTCAACTTTGATTCAGAAGCCCCTTCAAATGAACCAGCAGAAACACTTGCATAACTTATTTGTTCAGTTCTGGTATTTAATTACTTAATCACATTTGCTCTTGGCAAATTTAAGAAAATGGAGGAAACACAGTAAAGCTTAGTGTCATGATAGCTGCCACCTTCAAAGCAACTTTTTTCTCTCCCTCATTTCACTCAGATCTAATTCCTGGTTTTAAAGTGTAGAAAAAAGGCAAACAAAAGCCCAATCAATCACAGGTTAGCCTAAAGTTCAATCCTTAACATTAAGGATGCATAACTATTCTCACCTCCTACCTCCCCTTCTCAGTATTATTATTTAGACCTTTGAGAAAGACATCTTCTAGACAGATTTCCCCCAGTAATATCTACCAAGATACTTACATCCCCATATAGCAAACTTCTGTGGCCATCTTTGCAGCTTCTTGAACATTTTAATTTTTATGGCACATGCTATGTAATCAAAGAGTTCCACATCGCATTTCAAATTCAGATGATGGGAAACTTGTTTCCCCAACATATGCATGGCAGATTTTGTATGGACAGCACACACACAGCAGCACAGAAGGACTGTGCACAACTCTCCTGCCACCTTGTGTAGCCAATATATGTGATCCAACAAAATTAGGCTGAGGGGTCTGGAGGGCGAAGGCTTCTAGTCTGAAAGTATTGTCCAGGCCAGCAGAAGACAGCAGAGCCTTAGCGGCAACAGTACAGCAGAGAGCACAGACCACAAGACTGCGTGCTGCTTAAACCAGCATTCATCCTTCTTGGCAGAAGATGAAGCTGTCATGACAGTTTGATTTACATAACTCAGAACATTTCAAAAATATGGCGGAATATTTTCCAGTCAGCTGGTTGAAACAGAGTATTTCCCAGGGAAAAAGAAATTCAAGAAAGCCAGCAAGAAAAAAATAAAAGAAACAATCTTGAAGCAGTTTTTGTTAGAATCTAGGCCTAGCCCATTGCTTAGGGACTGCATTTCAAACCCTGCACTTCATTTCCCAGAACAGTGCCACATGTAGCAGGCTGCAGTCACTTCTATCCTTCTCAATATTTTAAGGTACAACTTGATAAAAATAGGCACTTCAAAAACAAACAAACAAAAAAAATACACAGAATACACTACAAAAAACTTACATTGAGTTTGTCTTTTTAGACATTTTTAAAAAGTTACAGCTTTAGGAAATTGAATTGAAAGAGACAATTCTGTTCAGTGGTTCATCATGTAAAAAATAAAAATACTTCAGAGTGTGGAACTTTAGATTCTTTTTCTGTCAGTTACTGACTGAATTACAAGGTGAGGAAAATTCACACTACCTTTTTCCCTAGTTATAGCTTTTTTTTTTTTTCCAAAAAACGCAAAAGGCTTTCTTTTTTGCTTTTGCAGTTACTGCTCTTATGATCTAACGATGCACGAGGGTATCAAATCATCCACTAAAATTCAGTAACCAAGGAGAAAAGAATCTATGTTTTTGTCCTTTCTTCCTAGAAAAAAGACATTATTCCTTTTAAAGATTTTTGCTTTTTGTTAAATAACCAATGAAGTAGTACCTAGATTGCATTCATGTTAAAAATGCAGTAATTTGCAGGCATATGCTAGATACAAACAAATTTATTCATGTTACTGTATGTGTCCATCTTTGAAAATTCAGCCTAGATTACCAACACCTATAAGCAAATCCAGTAATACTCGAAGACTTTCCAGCTCGGAACTTTTGAATTTATTTTTGAACATAAATTGTAGCAAAATATCTTGAACAAATTCCAAATACAGTGAAAAACTACAGAAGTGCAGGAATAACAGTGGTCCACTTAAATCCCTCCACCCTCATTAAGGTCTTCATAAATGGGGCGTACTGTGTTTCCAATATAAACAACAGCAAAAAAAAAAAAATCAGAAAATGCTTTAAGCACATTGCTCATCTGCTATATTGGTCTGCCATCTGTAGGTCACTCAGAAAAATCTTTATTCCTTGCATTTCAGAACACTTCTTTGTTTATTACTGTGCATTTCTGAGTAGGTAGCAATGAGAAGTATTTCCATCCGCGGTATCCCTTACTCCTCACATACAGTTGACTTGAAACTCATTCAGACAGGTGATCATCATTAGAAACTTAAAAGCAAGAAAAACACCCACCCTCTTCCCCCCACACAAACACATTCCCTGAAACACATCCCAGATTCAGTCCCGCCCTAGAAGCATTTTGGGATTAATCAGGTGCAAAGACAGCATTATGCATGTATAAGAGCATTCCCAAGGCTATGACTTCTCATCTCTATATTTTCAGGCCTCCTATCTCTGGTAGGCCATATGGTAACTAATTTTTAAGTCTTTTTTTTTTTTTTAATACACACACACACCTTTTATATATGCATCTCTACATATATGCATACACACAGGCACACACTCTTGCATCTCACAATCTCTCTGCAGCTTTCTTTCTCATAAAGCACACAAAATCGTTTTTCTTCACGAAGCACTCTTGAAAATCATCTGACAATTTAAAGATGCAAAATGCAGCCTTTCCACTGGAGTGTCCTCAGCCAACCCCTGCTGCAGCTCGCTGCGCGCACCCTGATTCTGCGGAGAACAGAAGTGCTGTGTCTGCATGTGGAGCTCACAGATGCCACTCAGACTGCTCAGCTGGAACAAGTGTTCCTTTAGAGATTACGTCCTTTGTATCTACTACAATAGGAGAAGATAAAACAACTCAGAAGTAGTTGAGACAACGTACAGATAGAGAGCTTGATTCCAGCACCTTCCAGACTTGGGCAGGTTGTCTCACACATTTCAGAGTGTAAATTAAGTTATGGTCCATTGGGATTGTTTTGTATCACACAAGCACAGATGCCCACAAATTCTCCTTAGACCCACATGCTCTGCATTATGATGATGAGCCCTTTATAAAGGATAAATTGCTTGGAAAGATTTTCCCTTCATATTTTCAGGGGTTCAGAGTCACACAATCCTTTCTGGAACTAAAGGGAAAGATTCTTAAGGAGTATGTAGACTTTACAGTCCATAAACCTATTCACAGACTTTAGATTTTTTTTTAAATAAAGATATTAAGCATTTGTAGGAACCACAGTTCCCAAACTAAATATGTATTGATATTCATATGCATATCGGTTCTTGTCTTTGAAATCAGATATTCTTACCTCTGTCATTGGTGAAGTGATAAAGATGCTCTTTTTGTTCAAAAAGGTTCAGAGCAAAGAAAAGACTATTCCACATGGTCCTGCCTATTTTCATACCGCAAAAGACACCTGCAGTGCACCACATCTTATTGATCTATTTGACGAAGTATCTTTGCTAGCTCTGAAAAATAATTGCTAGAGACCTAGAAGCAGCTGGGAGGCCTCTGCTCACACCAGTTGCAGTCAGACTTGGGTGCTTCCAGCATTCTGGCTACTACTGCCACATGAAACTGCATGGACATACCCGCATTTGCCTGGAATAGCTGATATTTTCAACACACTGCTGTTTTGTACATTGTAAGCATGCACAAAATGGTAGTAAAAACACAGTTAGTTTATGTGCTCACCCCACTAGAATTTGTGTGCAAGTCTGAAAGAAATTATAGACCAAGAACCATAACAACACAGTAAATTCAAAAGTAAGAAATGTAACAAGAAGGAACACCAAATTATATCATTCTCTGTCATCCTCAAATGAACTTAAATATAGTTCATTACTATATAAATAGAGTACATTAAAAAGGATAGGCCATTTCAAAAAAAGTGAAGCAAACAAAAATGAAACAATGTATTCTACCAAAGTAAATTTTACTGAAATGAACTTAAATGCTCAGTTCTGCCCTGGATGGAAGCAAAGCCATAGCTCTGTCCTATTTGCAAGGCAACACAAAGGATGCTTTCTGCAAATTCAAAAAAAAAAAAAAAAAAAGGGAGGGCAGTGCCATAAAGAAATGGAAAAGCATTCTGAACTGAAACTCTTCAAGGGATTATTATTTTCATTAGCAAAAACAACTGTAGGCAGCCCACATCTATCCAATAGGCCTCTTTCTTAACTTTCTTTAAGTTCCCTGGGGAACTTAAATTAGAAGAAAAGAAGAAATCTTTCTGTGTTTGCACAGTTTCAGAAGAGTAAATATCATCATCATCACCAGGTAAGTAACTAGTACATTGTAAGTCAAACCAAAGGTACGACAGCAGCCAATGGTTCCATATGCTACTGCAGATGCCCAAGAAAATGTTTGGGCATAGAACTGATATTAACTCTGGATATTCTCCCAGTACATGTCTGGTATGTTGTACAAGCACTTCCTTAGCCAGAGATGACTACTTTTTAATAAATAATTCCCCCCAAAATTATTTCATCTTACAGATAATTTTGCAGAACCTTTTTGGGTCCTTGCAGTTCTCCACTCTCTCCTCCAGTGGAAGATTGCAACTACATATAGTGTTAAACTTCTTTTGTGTTAAATTTCTTTTGTATACTTTAAAAAGAGGTCCTCTAACATCTGCTAAATCTTGATCTGAAAGATCACACCATAGACGTAATTGATCATCTAGTGATTTCCACACTTTTTAAAAGAAAACTAATCCTAAATTTCCTTAGGAGCAAGGAACACAGTTCATGGCCCTTTTTCAAATATATATCCATATATACACACATACATGGCTG
This sequence comes from Crypturellus undulatus, assembly GCA_013389825.1. NCBI lineage: Eukaryota > Metazoa > Chordata > Aves > Tinamiformes > Tinamidae > Crypturellus > Crypturellus undulatus. The sequence goes on from VWPW01029670.1 coordinate 21,624, forward strand.
TTACCAACACACAAATTTAGCTTTTATGTTGAGAAATGTTAACTCCAAAGGCGGACTTCCTACTGTGCAGCCTGCAGCTGTGGGCAGAAGTATTCCAGTGAGGGAAGCAGCATGTGCTCAGTCTGCATCTCCGACAGCAACTCCACTCACGTAGGGGCCAGTGAAGAAATTCCTAACTATCCTGTAACCGCCACATGATCATAACTGTCACACATTGCAAGACTCACAGGAGAAAAATCTGTGTCTGGAAACTCGAACTATTGTTCTCAACATGAGACAGAGGTATGTTTCAGATTAGTATACTTTTCAAATGACTTTTTTAAAAAATGTAAAAGCCTGTCTATGGCAAATAAATTGGAAACAAATCTGGGAACTTATACAATTACACATCTGCGAGGTAAGTGATCCACTTGGAGTCTGTTCTCGCAGTTTGAAAGCTGAGAGCGCACATAAAACTGGTATGATCTCAGGTGAGATGAAGTGACCACAGATGAGGGACCAATTGGATTATTATAAACAACTTGCAGTTAAGACTAAGCGTTTACTTAAATAGCTACTATAAATACAAGTTATTAGGTTCAATGCTGGGATAACTCTATAGTTTGCATCACAGAAGTCTGGCTAAGTTACTTAATTACTGATGTGAAGTGAAAGCCCTCCCATAATTGCAGCTGTAGTTAAAAAAATATTCTTGCAGATCCAAACAGGTGTCTTGCGACCCAAGTAAAAACACTTCATGATGAGAAGGAAGATAATAGCTGTATTAATTTTATGAAGAGGGCAAAAAATTATTTGAATTCTCATAATTTCTCTGGCCACCAAAGTGACAGACAGCAACGTATTCAGATCCTTGACTGTTCCAGCTGTGAAAACAAACTTTTCAAAGTTCCCAACCAGCAGGCTTTCACATTTCTGGGAAATGAAACACTACTAGTTGTTTTATTTATGGTACCATTGCTTTATGACAGTTAATGAGCTGTAATTTTATAAAAGAGAACAAAAACAATGCTTCGTGCCATCACAAATAGCCATCAGCATTATTTATTGCAGATGTTTTAATCTATTGTGGTAATAATGAAACATTCATTGTTTTGCTACCCTGAGCAATCTGTGAGAAATTTAAAGTTACAAAAGCTCCCCACTTCTCCCCTGAAGCTTTTGCTCCTTTCCAGAAGGCTCTGTTGTGGAAGAGATAATGAGGTACATGGCAAAAGCATAGCTGACGAGAGAGCAAATGTACAGAAATAGTTTTACGATGAAGCTTAATCGGTGCCTTCTGCAGAATGGAACTGTTTTGTAGACAGAGAAATTACAGGAATGATTAAGTGTCAATTATTTATGTTCTTGACTTGGTACGTTCACGTAGAAGTTTCGCAGTATTCAGACCGTGCCTAATATTGCAACTTGAAGACATAGAAAAACAAGCTGAAGGCTGTCGATTCAGATCCACAGGACACTGTTTCAATATTTCAATTATGAACCACCATGGCAGTTAGGAATCTTAGCAAAGTCACACAGATGGGGGGCTCAAACACGCAAGAAAACCTCTGTTAGCAGAAATTATTTTGACAGACTCTTCCCCAAACTCAACTGACTATTTGGCACTACAACCCATCCTTCATCAGAGAAACATCATGCTGAAACCTGTGGGGTTTCTTTTAAGCAGATACTTTGGCTCCTCATTTTCATGGCTCACCTCATTTGTAAGCAGAGCAAGGGAAAAAAAATGGGACCACTTGAGCCACTAAGGTCTAGGTTAGTGGCACAGTGAGTATTTCATATTCCTTCTTCCATGTTTCCTTTTAATTCAACTGTGGATTAAGACAGCACACTCACCTAGTGAAACAACTAGACAGCTCAATTAATTTGTAGCCAGTCTAGCATCTGCCAGCCAAGGCACAAGAGTGTCATTTACAAGGCTTCGATACTAAGAGAATGGACAAATACTCACTAGTCTGGAAAAGACAGAAGAAAAACTGCAAAGTTTGTAGTGTGGTGATGTCATGTTCCAGAGGTGGACTTTAATAACACTAAAGAGAGCTTCCAAGTCCCACAGTTTTCCACCACTGTTTGTCAGTGCTGTAAACTCACTTATTTAATCCTGGACTTAATCATAGCAGAAACAGGAATGTGTTGAGGAAGCAAACCTATTTTTTCACACCTCATTATCTACATTTAAGCTTCAAATAAGATCATCGTTTTGTTCTTTTTAAAAAAGAAAGCAGAGGAATAATTGTGAAGAATAATTTCTCTCAAAGAAAGTCAAGAATCTTGTGCAAGGAGGCTACATTTACAGATCGTATATTATTATCTTAAGAACTGTTGCCTATATTCTCTTAATTTTTATATCAACTAAAGATAGACTACAAGCATGCACTGATCATAAGTAAAATAAAAAAGACAGTTAAAAACAGCATTAACATAGTTGAACTGTACTGCTTCCTTAAAATATTTTCAGGGCTATCAGGTACTATTTCATATAATTTCTTCCACACTAGCCATAGTGCACCATGTCTGATGATGGGTCAACTTATTAATTTGCCTCTAAGTGCATTAAGAGCCATAAAAAGCAGTTCACCCCACAACTTAGACTGTTGCAATTCCTTGATCAAGCCAAGTCCCATGTAAGCCCTCAGACTCTTTCTATTCTTATCTACCTTCATGATAGCCTTATCTTCATAACTTCACTGAGCTAATTAAAAGAGAAAACTGAGAGCTATCTGCTTCAGAAAGATATGGTCTCTCTAGCCTAACATTTCATAAAACTAACATAAAAGTCATGGCAGAGATTTAGGTCTTGCTGTTTGATTTACAACTTGTTCACCAGAGTTAAGCAATTTGCCTCAGTTTTAAACACATTATCTGCACAGCAGTTTTTCCACTGATTGTTTTCAGCAGGTATCCTTTTAAACATAAAATATACAGCAATAGAGAAAAAAAGAAAGAAATAACCAGTGAACCAACCAACAATAACCTAAAATATCAAGTGAAACTCCTAGGGCTTTGAGACAATTACAATATTGAAGGCAAAGTAGCATTCAGAATTGACCTTAAAATAACTACAACACAGTGAACGTAAACAGCACTAGCCAATTATCTGTGGCAAACTGTTAATATTATTAATTCTATATTTATTTATTTAAAATATCAAGGAGCTCATGCTCCTACAAGTGAGCAAACCTCACAGAGCAAAAAGAATAAAGATTTGGATGGAATCATTTGTAAATACTTTACTGAGAAAGTCAATCTATTAAAGCTAATAGAGCCAGGATATGTTATTTAAAAAGCTGACAGCCAGCCAGAGTAAGATACCCACAGTATTAAATACATCAGAATTAAAGGACACAGCATCTTTAATTCTTTATTTAATTAGTAGTATCTTTAATTGAGATACTACTATCATTTGCTTTGAGAGCTGGTATGAACTAAGTATGTTTCAGAATCACAATTTTGAACTTCAGTGCCCAAACGCTTAGCTGCACACCTGCTCTGCAGAACTTCATGGGGCAAGAGCACTGCAGAACAGAATCCCCTTGACAAGAACACCATAGAGCGCAAAAGACACCAGTGGTTCTAAACACAAACATGAAGTGAAAACCAAGTATGAGCATTTTGGCTCCTAAGGGTAACTGTGCACTTCACAAGTCTCTGATGATCATTTATAGAGATACGAGAAAGCTTTCTGAGTCAGATGTTGGCAGTAAAAAGTGACACAAAACAGCAACAAGTCATCCCAACTTACAGCAAAATTTTGCTTTTCAGAATGTAAAACCTCGCCATGCACTTCCACCCCTTGGGATCAAAAGGATTTCTCTGCTTTTAAGAAACTCCTCACTTTAGTGAGACTTTTAATATTTAAACCCAGCTAGGCACCACTTTCCTGGAGCTCAGTGGGGAAAGTACTGGGAAAAGATGATCCACTTCAATATTCTGAACTTGCTAACAAGAAATGCTCTGACTCTACATTGCTAAAACTAGAACTTGGCATGTTCCACCTACTGTGCTGAGCTATCAGTCCCACCACAGCTAAGACCCTCCAATCAACATAGCATTGCAATAACAAGAAAAAAATCAGTCTAGGATATAGACATAAACTGCAAATTTGGAACATTATGAAGAAAAATACTTGATGAACAATAATACAAAAAAGCCTTGAACTGGCAGGGAAGACAAAGCTTGAGTTGCCTACTCAAGGCCCAAGCTCCCTCTCATACTATTACTTTCCAGAAAAAGCTATATAGGCAGCCTAGTTCCTTTCTCATTGGATGTTTCACTTTGCCTATGAAAGGGAACACATATCAAGGTGTGCTCATTCTCAATATATTTGATCAGTTTACTTTGGAAATTCCAGAGCAACCATTCCAGAGAAGATATAAACATCTATCATCAAATGAATTTCACCACCAGAGCTACAAAACTTACCGAAGACCTACACAAGGCTAAGCAAAGCTTAAAAACTTGACAGAAATCTACAAAATCAAAAAGAAAAATATATCTTATGACATGAAAAAGATATCTCTGTGTTTCACAAAAACAATGTATGCCACATACCTGCAGCTTCCATAAAACTTCAAATTCTTGAGTCCTGTAAAAATAGATAGCTAATGGGCTGTTGTCTTTGATCTCATCCTTCCATCCTTCTGTAACAGCAGGACAGCTGGCATGAATCAATCTCATCACTAAATTCATTTCTGCCAGATCAAAAAGGGGCCTCTTTTTACTGTTGCCTAGAATACAGTCCATTTATTCTATCATTTGTCATCTCATTTGCAGCAGAATGAGCATGGAAACGGTTTACGTTTCTGAGAGAAAGCTGCCCTCCTTGCTTTAAACGGCACTTGACCTTACACATTTCCAATTAAATTCTTCACAATAAAAACAGTTTAAATACCTATGACAATATATTAAACAGTTGGTGAAATCAGATGCAAGCTTTGGTTATTACAGATACAGGTCTATTATTTCAGTCTAAGGGTATTTTTACATTGTTTTTTTCATAACAGAATGACTCAAATGTAGTTCACAGCAGTGAACTGAGACACGCAAGTATGGTTAACAGCATTATTTTTTTTTCTCTTTCTTTAAATAGGTTTACACCAGGACTTTAGTTGTTTATACCTCAGAGTCCTCACAGGTAAGTACCATAAAGCATGCAAATTCCTAGGCTGTTCCTTTCACCACTTTGGGCTCCATGATCTTAAGAGTATATCATATTGGATATAAAATTCATTTTGAAAGTACAAGTACTGTCTTAAGCTCACTAATTACCAATATTCATCTCACCAAATGAACTGCTTGCATTTCCCATGACATGAAAACACACTGAGATGTTTCCTGCAGCAGGATTCTGGAAGACTTTTTGCTTTCTGAAAGTCTTTTAGTTTCAGATGTTTAAACTGAACTGTCTAAATAAATATCCTGTATGAAATGAGATTTGTACAGTAACTTTATACTACATATGAATAATTATACTAAAAGAATTAATGCATGAATTGAACTTATCTACATTATTTTGATCATCTCTCTGAAATTCAAACTCATATCTATGCATTCACATTTTGCAAATTAAGCAAAATTTATGTCACCTGTGAAGCATGAAGAGTTGCTATCAAGTCACAGAAAAAACAACTGTAGCTGACACTTACGTAGCTTTAATGGCTCAGATCCATGTTGAAATCTTTTCTCACTTAAAAATTCAGTATTGGGAACTTTTTAAACCTCTGCATATGCATTTTAATACAAAGTAAACCAAACACTAAGTTTGAGTTCAAAAGGAAAAAATAAGCTTTTTAACAGTCCTGGAAGTACCTTATTGAAACAAATCTTTACATTATTCCAAGAATCTTAAAGTTCTTAACAAATGCTCTTTAGATATTTCACAATAAACCTTTCAGTCTCATCTTTCTACTTTCTAACTCTTAAGTGATAAATTTGCTAGTTGTCAGAAATGTGTGAATTACATCAATGAAAAAAAAATGTAGTAGTTGAGAGGCAAAACTACACAACTGTTACCTTTTAGTACCTTGTTTTGAATACCTAATATTTTTCTTAAACTTTCACTGAGATCCTGACATTCTTTCCATGCTGCTGTCCTGTACGAAAGTGACTGTTTTGAATTAAGAAAAACTGGCTCTATTTGCTTTGAGTGAAACTGTTTTTCTGTGTTAGTAAATATTTCCTTTGAATAGTTGTGTAATTACAATAGATATGACCTGCAAGACAAAATGCAGTATCACTCATCACTCAGTTCATACTCACCCAGCTCTGGAAGGTACTGTTCTATTTGTGTATGAATTACACATTGCACATTAAATACACAGAATACGTTTCTTTCCCTAAACTTGTCAGTTGTATCCTAAGAATGTGCTAGGCAAACCTGCAGAGTTAATTGGACTGAACTGGAGTGAACTGTCAGGCAAGATATATGCACATTATTCTGAATTAGTAAAAACACTCAGGTTGCCACAGGCCTACTGCAGATAATGTAGCAAGGTGTGAAAGGGCTGGGGAAGTGCAACAGGCTTGTAAAAGCTTTAGAAAATACAGATGTAGAATATGAGCCACAAAGATTTTGCTGGGGATTAAGACTGCCACAATCAACTGAGAAAAGCAAGCATTTAAAAATACTAGAGAGGATTTATTCTATGAATGTTTAAGGATTCCTCAAGCAGCTCCTAGCTTTTCTTCACCATTCCAGGACTGGAGCCTAGGTCTATAACTGATGTACTAAAAATATTATATTAATGACATACTAGCAAGTAAAAAGTGGAGATGCACCTTTCTGAATATGAAGAAAGCAGAGAAAGTATAGTATAATCAAAGCTATCTGGATAATGCAAATGGAAACAAAATTATAGATTTTCAATCTGAATTCCAGCATTTTCTTAGAGTGCTCACCAATGATTTTATCTAGTAGCATTTTCAAAATCTCAGCATGATACCACATTCCATGTATTATTTCAGATGTTAGTTTTTTGAAGTAAGTTTATCTACCTCAGCTGCCAGATACTGACATTTTTAATTGAAGTACCATAACTATATGAATACTATGCATCTTCCAAGAGATCTAGAAATAATCAACAGTGCAGTCTAAGGCTGAACAGAGTTGATATTGTTTATGTTCCCCAGCTCTGTGTAAACATATTGAAGACTTTGTGCTTAATTTGACTTTTTCTATATAGGATCAAAGCTCAGAGGTGAGTATCTATAGCAGTCCAATTTCATGGGAAAAGTAGAATTGCAGGCCAAATCAGGAAAACTCAAGGTCAGATCTGCTAAGCTGTGGAGGTTACGGAGGAGATTTTTGTTAACTAGAACAAATGTTAGTGTAACAATGTGTTGCTTAAGGCAGCTGCAGCACTTCTCTGCTGAACGAGATATTTCTATTCTGCCTGCTAGAGCCTTCCTTTGAGGCTTAATCCTATGAGTGATATGAAACATGTCGCATAAGAATTTGGAATCTGGGTTACTTTGGAAAGAGTGCCGTTGACCTTGACTCCTCTAACAAAAACAATTTTCTATTGCTCTGATACAATAGTGAAAACTGAGCTGTTATGCCTGCTTCCTGTTTGTAGAAGTTAGTTGTTGTAAAATTCAACCACTTTATTAGAAGATTTCTCTCATAATTCAAAATCCAATAATCAAGTATAACTAGGGAGCTCCTGAGGAAAACAAATAGAAGCAAGGGTAATATGACAACTCTAAGCATTGTGCAGATATATTGGTATTTTATTTATTTATTCTTTGCTTAATTCTTGCTAAATTGCAGGGTTTAATCCTAACATTTAACATAGCATGTTTTGAAATAAGTACATTCAAGTCTTCTGTAATAAACCAATGAGATGTTTCCTACTTCTTTTTATTTCAGTTCCCCATTCATCATGTTAAAAGAAGTTAATTTTACAGCTTGTTACATCCTTTATCTAGAGAAAATGAGAGTTTTCCAAGTGCCAGGTGAGGAACGTGTATAATGCTCTTCAGAAGAACTACAAGTTCGTAGTCCACCTCTGTCACAGCGGAGCTTTTGCTCCTCGGTAGTTACCCCTCACCACGTAGTAGATTTTACCTGGCAGACTACTTAACATCAGAGTTCTACCTTTTCAATTCTTCTTAGTCTATGCAAGTGGACGTGAGATTAAGGAGACTGCCAGAAGTAATGTCAAGTCTGACATGTATTGCTTACCTTAGTGACAACCAGGTTGACTTGCGGATATCATTATTGCATGGCAAGGTGTTTGGTCGCACCTTATTTTGCTTAGTAAGCAAATCTATCAATTAAATATTGAACGGCATCAGTCATATATATATATATTTTTTTTCCCAGAGTTGGAATTTCCAATTTTCCACGTCAATGAGATTGACCTGATTGTAAGCATTCGGTTCAATAAGAAGTATGCATTATAGCGTTTTTTTCTAAGTGGCTGCTACTCATCTTCCTGGCTGCTTTCAAATTATGTATCCCTAGTTAAGCTATTGGTTTCTGAGACTTTTTCTGTTTTATTGAGTAACCCCAGCTCATAGCTGAGATTTGTTGCCGAAAAAAATGCTACTGCACTTTCAGTCATCCAAGGACGAGCTCTTGCCTCATAAGGCTACTTCCCTAGGCTTCCCTACAGGTTTTTTCAAAGCAATCCCTCTTGCAACAGAGATGCTTTTGGATAGGCTTTATACCTTTACCCTTATTTGATTGCTGTCTTGACTGACTGATGCACCTGGTCTCTTGGACTCCTAACCAAAATATTAAATCATTTGATTCTACTACAGTCGAGAAAAAAGACCTTTTCCTTCCTCTATTTGGATTTTTTTTTTCCTTTAGACTTTCCTGTAGATTTTCAGAGCCATTTAAACCCAGAAACTATAACTCCAAGGTTTGTTCTCTTGCTTTGTTGTCGTGAACTATCTCTGTGAGAAAAGCTAAGTACCAAAAAGCATTGCAGGAGAGAATGTTGCTTGCTATATATGTACTACATGTATCCAGAATTTTTACCAGAATCTGCCCCCATCTTACCAATACAGATAAGCTCAAGCTAATCTAGAAGTACATTTTCTACCTCTGCTGTAATAACCTCAAAAGAGCGTGTCAGCCCACGTATTTCTAAAGCAGTAGCTCTTTCAGTAGCTACTCATAACATATGGTGACATTGTCAGTAATTAGCACAAAAAATGTCTAGAGCCAAAACCTGTATGTAGACACTTCATTATATGCAGGTACACCAACATATTATTTTCTTGTAACAACAGCATTTTTTCATGAGCTCAGAACTTCAAGATAAGAATCCACAAAACTAGAAATTTTCTGTGTGACTTCTTATAAATTGTTGCAAATGCTGTGTCTATCATCCTTTGTGCACTCTGACTTTATCCATACAGTAAGGATAGCATGCACAGTACTGCTTACAGAATCTAGCAGTGATATGAAGAAAATGGATTAATTAATGTCTTATTTTAATACTGCAATTGCTATATGGTTTCTGGATTGTATTTCTTGAGCTGAAGTCTCTCAGGAATTGAAATACACCTCATAAAATATTACCCCAAAAGACTGAAGAATGGACTAACTCTTCAAATTGCATTTTGATGCAGTATTGTTCATTGACCTTTGGTGATTTCCCCAGTTAAATAAGGAGTGTCATCAAGTCGGAAAAGGGAAAAACATTTTATTCTGATCATACATGTTTTCACTGAACAGGAGGTGCTGTAGTTGCAGGAGCACTGCAGGTGCTGCATTATTTTATTCCTGATTATGTGTCACAAAACAGATAATAACACTTGCTCTTCTACATCTACAGCATGCATCCAAAAAAAAAAAGATTTAATATAGATTAAAACATCTACAGCAGAAGAATCATGGACAGAATTTATAACATGATCCTAGAAACATATATATGGAAAGTCAGATGTAACCTTACCAGACTCATAGTTTGAGATTTTAATACTTAAGATGAAAAAAAAAAAAAAAAAAACCCAACAAAAAAGTGTGAACCTTATTATCTGGATGGGATAAAATGCCTGTCAAAAATTTGCTTTGGCACCTGCTTCATCATTTTCATATTTCTCTAACAGTTCATATCAAAAGAGTTTCTGAAATACAGCAGACACTCCTGGGAGACAATCTGACAACACAGGCTGAAGTCTGCATCCACCAGCACAATAACATCATTGCTTCTTGGTCCACAATTTCCACATTATCTGGTAGGTGCTTATGTACACAGACTATCAGATATCCAATTAAAGCTTAAAGGTGCTGCATATAAAATGCAAACTAAAATGTTTACAGTCAGTAAAAAGAAGACATTTATGTTGTAGTGTTATATGAAACTAAGCAGGCTTTGCTAAAAAAAACCCAAACACTACTATTCAGGGCCATGTGATTTTTAAATCAAATACTGGGTATAAAACCATTAACAGCTGACATGTAAAACTATAATATTCCCAATGGTCTTTAAGAAAAAAAGAAAAAAAAAAGGAAGAAAAGTTAAGTGAGTCAGACTTTGTTTTCAAGGGAACATGTAGTTAGAGTCTTCTTATGTTGTTGAACAGAAAAAAAGCAAAAATGTATCTTTAATTGCTACCTGAACACTAATAAATCACATCAACAGATGTTAAAGCAATCAAAAATTGACTGTGAGAAAAATATTATCTTTAGACAATTATCTTTAGATTGTTGTAGAGGGAGAAACAGTGACTTGAAATAAAAATATGTTTGTAAAATATTGAAAGAACTAAAACCAAAATTACTTGGAATAGTATGTTTATTAGCTTCTATAGCTTTTTTATTAAGATATACACAACAACTGTATCTTGGACAGTTTAGAAGATGTATTATGTTAAGCAAGATATAACACTACTTGCAATGTCCCCTAAGCTACATCGTTTTTGTTCCAATATCATGTTGGCTTCTCTTTATAAAAAACAGTAGTCTTTCTTTGTTAACAACATACAGGCCTCATCTGTTTCTCATTAAATACCTTACTCTTTCTGTGCTGCATTGTGCGTCTGTCAGAGAAAACTCTGAGAAAAATGGGCTCCATAGCTACAGATTTATGTAAATTCTCTAAGCCTCCTTAACTCTGATTCAGCACAGCCAATATGAAGTGTCAGTAACTGGGAGACGTTTCTTCCTCACTGACACTTTCTGCTTAGAAAGTCCACACGACTTGCTAGGAAAAGATAACTGAGGCAGCCCCCAAAGCGTGCAGAGCTTTCTCTGCTGACTATTTGGCAACCCAGAATCATTTCAGCAGAGGAAATGCCAAGGGACCAAATAGACTAAGCCCTCCTAAAGGTAACCTTTATCAGCAAGGCCTGTTGAAAGGAAAAGGCAAATAAAAATGCAGGGGACATAGAAAAGTCCATTTTCCTTAGCTGCAATACTTCAGCAGAAATATTCCACGGGGTAATTTCCCAGCCTGACAATACAGTCCATTGGGTAGGCAGAATCTATAAAAAGCTTGATGAAAGGCAGTGTAGCTAAGAACAAAGAACTGATTGATTCTGAACATATGTAAAAGAATAATAAATATTTTTCTGCAGTGACTGCATCTGTCGGCTCAGTTCATCAGAGATGAAGTTTTTTCACACATTTCCTACCCAGGATGGATAGATACTCATTTCTGTAGATTTTTACTATCAATGCAACTTTCACATTAATTACTCCAATCCAAATTTCCAATATGGTATATGTGGTTAGTGGCTTTCTCCACTCAAGGATGTGGTTTGTGAATGACAAAAAACGTATTTTGTAATATGTGTATAATGTGTATAATTTTGTAATATTTTGTAAAAATCTCTATTCTGTATGTCAAAAATGCCCTGCAGGCCAGCAGCACAGATACTATGATACACAGATGATACACAAATATCTCAAAGATGCTAAAATTTTACGTGAATTGTGAAATCAAGAAGATGGGTACATACCCATAGAGATGCAACCTAAGACCATTTTAGGGCAAAAAATATTGGTGTTTAAGGCAGAAGTTGGTGCTACAAACATGAAGAGGGAAAGAAGGAGATTAGGAAAATGTCTTCAAAGATCCTAAAACTAAGCATCAAATGTAAGATGCTCTTAAATGCTTCATTCAAAAACTTCTGCTCCTTGAATTTCCTGGTTTTTGTATTGTTTGTTTGATTTTTTGTTTTTGTTTTCTATCATGTTCAATCTTGAGTAAAACCAGCCTGACATACTGAATGCTGCTGCACACAGGTCTTGTTTCATGGCATTTTGCCTTAATGTTTTTTTTTACGCCAGAAGAACGCGTAATGATCTTGTATCACAGTATCATGTAAAACTTGCTGTGGCAAATAAAAGATTTCATGCATTCTTTCATTATTTAAGAAGTGGTCTTGAATTTTACAAATGTAGAGGCAATACACTTTGGATGAAGAAATTCAATTTATTCACTTTTAAATCTATGTTATTTTATAAAGTTATTTTATGTAGTATACAATTGGTCCCTGAATCCACATACTATTGCTTCTGTTACATAATTGGATGAAAAACTTTTTTAAAACAGTTGAAAAATGTGCTATTTATTACCTGCAAGAACGCAAATAGCTTAGTTTTATGAAGTTCTAGGTAATTATATAAAGAACAGTCATTCCCTAATATTTGTGAACAAATCCAGTTTTGAAAAAAAGCAGCAAATCATGAATGACAGGTCTGCTTGAACAGCCATTTAGAAAATAAACTCATATTCGTAAGCTCTTCCTGAGCGTTTGCACCAAATATTATCATGAGTTTGCTTTCCTTGGAGTTTTGGCTTCAGAAAGCTGGAAGAAAATACAGCTTCAAAATCCATGAAGAAAATCAAAAGGAAGCTCAAGAAACATAAAATACATTTATATTATCCTTGAGGTGCTCTCTATATAGCAAGATTCATGTTTACTATTTTTGTTTCATTTTTTTTCCTTCATACTTTCTTTCAGGATATAAAAATATCTCCTGGGAGACACAAAGTGCACAGTTCGTATGCTAAAAAATCATACATTTATCTTGATTGTGGTATCTTTATCCATTAATCAAATAAATAACTATTCAAATAAATAACTATTATCTGAGATATTTACTGAGATAAGGATTTTTTCAAGTGTGACAAGAGGGTCAGATTTATCACTTCAGTGGTCCAGTGTCGTGTCATTATAAAGTAATAATTTCACTGGAGGGCAGACCTGAAGCAGGACAGTGATGAATCAGGCAATGATCTATTTTTAAGAATTTACAAATAACCAAGTAAAAAATGATAGATCATAAAATTATTTACTATTATGTTATAAGAAGTAAAAGATGACTTAATAATTACATTTATACTTGCTTTCTAGAAAAAAATATGTTACATATAAAAGCAAAACCAAAATGAAAAATCCTCCTTTATAAGAAAAGACAAAATACTTACATTAAAAAAGTGTTGTAAGTGCCAATGAATTCCTATATTTGGCACCATTCTGAAACTTTGAGACATATATGCAGAAGCATCATCACATGTAGTACCTATGTAAATGAAGTAGCCTCCTATTAAACCACATAGGTGTAGCTCATAGTACAGAAATCAGGACTTTCTTTAAAAAAATTAAACAAAAGCTTTCTATTTGGGTAAAACATCCTTTCCAGCTAATACAAGTAGACCTGAAATGAGTTCTGGAATCTTCCTGTGTTTTAACTTGAACATGCAAAAGGAAGTCAGACTTTCTGATCTTTCAACCTGCAACCCAGACCCTCATCTACCCCAAATGCAACAAGTAATTCAGAGAGCCTTGTGAAGTGGGAGAAATCCCAGCAGAGTCCCCAGCTCTTTGCTGTACACTCAGTGGAATCCCAAGGATCATCCAGAATATTGATCATGGCAGTAACAGGTCTCTCATTTCCATGGGGAAGCAGGTTATCCGAGATTCACTGTCTCATGGGTTGCTGTCTCTCACACAAGATCTGTTCCTGGGCGGCTATGCTGGACATGTAGCTTAAGAATCCCAAGTGGATTACATAGGTGTGGGATAAAGAATGAGGCATCAGGAAAGGGCAGAGTTGAAATGAACACTAGAGATTAAGTGACAAAGATATTCGCAAATACATGCACAGGCACAGCCATGTGCATCTGCTCACAAAACAGAGCATGCCGTATTCCCAGTCACTGCCATGGAGAGAAGGGAGGAACTGGGGATCCCTGTCTGCCTTCCCCTCCTTGTCTGAAGAAAGGGAAGCTGGCAGTAGGATTTCACATTCACAAGAGGAGAAAGATCAACAAAAAATCCCCTAATGCAAAAAACACGAATCCATAAGACCCTGTGATGGAGAGACATTTTCCTCTATTAGACAGCAGTGCACCTGTGTCTGATGTAGCTGGCCACATCTTGCAATTTCATTAGCAGTGGGATGCAAGACCGCGGCCAGATAAAGCTCCAGGCCCTCAAGATTAGTGATGGCTATTTGAATCTCCTTTGTGTTGGGAAACAGCCTAAAAATGACAGTTAATGCAAGTGGAAGCCTCAGATATTGTGAGATGAATGAGAGGCTTCTTTAATGTTCATTTCTGTATCTTCTGACTTTTAAATCATGACTTTAGATATGTAGAGTTAATAACACTGTCTTGGCAGGAGAGCGGACTTAGAGCACCAAAAACTACTTATCTAGGCACTGGGTGGTCCTCATGTTCCTACTTAAGATATCCCTGCCTAATGATTCCCTATCACCAAGTGAAAAGGCAGAAGGATACTGAACTATATCTGAGATAAGGATTAAAAAAAAAAAAGGAGATGCATTCACAGAAGATTTTAGTAGAATTCACACAGGGAATGGGGTTAACGTTTGCATAACCCTTACACAACAGCTAACATACACAATTACAAGTTAAAAAGTAAAAGCTTTACCTAGGTGCTAGGTAACACACAACTCTTACTACAGAGTAATTCTAAATAAACTATTGCTAAATATATTTTAAGCAGAATATACGCAACCCTCCCTTAACAGATGGTACAGGATCCTCAAAAAGAAATGGACATTTATCCCTCCACATCAGTAAGTTACAAATATTTTTGCTCCAAAATAATACGTAAAAAATAAAATTGCTAAACAATTATCATCATAGAATCACAGAATTGTTATGGTTGGAAAAAGACCTTTGAGATCATCAAGTCCAAATGTAAGCCCCTCAACACCATACCTGTTAAACCAAGTCCCTAAGCACCTCATCTACACATTTCTTGAACAACTTCCATGGATAGCAGTGTTGACTACTCTTTCTATGTAGAAATTTTTCCTGGTGTCTAACCTGAACCTCTCCTGGCACAACAGAAAAGTCATTTCTGATCAATTCATTTTAGACAAAGCCAGAATAGGTTCACAGAAGTTATTTTTTTTCTCCATGTAAATATTTCAAAATCATATAAGGGTTTTGTTGTAGCTGTAGAATGTCTTACAGAAATGTAATATCGGAGAAGCTTCATTGACTATCTATCATCTGGTACTCTGTAAATTGAAATTCAGTTCAATCCCATTCAAATTTATTAAAGGTCAAAAGTTCCAGGGCACCAAATGCTCCAAATTTTAATTACTCTGCAATCTTTAGGCTTTTATGAATCAATGTCAACTCATTTTAGTTCTGTATGTAGATCTTACTGAAGCAATTTTAAACTAAAAGTGTTCATTTTATTCTAATAACTTGGACAAATTAATGTTCCAAGTAAAATTATTTCAAGACATAAGAGGTCATTTCCTAGATACTACAGATACCTGTGATGCAAGTGGAGCACTAATATTACAGAGTAGGCATCTGGCATAAGGAACTGCAAATTGGTAAAACGATAACCTCAGTAGATTGCTTTACACCCTTCTATATTCTTCTTTTCTTCTCCTTCCCTTTATTTCTCCTTCCTCTCTCTAGGTCTTTTATCTTTACTTTCCTCTGTCTACAGCTACTCAACCCTCACTTTTCTGTTGACTTTCAATTTTCTCTTCATTTTCTCCCTTTTTTTTCTGTCTCCTCCTTTTGTTAATCTCTTCTTCCATTGTTCTTCTAAGTTTCTTATCAGACCCATCTACTCGAAAAGAAAATCTCCAGCATTTAAAGGGAACTATCCTTTCTGTTCATAGTTCTTAGACACCATAAAATGTTGTCCTTTAAGACAGTATTGTGTGAAACAAGCACTCCTATAAGCCTATGCTGCCATTCAGAGAGACCTAGTCAGGACGGAGAGTTGGTCAGAAAGGAACCTTATGAGGTCTAATAAGGACAAGTGCAGGGTCCTTCACCTGAGGAGGAATAACCCCATGCACTCGGACAGATTAGGGGTTGACCTGCTGGAAAGCAGCTCCACAGAAAAGGATTTGGGAGTCCTGATTGGCATCAAGTTAACCATGAGGCAGCAATGTGCCCTCGTGGCCAAGAAGGCCAATGGGATCCTGGCTGCATCAGGAGGAGCGTTGCCAGCAGGTGGAGGGAGGGGATCCTGCCCCTCTGCTCCGCTCTGGTGAGGCCGCACCTATTGGGTATTGGGTGCAGGTCTGGGCTCTCCGGGAGCTTCTAGAGAGGGTCCATCGGAGAGCCACAAAGATGATGAAGGGACTGGAGCATCTATTGTATGAGGAAAGACTGAGCGAGCTGGGCCTGTTTAGTCTGAAGAAAAGACGGCTGAGAGGAGATTTGATCAACATGTTCAAGTACCTGAGGGGTGAATGTAGGCAGGATGGGGCTAGGCTCTTCTCCGTGGTGGCTGGTAACAGGATGAGGGATAATGGATACAAGTTGAAACACAGAAAATTCCACCTCCATGTGAGGAAGAACTTCTTTCCTGTGAGGGTGACAGAGCCCTGGCACAGGCTGCCCAGAGAGGCTGTGGAGTCTCCTTCTCTGGAGATCTTCCAAACCNCCGTGGTGGCTGGTGACAGGATGAGGGATAATGGATACAAGTTGAAACACAGAAAATTCCACCTCCATGTGAGGAAGAACTTCTTTCCTGTGAGGGTGACAGAGCTCTGGCACAGGCTGCCCAGAGAGGCTGTGGAGTCTCCTTCTCTGGAGATCTTCCAAACCCGCCTGGATGCCGCCCTGTGCCACGTGCTCTGGGTGTCCCTGCTGGAGCAGCGGGTTGGACTAGATGATCTCTAGAGGTCCCTTCCAACATCAACCATTCTGGGATGCTGTTATTCTGTGAATATAGCTACAAAAGCAGAATAAAGTACTCTGTAGCTGGCCTCAAGACAAGTTAAACTATTCTTTTTATATTCTGACACCAAAGAGCACTAATGCTTTTGCTTTGGATTTTTGTTTAAAAGTTTGCATTGAAGCATACAGTGCAAAATGATATTAATAGACAAACGTGAATGCTAAGACACACGACAAGATTCAATAGTATAACAAAAGACCAAATCTAAACACCAAAGAATACTTAAAGTGCAATAGTTCAAAAGGAAAATGCATTTTTATTTTATGCATCACTGAAATATAAGTAACTTGTGATGGTTTATTTAAAAGAATACTTATTTTTAATGATTGAAAGTAGGTGTATCAAACCTATAGTCTTTTTACATCACACCAAGAGAGTTCATCTCTTGGCAGGTAAATTAATTTATTATCAATGGCCTACTACCAGTCAGGTTTGTCTGGGGAGCCCAGTGGTTGCTCCCACACTGAAAAACAGGTGCACAGCCAGTGTTATTTTTGAGCTGTGTTATGCTAGCTAGGACTATGGGCTCCCAGCTAAGATGATGCATATGAACAACCTGATATTTCCAGAGCAATCCATCTGCCTGTCTTACTCTAAATCTGCCCTCCAAGAAAACAGGCTTGGGACCATCACAGTACATGACACCACTGGATCACAACTGTGGGCTGGCAGAAGCAAGCTGCCCTTAGCTGTCCCTGTCCTGCCACCATGTCACTTGGATTTGACATTACCAATGCTGCACAGAAAGTTTTTTGTAGGACTCTTACACATAAGATAAATATTTTTTCAAACTTACTTCAGTACTGGCTTTGATCCTTCTCTATTCAAGTCCATTGGCAGCAACATTATAGCTAAATACTGAGAATGGTTTTGTCAAGGAAAGCTACTTACAAAATCTATTGGAAGGAGGTATTTATTTAATAATAAAATATAAACCACGGAATAAGTATTTACCCCTACTGCACTCTTCAGCCTGCCTCAAAAATAACAAGTCTGAGAAACTTGTAAAGTAATGGCTAGATTTTTAATTAACCGAATGAATTTGGGTTTGCCAAAAAAGTATAAAACAAAAATCTAATAAATTCACAACCAACCAAGTAGCCAATGAAGAGCAACCCAAAATTTTCAGCTTAAACTATGTAGACAACTTCAGCTTATTCGCTCTACCTAGAAAACAGTGGACTAGGATTAACTGAAAAATGCATACTATCCTGTTGTAACAGTATGATAACAGCGAAATGTCCTAAAGCTTTTAACAGGGTACAGTGGTTCTGGATGAAGCTACGCTGAAACTTAAAACTGTCTCACTGGGGCACTTGCTGAGTCATATTCAAATACAAAGCAGGCTTCAGCTATCAGTGTGTACCCCGAACAAAGCAAAATATTATTAGAACAAAAGCTAAATTATGGTTACCAATATTCTTTTTAAGTAAATGCAAACAGTGATAGCAACTAGATGAAATTATTTTTATTCTTGCCACACATTACTGAAATTTTAAAGCTTTTTGTCCTTATAAAGCTCCCAGTGGACTGAAAGTTTTAGTTATTGCCTACTTCTAAGCAAATCCAAAGCATGACATACATTCACTGTTTTTTAGAACTGATGACAGTTTATTTCTTGCCCAGAGGAAAGGGCCAAGGCTTTCACTGCCTTTTTTTTAAAAAGCAGTACACAGCAGCAGAAAAAAATGTCACCATTATTTACTGACATTTTCCCCTACTTTTGTATACATACATGTATGTGTTTATACATGTGTATATGTATACACACACACAGTTATGCATACACTGATCATTTCTCCATATTCTCCCATAATTTGATTTCACTCATTTTGGTCACGGAGGATCAGAAACAAGGAAACGCCCTGCTCCAAGACTCTTACATGAGAAAGAGAAGAACAAAGTTTCTTACAAGGAAGTGTAAGCTTAGGTGAATCAAAGTCCACTCATAGAAATGAGAGTTGCATTACAGCCCTTGCCCTTGAGATGCACAGCTGGAACTTGAAGCAGTACAGTTTTTCTAGGCAACTCATTAGGTCTCTAAATATATCACCATCCCTGTAAATAGAGGGGTTGGAGGAGCATTGCAGGCAATCTAAAGAAATGCAAAGTTATTTCTTTTAACCACCTGGAACGGAAGTATTTTGAAGTTTATATATTTTGTAAATTTAGGAGACTTTCCAAGCACCTCTTGATTGCTAAATTTGAATGCTTTAGTGGAAATTCCCATATTAAGAAGAGCTGCGTTTTAAAGTAACTTTTGACTTGGGTTATGCAATTTAAGCAATGAAAAAAAAAATCTACACTATATAATCCCACATTTTTTGACTAGTTATTAGTACTTTTATTTAGACAAATAAGTAAAAATAAGCAAAAGAAAATCCTCAAATAAAAAAGTTGATTTACATACTATGACAGGCAGATATACAATCTTAATGGCAACTGACAAGCAACATAACTGCTATAATTACATAACATTCTGGCTTTCTCCTTCCTCAGAAGGAAAGGTCTACTTGTCTGCTTCTCATGACCTCCAGCTCTGCCGTGATACGTGCACATTCTGCTACTAGAGAAATTTTAGCATTTTGGATATCATAACCAAACATTGAAACATTGAAAACAAACATTTCAAACATTGAAAATAACATTCCTGTAAAATGTCTCTTGCCAATCAGCTGTTATTAGTGAAAAAAATTCTAGTATTTAAATAAAAGAAATAGTAGGGTCTGATCTAAACATCTCCTGAATTAGGACCATAAGTCTTATTTNTTTTAGCATCTTGGATATCATAACCAAAGGGTATACATTGAAAATAACATTCCTGTAAAATGTCTCTTGCCAATCAGCTGTTATTAGTGAAAAAATTCTAGTATTTAAATAAAAGAAACAGTAGGGTCTGATCTAAACATCTCCTGAATTAGGACCATAAGTCTTATTTAACCATCAGCTGATCTCTCCAAGGAGTGATCATAGTATGGATAAAAACTAATTTACACGCTTGTTTTTCTTTTAACCATTACTAGTAATTTTCTAAAATGTGCTGGATTGAGAGCACTTTGTCCTGAGAGTAGAAAAAAAAGACTTTGAATCCAGAAAAATCTAATTACCAATTCCTGATGACATTAAATGACCTACAACAGTTGTATTGCAAATTCCAAAAGGTGTGGTTCTCCTAAGCTCCTGAATACTTACAGGAGCTTAACATACTCATTTGGCTAAATGTCATCCCAAACTGATAAGTAATGCTTTTGCAAGAAATTAATATCTGTATCTGCATCTATACCAGTCCTTCATGTAAAAATATCAGTCTAACTACTCTAGCTTTTAAACAAGTTGAAAATTAATGACTCAAAAGTGACAACACAGTACTCCAGGAAATAGCTTTTTTCAACAAAGGTAGATACACAGACGCACATACACATATTTTAGAAGATCTTTTTATTCAGCAAGAATTGTGCCTTGCAAGATGTAAATCAACATATTTTAGGCCTTATGTGCCTCAGTTTCCACATGCATTAAATCAAAGAGCTCTTTTAGGCACAGTTATTTAATGTGCTTGAATATTTATAAGTCATAGGATGCTATTTATGTGCAGCACATACGCACATATTAACAGCCTGGTAATGCAGTTCAGGCAGTGTATTATTTAGATGTAAATTGCTTACGAACAGATGACTCAGTCTTCAGTTCCATTCAATCCAGAACCTCTTTCTTTAGGAGCGATGACTTGGTGGGACCAAGTGAAGCAGTAGATTTACTGATATTTATGTTCATACTTCAGGAAATACTCAAGCTGCAGACCAACTTTCAGATAACAAGACTGTCAAGATAATATCCAGGCTATCAACAGTCACCCCTCCAAGTTCTGGTTATTTTACAGACTTCTATCCCATCTATTTTCAAATCAATCATGTCATATTCAGCTGAATTACACTGAAAACCTGCTTTCCCTTTTAAGTACTCCTTGTTTGGTTATTGTTTTTTTTTTCCTTTTCCTTTCTAGATATCTGTAAAAGTACAGCAAAAATTCACATGTATAATGACAATGGTTTATTATCCATAATCATCATGCTTATTCATATTGTTAGACAGGAATAAAGAATTATCTCAGGAAGAACTGAGTTGCTCTTTAAATTAAAAAAAAAATCACCTGGATTTTTCAGTAAAATAACTGAATCAGTAAGAAATCCTGCAGCTCTCACTCCCAAGTATGATCATGACTCATCTACTTTCCTTTTTAATAGCAATATCCTTTTCTCTTTATAAGTACAACATGGTTAAATACTGCACAATCTGCAACGCTCTGTTAATCTCCTTTTCTAAATCCACAGATTTTAGACTGCAGCTATACCATTTGTATCAATAAAGTTACCTAGCATCATCACAGTGGTTACACAATTCTCTTATGTAAACAGTGTCCTGAAAATAATTGTTGCCTTTTTCAGTGTCAATATTTGCAGCCGTCTACAAACCAGCAAAATTATAAATAGAAGAACTCAGCTGATTATGCCCTGGAACAATTCTTACAGCTCTCTGGATATATAGGAGTTAATCAAAACAGGCTGTTAAAAAACCTTCCAGTGAAATACAGGACTGTACTGCAGATGTGTGGAGCATACAGAAGGTGTGGTCCATGCCTTCTACATGCATATTTAAATATCTAATTTTATATGGCCTTAAGGTTGTTATTAAAGAATAACCTCCTGGAGGGGAAGAATTACATAGCAATTGAGGCCTACCACATTTCTTCAAATAAAGAGCAGAGAAGAAGAGAAGGAAAAGCCCAGGTTACTCACGATTCTTTTCACCTCTCCACCTTGACCCCGCTTTTATTCTAGGCGAGATGTCCATTGCAGCAGTAATTTCTACTAGCCGAACCAGCAGCAGCAATGACAGCACATCCATGCCAGGTAAAAAAAAATAAAACAAAACAAAACAAGAAAACCCAATCCTCTCTACCTGGAGTACTGCTAAAGATGAATTAGAATACTTTCCTTCGTTAGGAATGAATAACTGGAGGTAGCAGCATCTACTCAGCAGAGGTAGAGGGAGATGTAAAATATTATTTCAATTAGAAATGTTTATTAAAATTATATTTCCAATGCATTGTTTATTTCCTATATCCAGAGAATGTAAAACCAGAACAGACGTAAAAGCTTCCTGTAAGCAGAAGAATCTGGGATTCAGACGCAGGAGGAGATGAAGTGACAGCTTGCTTTGGTCTATCAGAAGCCACTAGTTCCTAACCTGCCTCTTCCACCTCTCAGCTCTTCCAAATGTTTATCAACATTCCCCACAGCACTGTAACACAGGACACTGCCAAGCTGAAAGCAGAGGGTTTTTTTCTCCTTGACTTGCATATTTCACTGCAGTTTCAAAGAACTGATGACACGGAACACTTGATGTTGACACTCAAAACTCATTATACTTATCAACGGGAGCAAAAGTAGAGCTTGTAGAGCTTCATCTCCTACTCACAAAGGGCGGCAAGGGGAGGGAGAGAAGAAGAAAAAGAAAATATCTAGTAGGAGAGGGAAAGGCTTAAAAAGCTGCTCAATAACTCTCCCGTATTTAGCATAAATGCCTTCTATTCCCGAGGAAAATAATATAAACAATGCTACCTCTCATCCAAGTTTCTATAAGCAGAAACTGGAACAGTTCACTAACAGTGAGATAAATAGGAAGAAAAGCCCTGAGAGTGTACATTGCCCTTGTTTGTATATCGTGTATGTTATGCAACAAATCTCTACCTTGCAAGCAAGCCAAAAGCAGCCTCTGAGCAACCAGTTTTCTTTGCAGACTTCGGTGTTTTCAGAATTAACTCTATTATCACTAAAGCTGTTTAACAAAGTGTCTGAGAATGCCAGGCAGCTGGAGCATAGAGGTCTTCGCGATGATCTAAATAGCTGCAAAGTAGAACTGTAGCAATAATACTAACCCTTTCACCACAGCTATGAAACCATTCCTAGCTTGTGGAGGCCTTCTAAAGCCTGAGCCTATAAGTTGAAAATCATTATAATAAGATCAGAGTGTTTTTTGCTCATTACTGTGGCTGAGGGCTTTAGTCTAAATGCCTTGCCTCCCTGCTCAGTACCCTAGGTGGATGAAATGTACATTCATATGCAGTAAAATAAATTACTGCTAAATAAGTGATTTTTTTAGAATCACACACATCAGCCTCAGGAATGCTTATGACTAGCTTATTTATACAGGGGTGATTTTCATTTTCTTAATAGAGCATTAATGAATTAGCATTCTACAAGCTGATCTTCTGCATCACACGCTGCATATTATGTGTTGAGTAGATGCCATGACTGTAGCCGACCCTTAGAATTAATGATTTTTTTTTTTAAGTAAAGCACCAGAACTGCATTTCTAGATATAGTTTCAAAATATAGAGAAGGAATGCCAAAGTACACTATTTGAGCCTTAATAATATACCTACCTATTCATTTATAGTTTTCATAGACCCTGCTCTTTACGAAATTCAAACTCAGAATGATTAGCACTATTGATATATTGTATGGTAGCCACTTTAAATATGAACACCTGAAGCCATTCACCTCTAGATCTCCTTGTGTTAATGATGATAACTTCCTGAAAGAGACAAGGAAAAATCTTTTTTACCATAGTTGGTAGGCTTCAGCTGACAGCAGAGAAAATCTATCACAGTGTGATTATTAAAGAAGTTATCCACAAGTCTTTCAAAGGGAGAAAATGAACATGGCACAGGGAACTGGGAAAGGAACCCTGTAATTCCCTGTAATTTCACTGTGACCTATTGAAGAAATCAGGAACAAACTGCAGCTATCTCCGTGTGGACTAGCTATTTTCAGCAGAAAAAAATGAAGACATTTACAGCACAGAATATAAAGAACCCAGCAAACCTGGCAAATCTTAAAGGCTACAAGTAGCCTTTACTTTCCACGTGACTCCAGCAAGCTTCCTCACGGCTGCTCCCCAGGTGCAGAAGACCAAATTGCAGGGGTGTTCAGCACAGGCACCCTACACAGGGGTAGGTTAATGACAAAGCCCTCTGCCCACCTACGGGCAAAAGAAAATTGGGAAGCAGTGCTACAGCCTGCTGTTGGGCCTCCGTCCCATACTAAATATACCTCCTATCGTAGCATAAAGAGTTAAAAGAAATTTTTCATGTCAGGTGAAGAATGTCAGATTCCCCCTTTTTTAAAAACATATTCTAAATTTACTTTTCTTGTCAACTAATCTCATGCCAGAGAAGCATGTTGATAGTCACGCACTCACAGATGACTCATCATGCTGCTAGTTATGTAAGACAGCTAAACAGACCAAATTGCTTACTGCATCAGAAGATTATATAGAAAATTATACAGAATAAAAAGAACCCCACAGTTAACACAAGGTGGTCCTTTCAGAGTACACAAGCTGTAATGTGCCACGGTTTAGTATATTATTAATGGAGAAATATTACCTTTTAAAATTTAAAGTTTTGTGGTTTACAGTGCACTGTTTGAGAGACGGAAGATTTTCAAGTAAAATAACTAATGTGTGGAATTCCAGAATAAGTCAGACTGAAATCCAAGCCAAAAATTTGAGCTGCCTCATAGATGAAAATCAAACCTTATAGTTTATAATTGCTATCCTTAATGTGGTCCCAGATCTAAATCTCATTGGATTTAGCATTGTGCAAAAGTAAAATGGCGCATCAAGACAGTATTTTAATAGATATCTGCTGAGTTCTTAAACTGCAGGACTGTTTAGTTTTGTATACAGGCTTAAACAAACTGAACAAAAAGTCTCAGAACTAAGGGACAGGCTGCTTTTTACCTTGGAAGAATAATGAATGTGTACCTTTAAGGTTACAAAAACTATACAGAGATTTTTGCACCAGTCCCATCCGTTTATTCTGTCACAGGAGAACAAACTGTTGCCTGAAGAAAAGCCA
This sequence comes from Crypturellus undulatus, assembly GCA_013389825.1. Taxonomy (NCBI): domain Eukaryota; kingdom Metazoa; phylum Chordata; class Aves; order Tinamiformes; family Tinamidae; genus Crypturellus; species Crypturellus undulatus. Next base: position 46,702 of record VWPW01029670.1, read on the forward strand.
CTCTGTAGCCTGATGGATGTGAAGGTATGCCATAAAAACAGCATCTCATAAATGACCATTCACCTCTTCATTCACATCAAAGACACAATCAGATGGCATAAAACATATCACCAAGAAAAAATTTATATCATCTTTTCTAACTGAGGACCCCACACATAATGTCACTGATTGTGACATCGTCTTGCAGGACAGCAAGAAGTTACTGTCCTAAGTGCAATGCCAATCTGCCACCATCCCTTTGGAACAATGTCAGGTAAAACTAAAGGTTCAGAGGTCTGAAGCTCATTAGGTTGCCTGTTCCTAAGTGATGCAGTGTTTTACAAGTCATGTAACTAATTTCTCTTTCTGCGTATAATGCAGAAAGGGAAATTCATGCGAGTTCCTTAGCAACTTAGAAGCTTACTCAAAAGCAAGGCAAATCAGTTTAGAATTTGCTACGGGGACAACATTTTCATAGATGTGGTGGACAATGTGAAGTTGTTATGGCAAGACCGGATGTCTTTCTAACTTTTATATTGCAGCTCAGTCAGAAGTTAAGATAAATCTAGCAAATCAATTCCGGGCCTGTGCTACGCAGTGGGTCAGACTGTATAGTTCTATCTAGCTTCAGTATAAGCTATCCTCTACAATCTTCAGACATGATGTTTTTTTACCTCAGCTTTCATCATGACACGGACTTTTGATTTTTGTTGTGCTAGGCCATAGATAAAAGTTTCTAGCAATTTGCTGTACAGTTCTCTCCTTGGATCAGGTATTTTTTAAGAGGTCTTTTTTTAACCCCCAAAAGATAATTTAATTCAATTATCTGAAGATTTTTTAAAACTTTTTTTTCTAAAGTTCCCTCTCTCTTCACTAAAGACTTCACTCTTACCTTCTTCTCAGGATATCAGACCTGTCTGCAGCTTCTTGGCAAAGTATTCTAGGAAAGGCTTAAAGCACCTTTGCTGTCTTTGCAAGAACAACTGATTCACTGCAGCATGATGAAAGCTACAGCCCCTCATCCTCAAAGTCTATGCAGCAGCGAGGTCAGCACTCATGGGCAGGGAAGTCCTATTTCACTCTTCTCAAAGTCAAAGTCACTTCCTTACATAGGGATATCTCTGTTGTCTCTTCTAACGAACCACCACTGATTGTACTAGAAACTGATGGTCTAGGAAAGCTTTTCTAAAAGGCTCACATGCAGATTTACTAGTGTGGGAGAACAGAATGACACAGAACAGCAAAGCACCAGCTCCTGAGCCATCCTCCCCTAAAAGTCTGATGAGGACTGTGTCGACTGTTAGCTAAAGTAATCTACTGTCACCTTGTCTTACCACGGAGCATAATGAGATGTTCTCTTTCAGGTCACAGAGTTCTTGATTTAAAGCATCTTTATCAGGTTTGTGAAACACAGCAGGTCGCTATTTCTGCAGTATAAACAGTATTTAAAACTACTGACACATAGGACAATAGTTATGTTATCATCTTTAATGCACTTTTGTGACAGTCTCACACTTTAAAAGAAAGCCAAAATTTGATTACTAGACAGCCTCCATTAGGCAGGCAGTAAGGCACAACAGGACAAGAGTTACAGAACTCAGTAAAGTTAAATATGTCCTGAGTTTTATCTTGCAGACCTGATGATTCTAATACTGGGGTGACTAACTCACACACAACTTCATTTTCCAAGAAAAAAAATGTGCAGTTCTGTCTGCAAAACGAATGGTATATTCGTGTAATTCAGTAGTGCATAAGAAACAGATTCTGATGCTTTAGTCCTTTGAATTTGGGGAAAAGGTAGAACTCTCTGATCAGCTTTGTAGTTTGTTGTTGTTTTTGTAGTTTGTTTGTTTACTTGTAATATAGAACTATTAAACAGAACCACCAAGTCTTTCCATAGATCACCTAGGGTGAAAATTATTCCTTACAATCTCTTATCATCAAACCTATCATTTACTTGCTCTTTTATTGTCAACAAACTATGAACACATAAAGATCTGAATGCATAAAAATAAATATGCAAAATTTACTATCCAACTAACATAACCTTTACAGTTACTGTTTACTTATTGAACTCCAACAGTGCATTGAGCACTGTATAAACATATAAAATAACATTACCTCTCCCCTAAAAACTTTATGATCTAGCACAACTATGTCTTAAAACTCAACATTTCTGTGAATTAATATGCTTTATTATTTTGTTAATTTCATCATATTTTAACATTTGAATTCTGAATTATAACATTATATATTTTGCTGTCACCTTTACATCCTTGGTGGTATAGGAAAATAAATATATTCTACTTAAATAGACGGGTGTATAAAAATTAACTGCATATATATGTATGTGTATACATACATATGTATGTTCCTGTTAATAACTTCACAAAGAAACATAGCAAGATTTGCATTGTCCAAAAATAATTTTGGAATATACTATTTCATCTTGATTAAAGTAATATTTAATTAAATTAATCTTGGTTTAGGTCAGCCAGCTTTACATATATGCATACTTACTTTATAAAACTAGCACTGAATAAAGTTCTCAATAAAAATCTTTAAAGATTTGGTCTGTTTTATGAGGGAAAAAATAATATAACCAAACAACTTTATGCCTTATCAGTTTGGCATCTATTCTTACTCTCTCAAGATAACACAGATCATTTTAAAATGCAAGGGTCTGAAGCCATGAGCTATAAGAGAGATTTCAAAACACATATGAAGATCAAAGAATGTGACTCTTATTTTTCCATCTGACTGTGGAAGAGTGGCATTAGACAATACCTATTAAGTTAGGTTAGTGACTACTGAGAGTTTTAAGAGAAATTGTACATTGCTGGCCCAAGTAGCCTGAGTTATGACTGCTTTCTTGACTGTTACGACTGTAATAGATAAGTAACATAGACTCCCTCTCCTTGCAACAGATTCCCTTTAAGTTCATCAGGATGTAAACAAAAACACACTAATTTGTAAACAGGCAGTAAATGAGCTTTGCTTGTTTGCTGTTATTAAGCACATGAAATAAGTTTCTACATGACAACTCCAAAACGGCAGGCAGTAAAAAAAAAATCAGATAGCCTTGCTAACTGGTCCAGACATTTGCGACATCGTAACTGCCTAAAGCCTATATGGCAAAATGCTTCTTACAGGCTGCCTGTATCCAGCTGGGTGAGGGCATTTCCTCTACAGTGTTTCCATATTAATCAGACAGAACAAGAATGAAGGTCAATGACTTAGGCTAATAAAAAGAAATTCAGGTTCAAGAATGACTTTAACAGGCCATTGCACTGGTGTTAATGATTGGATTTTTTCAAAAATGCTTTTTCTCTTTCGATTATAGCCGAGAAAACTTAATTCTTAGAGTTGAATTTTATGATTAGGGACAAAGTAACTTATAATCATATTAGTAATGACTTGGTTTGTGTCCCAAATGATGAAACAAATCACTGACTGTAGTGGAACTACAGTGAACTATGAGCATCTGGCCTCCATGGCTTTGATGAACATTTTCAAAGCCTTGTTGAGGAAGATGGATACTCATTAAAATAACAAGGGGAATTGGGTTTCCTTATATTCAGACAAAAAGCAGTAATAGAATTTTCAGTACTCAGTGGAATTAATGATCTGACTTCTATTTGTGCCTTTGAAAATCTCCCCAGTGAATTTTTTGGGTGAATTAGAGCTATGGGGTAATCTCATAAATTGGAATGGGTTCAATAAGCTAAATGAAAACATTTACCTTAAATGCTAATTTAAGCCATGAGCTGATGGAACCATCCTAAAAAAGCTGCACCCCTTAACAGCTATATTGAAATTAAAACAAAAGAAGTCTCATCACAAGCTCACAGAGTGCATGGAGCTAAAATTACCATCATAAAAATGCATACTAATTGTATGTTCCAGTGAAATATAATGTAAATGTTTTGGTTTTTTTTTTAAATGGATTTGGACATATAGATATTCAGAACACAGAGCACAGTGGCTAACTTTTATTTACATATCAAAAAAATTAAAAGACTGTAAAAACTATTTTCTTGTTTGATTCAAGGTAGCATTCCATCTGAAGCTGCATGCTCTTACACCCTATACACACATGTTAATGGCAATGCTCGTGGTCAGTGGCAAAAGTATGTGTTTCTAATGATTTCCACATTTTCTAATATAGAAAGTCACCAGTATACTGTATTGGTGTTTAGAATAATACCATAATAACAAGACACAGGATAATAAGGATTCCAAAGTATATGAGCTCCTTGTTATAAAATTATATTTTCTCCTAGAATTTAATAACGGTTTCCATTGTAAGTTCTGGCTAATGTATTAGAGATTTTTGCTATTCATTAGATGAAATTACTTATATGCACCATAGGACTTAGTTTAGACTTGGGATCATATTATCATTTTTATCTGTTATAAAGAGAAGCATTAATCATGGAAATCATTAAAAAAACACATGTGAAAATAACCACATTACTTCCAAGTTACTAATTTAAAGATTCCAAAATCTAACCTTGAAGCCATTTATCCCTTTTACCTTTTTTTTAAAAAAAGCATGAAACATTCATAAGAGTTTCTTATAAGAGTTTTTCTTACAAAACAAATATGTTTAATGAACAATTAGTTTCAACAAAAGCATTACTGATATAATAATCAAATTTTCTTTACTAATGCAGGGATGAACCATGTTTAAGTTGTGCTATGAAAAAGATGATTTTTTGAGGGACAGAGCTTCCAGGAGGCTTTTTACAGATAAGATAGTTTTATTTTGGATATCATAAAAACGACCAGTAATTATCTAAATAAAAAAGAAATAACCTTAATAACGGAAGGATAACACACGGCCTGTTCAGAACTAATAGTTACAAGGCAAGAGACTGATTATCATACTTTCTCATAAGAGAGGGATTGTAACTGTCACCTGTATCAATATAATTCCTGTATATGAAGAAGAATGCACCCCGAAGGCTGTAGAATGGTTTCAGTGCCTGCAGGTGCTGCCTCTGACAGAAAGCCTAGTCTTTTTTTTCTAGTGATTAACTAGTTATTGAGGACTTAATGACAGAAGAAAAAATAAAGACCAGAAATGCCATGAAGGAGGCCAGTTAAATGTGAAGTACCAGCGGCAGTCCTGGGGACCGGCAAACACCAGTGCAGGCTCCAGGCTGACACAGGGTAGCAGATGTTCTGATGGGAGCTCCCACTATGAAAAGGCTGAACATGCATTTTTTAAAAGGCCTTGAGGGCAGATGATGGCGTCCCTGGTAGAATCTCCTTTTGAACTTCTTTCTGCACGGTACAGACACTGCACTGCACAGTACAGACTGGTGAGCAGTTTCCCAGAGAAGGCGCTGGGCCCTGGGCATCCTGGACAGCAAGAGGGACATGAACCAGCAAGATGCCCTCGCTGCAGAGGCAGCCAACGGTATCCTGGGCTACATTATGCAGAGCATTGCCAGCAGGTTGAGGGAGATGATCCTCCTCTACTCAGCCCCAGTGAGGTAATGGCTGATGTGCTGGGTCCAGTACTGGACTCCCCAGTACAAGGCAGACATGGGCATCCTGGAGCAAGTCCAGTAAAGGGCCATGAAGGTGATTACCGCACTGGAGCTTCTGTCCCACAAGGAGTAGCTGCAAGAGCTAGGACTGTTCAGTCTGCAGAAGGGTCTGGAGAAGTCTTACAAATATTTATAAATAGCTGAAGGCAGGGCTTAAAGAAGTCAGGGACTTTTCAGCTGTGCCCAGGATGAGTTAAAATGGGCACAATTTCAAACATAGGAAACCCTGAACATACTAAAGTACTTCTTCACTGTGAAGGTGATCAAGTGTTTGAAATAGTTACTCAGAGAGGTTATGGAGTTTCCATCCTTGCAGACAGTCAAAATTTGATGGAATGTGCATCTGGGCCACCTGCTGTAGGTGACCATGCTATTATGGTGGACCAGATGATCCCTAGCAGTGGCTTCCAACCTCTGCTATTTTGTGACTGTTAAGACAGCTGTAATTTGGTTCAAAATATCTAATCTAATACTATATAATATAAAATCTAATATGCAATACCCTGGTGGACGGCTTGAAGGTATTTTTTTTGATTTTAGATACACTCGCTTATCATATAAATGAATCTCAACTTTTACTCATCAAGAACATGAGTAACATGCACAATGGCTTTGGAGTGAAGCTCTGTCTAAACATGTTTTTTCTTCTATCACTCATTAAAACCCATCACCAGCTTTTCTTCTAAGACCCATCATTAGCTTTTGCCACAGAGTGGACTTTCACTTCCTGGATGAGAGGCCCTGATCTCTATTCTTTCATCATAGTTTCTTGCACCTCATGACCACATTCTGACATGCAGCATATGTTGCTTGACTTAAATTCTCTTAAATTTTTAAATATTTAACCATAAGCATCTCTTTACTTCCTATTTGGTCTTTGCCTGTAGGCCTACTATTCAGTTACTTGCCCAATTCCCAGATTTTCAGAATGAGATAATGTGACCACTTGACATTCAGTTATTGAAAGTTGTTTTTCAGTTACTTAAAGGGAGAGTAGATAAAAGCAGACAGTCTTGCAAAGTGACTAAATGGCTAAATTATATCTTTCTTCAAAAAATCTTACCCATGAAATGGAGAGGATGGCTTTTTTTGACACTCATGAAAGAAACATCCCAAAATTCAAAACTAATTTAAAAAAGAAGTCTAAGAGAAGACAGTTAATTTTGACAGAAATGAACTCCAGTGAAAACAAAAACATTATTACAGGATAGATTTTAGTCCCATATAAATCTCTCCTCTCTATCCTCTATATTTCTTCACAAAACACACACATTACAGTACGGCTTTACAAATCACATGTCATAGATTGTTTCCCAATTAGGTTTATTTGAAATAGTTCATTCATTATTTATTAAAGTAAACATTTAAAATATCTTTTTACAGAAAAAATAGATGGAATTAACCAACATATTCCCTTTGCTCTAGCTTCCTAGAAATTCTTTGAAAATTTGTTTTTCTCTTCTCTTAATGTGATTTATACCAACACTGTTTCTTCATAATAAGGAAATACATGGATAATAAAATGAAGAAAACACCTAACATCTTATTTTCTGAGGTGATAACTTATCCTCTAAGTAGCTGCTACACTTTGTAATCAACACTATAAGGCCATGTGGGGTTCCATTACCATTTATCTGCAATACAGGCTATTAGTTTTAGTATTGCATGACATAATTCCCTGTTTACAACATGTGTTGGCAGTTTCACTCTGTGACGTCCATTTACTGAAGCTAAAGTGTTAGCATACAGCAAAACAGTACAGTGTATATGCACACAAGTCCCTAGAGTACTTTACATTTAGGAGTTTGATTCTGAAATGGATGTAATATGTCAATTGCTTCATACATGAACATCTTTATTGTGGTCTTCATGTAATACAATGTAGCTCAGAAATTAGGAACTACAACTTGCTCTGTGATATATTAAAAAATGATAAAGAGAGTGAAAAAAAAAAAAAAAGCCTTGGAAGCAGAAGGAAAAAGCCACTCTCAGAATAATCGGTATTAGAACCAAAGCATATGTTGCTCAATGCTTAACAGTGTAATGGAGCAGTATATTAAGTTTGCAGCTACTGGGAAATGTATGTATTTTATTTCTTGAGCAACTCAAGTTTATCATACTGTCTTTTAAAATTAACAACAAGAAGTCTGGAAAAAAATCTTTTAAAAATCGATTAAAAAAATTCAGAATTTATTAGTTTTTTATACATTGATTAAAATACTAAGACTACATGTATCACTAGTAAAAATATTGTGAATTCAAACAGCAGAAATGATAAGGGACACAATATAGCATAGATGAATTTTAAGTAAAGGAAATTTAACACAAATAGTAAACAACTTTCATCAATATTTTCTTTTAATAATCAAGTGATTATTATGTGGGAAGAGTAGACTACAGATTCTATGAAGACCACATTTCATATCTAATATAAAACATGTTTTTCCACACTAAAGTGCTGAGATGTGAAAGCCTTAAAGCACACATTCTAACAACTCTCTTGCTATGAAATATACACTTGATTATACCCATTTGAATTCTGGAGGTGAAGATTCACCAGATCTACAAGTAATCCATTGATATATAGGTACATTTTGTTCTTGTGTAGCATGGAACAATTCATAATTATTATTTGAAAAAGTATTGATTTAGGCCTTTGGATAAAATTTGTTCCAGTGCAGAATGTGCATTTGAACTTGAATCACCATAGATTGATGAATAAATATTTGGCCTTGAATTAACTTGGGAAGTTCTGCATCAGCATTTTATAATTGTAACACATAGATCATTTTTATTGGCAGTCCACAATTCACTTTATTGCAAGAATAAAAGTCTGATTTAGACATGGCCAAATGATATGATTTGTCAAATAGGAACATATGCACCTGGTAACTCAATCATTTCCAGTATTTCTAACCACTGAAAGGGAAACCTAAAGTTTTTTAAATTTTCTGGATACTTTTAAATTTTATTTCATGTAAAATGCACCAGGATTCAAATCTTTTATTCTGTATTTCTGTGCCAACAGGTAGTTCCTTCAAAATCACCCTCCTAGATTTTACTCAAGATTTCTGATTCCGTATATTGTACAAAAAGGCATTCCAGAAGTTTAAGCTTGTCTGGTAAAGTTTTTCTTCTTTTCATCACTATGTCCTCACTGCACTTTTTATTCTGAAAATGACATTTATTATTACCTTGTTCATTTTTTTCTTAAAAAAAAAAGAAAAAAAGAAAAAGAAAAGAATGTATTACATGGTAAATTTGTTGGTAAATGGTAAATTGGTAAATTGGTAAATTTCTGGGTCTGGAGTCATATTTATTCCAGAGTTCTGGGTGGTACAAAGCTGTGAAGTCCCATACCTAGCAACTAATTATGTGGCCCACAGTCACAAAAATACCCTCACAAAATACTATGCCTTAGATCTAATTTATCTTTGCTGTAGTCAACGAAAAAAATTCCTTTAGCTTTTATAGAATGTAGACACAGCCCTTGAAAAGAAAGTCAGTGACTTAAAAAGGCCTTTTACATTGGATACCTGCAGAAAGAAGTAAAACAAAGTTCTGCTTAAAAATAAGTTCCAGAAAATAAATGTGCAATAGGAATTCCAGCTAGTGTTGAGTGTTAATATAAAAATATTATATAATGCTACCAGAATCCTAAAATATTTCTTAAAAAAATAAATTTTCTTTGATAAGCTTAAATAATGTATACAAAGATGTGCTCTGTTTTCATTCTTCTGATTTAAATGAAGACACCTAGAAGTTTATGTAATCTCTGTTCATTTTGCAAGATTCAATAATGAAACTAAAGCATTAGAAAATTGCATCATGCAATTTGTAAGTTTATAAATTACATGATATTACACTATAATGTATTCAACAATTTAGTGTTTGTTAGACTAATTCATTTGTTTTACTTTGTAAAGAATCCTAAGAAGAGCACCATAATTACAAAAAGGATTGCAACACATCATTAAATGTGCTATAAGTATCTTTTGCTTTAAACAGGACAGTTCGACAATACTTTTTTTTCTTATTAATGTGCATGCTCAGTGCAGCTTTTTTAAATATAATTTTGTTAGACATATTTCACTAGAATATATTTCTGAAATATTCTGTATGTCTTATTTGCAAATAAAGGAAGTTTATTAAGCAATTTATAATAATCCATCTGATACCTATAGCCTTATTTACCAAGAAACTTCTAAAAGCAACATTATTTAGTCAAACTGTTGAATATTTACTATTTACTCAGACTAATTTTTCTACCAGGAGTTTTACCTTTGCTTCTTTTTAATGATGACTCCCTCCTCCAATTAGCTTAATACAGGGTAAGGTGTTACAACCTACAGCAAATTCCAATTCCAATTTAGTGAAGTGTACAATGAACAATAGAGGAACAAAGCACACTACTATTACAACTATATTAAATATCCCCTTTGGAGTTTGAGTTCTCTTTCATTATGAATTCTATTACAGATAAATATAATCCTTATACATGATTCCATGAAAAGGTGAGAAGTGAGCTGTTTAATTCCTATAGTATGGTTACCAAATGCCTGTTTCACAACAAATCGTTAAAAATATCTTCCAGAAACAAAATGGAGTATGTACAACACATCCAGTCCGCAGACAATTATAAATAGAAACTTAGGGTAGATTGGTGAAAAAATTCTGAAATCTCACAAAATGCCTAGTGTATATCTGATCTAGTGTCCAGAAAACAATGAAGTAAACATGTTGGAAATAAATTTATATCTTATAAAATAAAATTTCTTTTTTCAATATAATTTACAAAGTAGAGTAGATGAGATGGTAAAGGGTCAGTAAGGTGATTAAAGCATAGCCGATTAGGAGAAATGATCTCTCTCATGCTACCACATACCATTAACACAGTCAAGGTGCTTTTGGATTGACATGTTACACAAGGCCAAGATGTAAAATACGTGTTCTCTAAGAGTTTGTTGTGAAATGTAGCTGGTATTGAAATTAACGTTCGTGCTCTAGAGAAATTATATTACAATGCATAGCTTAGGGGTATAGTGAACTAGATAACATCAGTCCTTAGAATGCAGAAGTGCCTTTGTCTACTCATTAGTCAACTTGGACAAGAAAACACCCAGGAATTCTGTTTATGAGTGAAGATGCCTTACTGATAAGCTTACTGTAGCTTATCAGTTTATTTCCCATAAACTTCATACATCTCTTCTGCCTGTCACATAAACTGAAAATGACTCAGATCCTGGCTGCCACAGCCTATGGCCCAGTGCTTCCATATAAAACTGAGTAGTAAGCAGTTCAGTAGCGGTTTAACATTCAGCTTATTAAGCTTCACAAGAGTACACTGAGGACTCAGGAAGGTCCTCTGCTAGCTGGTCGTAATCCTTTATTTTGTATTTAAGATATTATTTGCATTATTCTTATTTTTATTTTTTATGAGAAATAAACTCTATGAGCCACTTTGTTTAGTCACTTCTGTCAGGATTCATGTTTGAGCCGAGGTTATCCCACCACTCCCATATATGCACATTTGCACCGAGGAAGAGAAACCTCTGGAGGAGGAATTACACTTCCTTACACCTTAGCGGGTATTCTCATTCCTCCATCCTGGGAAGAGACCACCCCACTTCATCTTTCCAAATTACTTTGTGAAGCTTTGAGCTAAAGCAAACAAGCAACAAAGCTGAGACTTTACACTTTTTCCATGCTTAACTACACTGCACAAAATACCTTGACATTTAAAATATTCCTGTCATGGGTATCCATTCTAGCCCTCCCTCTTCCTTTTCTTCATCTCTACAGAAAGGGTAGACATTCCTAATAACTAAAACGACAAAAAAACAGGTCTTTGCCTGTGAGTGACACAGTTCCAGCTACAGGATATAGGTCATGTATAAAGGTAAAGGACCTTATGCAAGTAGTGAAATAAACTGAAAATCTTTCTAATGCTCACATCCACAATTTTGAAAGCTGTGAATATATCATACCACAGTAAATAGAAACCAAGTTAAATGTTACATTTGCAAAAATAGGAAAAAAAAATAATCGTAAGCCAGTAAATCTACAACACGTGCATCACAGAAATACTGCCTGTCAGTATAATCTACTAGGAGCAGGGTTATTAAGCTCTATCCTTCTAAGCATGTGGGAAAGAGAAGTCATTACTGCAGTGCAAGGGGACTATACACTATTTTAAGGTCAGAGAGGTGAGTCTGATTTACTGGCAAAAGGCCTACTTAAAGCATGATGTGATCAAAGGGACAACCAAGGATAAAGCCAATGCGCGACTGCTTTGCTGTGGTTTACTAATGTCACATTCACTTCAGTGAATATTAAAGTAATGCAGTATTAGGCAGCACAGTACCTACCAGCTTTGTCCGTGTAAAATACCTTGGTGGGAATACTAAAGTGGCAGTGCTTTTGTTCTTGTGATATGTACTACCAGAGGCGCGAAGTACAAGGAGCCTCTCTGCAGACATTGTCTTGTATATATAACATGCAACACATTAAAAATGGAACTGAACAACTGCTGACAGGACAGCAAAAAGAGGAGAGGAAAAAGGACAGGGAGAAAGAAAAAAAAAAAAGAGAGAAAAAAAAGGAGCCAGGGAAATGCAGATCCCCAGGCACACAGCAACAATTTATTCAACCTGCCTGTTAGCTGTCAGGCTGCTTCAAGCACACTGGAATATGTTCCACTGCTGATAAAAAATGTGTCACACAGTGGTAGAGGAAAAATAGAAAGGTGTGCTGAAATTTGTGGCCAGAATCTCTAATCCCTGTTCAGTAATGGTCAGCAAATGAAAAAAGTACGAGCAGCAGTAAATAAATTTTATTCGATCTCCAGCTAACATTTTTGTTTCTGTAGCTACTGGTTGATAGACTGATTGAGATACACCTTTATTGAACATCTGTAGCTCTTTTCCCTTGTGTGTATGTGTGCATGTGTATGTGCATGTGTCCGTCGCGTTTTGCCTAATGATTTCTCCTATTTTCAGGAAATTTTCTGTAAATTGGCAGTGTTCACATAAGATAGTTATTATACAACTGCTGTTTGCTTTATGAATTGTTGGTGGTCACAAAGTATTTTTAAGTGTTTTGTATTCAATTTTTTTTGTATCCAATTTTTTTTTGTATCCAAATTTGTTTGGTATTGTTTCTGTGTCTCAGGTGAATTTATAAAAAGGAGAAGGCAAAAAAAAATAGGATATGCAAGCACATCTGGTAGAAATATTCAAACCAATATATGTTTGCACAAGAATTTGTGAAATTTTCATTTTTGGAAACAATTTTCTGAAAAAATACCTTTAGAAAATCTAGAAATGTAAATGTTCAGCACACTAAGAACAAAACTATTACTGATCTACAGCTACAAGCTTGTAATTGAGACAAACACACTTAAAAATGGCCATGTTTTTTCTCAAGTAACCTTTTCATTCTCCAGTTTAAAGTCCAAATATCTATCCACAGCCAGTGTTTGCTAACCATTTTTTCTTTATAAGTAGAAAACTTTTCGGCGTAAAAGTTTTTTTTTTTAAGTTGCCTAGTACAAGCAGTGTCTTACAACAAGTGTCAGTCATTTCTTCTGGGTAAGTTTTATTCTGTCTTTTTTGATGGGACTGCCGGATGAAATATGGAATGGATTGATGAAGAGTCTAAAGGGAATGAGTTGAGAAAAGTAATACTTCAGGGAAAGTAGAGGTGGATTTGACTGTTATGGTTTGTGGTGAATGAAGAAAATAATTGGAAAGGATAAGCTTTACAGCCTGCCTTTGCAGTTCCTCTTAGGAGATCCTATTCCCAACTGCTGGATGACAACTTAAAAGGAATCTTGATGACTTAAAGCTCTCAGTGCTACATTACAATTCTCCTGTTACAATGAATCTAATAAGACCATAGTGAAAAAAATGGAATCCTTTCATTCCTCTTGCAGAAAAAAAGGAAAAACTGAAAAATTAAAAGATAAAGCATCATACACATAAATACTAACTTAACTATGGAAAATTAAAGCCTAATGTTTTAACACTGATTTTTTTAAAAAAGCTCACAGGAGCATTAAGTGTTGGAGACTTTGACTTGAACAGATCTGGTAGGTTTAAGCAGATGCATTGAGAGCATTTAAAGTAGGATTTTCAGAGGCACTCAATGTGAAATCAGCAGGAATTAAAGTTACCTGAAAAATAAAGAGTTGATTCATGGTTGCTAGGGAAAAAAAAAAAAAAAAAGCCTATTTTAGGTGAGGTGACACCCCGAAAACAAGGGAAACAACTATCTTATCAAAGAATTCTGGGACTGTTTTCCTCTGGGAAAAAAGAGGAAGAGGGGAATGCTAAATCAGTGTTCTGGGTAGATCTACACTGGTGTCAGAGGCTTGGGGCTTAGTTTAAAAAGTTTTAAATGCTTTAGGATGTGTATAAAGGAGAAATTGCTTTTCCCTACATGAGATATATCTACAGCTACTTTCACAAAAACAGAAGCGGTCTCGGTGTTCCCTCACTGAGGAGAATTCCACACTAGAAACCAACCATTCTTGGTGTGGACCCTTGTTCTTACCCGTATCCCTTCTTTCCAAGGAAATTGTAAAAGAGGCATCTGGCAGTCAGAGATTTCAGTGTGATTATGATTTGCTTTTGTGATCTTTATTTTACACTTCTAATTATTTTTTAATTCTTTTTCTTTTCTTTTGTGAACCACAGTTATATAATTTCAGCATAAAACTGTCTCACTTGTACTGACATCTTTGTGGCTAAGGGCACCTCACTGAGCTGGATTTTATTTCTCATCTTACTGATCGTGCTAACTTGTGACAAGAAAAGCTTTTATTTTTAAGAAGGAAGTGATGTATCAGTGAAGTATCTTTAGCAGAATAAATATGCCCTAAAGTTTTAGTCTTAAGATTTAACAATACTTTTGAGGAATCAGGTAGTGTGTAACACTTAACATTGATCTTTTTTTTCTTCCATAAAATTAATGGAATTAATTGTAGATTAGATGACTTACTTACCTATTTTACTTTTTATTTTCTAATTTTTATGAGACTAGTCTGCCCCCTCCAACTCCCCTCCAAAAAATAAAGTCAAGGTAAAATTTCAAAGCTGAAAAGAAAAGCAGATGTGCTAAAATGTCTCACTAATTAGAAATAATTTTAAAAGGAGGTTATTAAATACAATATGTTCCATGTTTCGTGTCAGTGAAATACACTTCAACGTTTAAAGTCTTTCCCCACCTTTTTTCTTTTAATCATTAGTTCCTAAATTGTCACAGCTTGGGAATCCCAGTGAATAGTTTTTGCAAGTGCACACATCTGCATGAAAAAGTGATTATTCAATTTATATCATCATTGCTACATTCTATCATTGTTCCCACCGGTGAACAAAATGTTCTGTCAACATGATGATAGATGGCCTGAAGTCAGAACAGTGCAATTAACCTTTCTTAGGCTGATTCTCTTTTAAGTGGTATAATAGCATCTGATTTTTCTTTTCACGGAGTTTCAGGTTATCAAAATTAATTTGCAGCACGTAGAAGCTAAACACTTTCTATGCTTATGAAAATAAAATACCATTTTTGGATTTAAATTTTGTCTGTCAACAGAAACATAAATCTAGTGATAATTATTCTATAATGTATGACACTAAATAATCAGACCTCCCTAATAACAAGGCTTTAAAATACAGTTCAGATGTGTTTTAATATGTTTTATGGTTTATATGCCTTTACAATGCATGCTCTTGAAGTTTTTAGGCTTTCCTCTACAAGGAAGAAAGATGAAAACTTATTTTAAACAAAAAAATTCTAATACTAATATAGCCTAGGAAATGATGGGAATTTCAACACTTGAAACAGAAGGGCTAGAGGTGGAAACCTTGGTCAACATACACAGACCTTTTCCTGCACAAAACAAAATAGAATCAACATAGCTGAGTCCGGTTGTCACAGCTACTATTTAAAAAGGTTAAGTGACTTTTCAGAGTCACAGAGGGATGACTTTGCCATCTGATTTTTGTTCCCTTGCTCCACTAGATCTCCACAGTGCTCCACACGCATACTGACAGTATGGGCTAGTCATGACTGACAGTTTGCTCTAATGTCATCACTACATCAGAAACATTAAAAGAAAGAGACTGCAGACTACAAAGCAGGTTGTACCTAACCTTGAAATATTACTTCCCAACAGTGTGACTACTTCACAAGGTCACAGAAATGTATTATGGGGGATAGGGGAAGAAACATCTCTATTTCATACTTATTTTTTGCCATATTGATAAGAGGAAATAATTAAGCATCTTCCAGGACAAGATCTCATAAAATTCTGCTTTTGTGACAAGTTTGCTTTGTTTTAACTGTAAGCTATGCCTCTGATACCACATTTCACAAGATTATATATCACAGAATAAAACTGCATCTCATAACTTCTTCAGCAGCATGCACTGGTCAGAGCACTTGCAGTGTGTGTTACAGTGTGTGCTGTATCAATTAGCCTGCCTTTAGTTCACCAGAAAGCAATATGTGCTGTATTCCACAGCGAATAGGAGAGATGTGATAATGTTATCCTATTCTTAGTATCATCTACCTTTTGAAGATCCAGGAAGTCACAAAATAGCTGTAGAAGTTACCACTATGAATAAGGAAGGATTTCAATGAAGCTGAGTTCTTCAGAAGATCTGACATTTACAGTTTCAAAAAACTATCTATTGACTGATACAGCGCAGTCAGCATGGAGAAAAACATAACAAAACAAAACAAAACAACAACAAAAAAGCAAAACACAGCAAAACAAACAACAACAACAAGAAAGAGGTAATCTTTCTGCAAGAACCTAATAGAATATAAGAAGAATACAGCTTAGCAACTGATCCAGAGATGCTAACGTGAGCCTCTCTCCAGACTCGTGCTCAGTGCTGGCTGCTTGGTCTGCAGATTTGCACTTCCCCCAGACCAGAATAGGACAGGGGAGACTCCGTGCTCCCTCCTGGACAGATAGTTGAGAAAATTGTGCTAACTTGATAGAGCCCATCCTAATCTGGGCAGCAGGAGGAATCATGGACTGTCCAAGGTGATTAGGGATGGGAATTAAGTAGAAAAGCATAAAGTGGATCCTTAAGAAATGATTATTAGGCCTTATACCTTCACCCTCTTAAATAAATAATAAATGAATGAATAAATCATCCTTTACTGCTGTGATCCATCCATTAGCATCAAGTGCTTAAAAGTGACACAGAAGTATCCTAGTACACACATTTCTTTCATGCTACTTTTTGCAGGAGAATGACTATCATTCTTTTCCTCACAAAGAAAGCTTGTATTAGCGCTTGCTTGCAGTGACTGAGTATGAATACAGGATAATCTCATATAATTTTGTATCCAGTAAATATATCTTTATTTTCTTGCCTTCAGTAAATACTAGCTTTTCATATTTAGGATCTGAGTTTTATTTTATGATCACTCTCCTAATTTACAATTCTTTTTTTCCTTGCATTGCTGAAATATTCAATTAAAGAACCATTATGATCCATCTAAATACATATATAGAAAAACACAATATGCATTATCTGACTTTTGTCCCATGAAGAAGTAAAAATAAGAGGATGCTTAGCACACTTTACATCTTCAAAGGCCTCTCTTTTTATTAGGCTTCCCTATGGCTTGATAGTTGAGATAGAGTTGAAAAAACTTCGCATATTGCAGCTTCCTGCACAATTTAATTAATCCTTCACACTGCCATGAGTAAAGTAATGCGTAATCCAATAGGACTTCATTTGTAATTTATCATCAATTATTGTCCTTCATTGTAGTGTTAAATAATACCAGCCTCATTTAATGTGTGAAATGAGTCCCATTGATTTCTTTGTCTTTGTAATTGAAAGGGACAGCCCCATCAGTTTCATTAGAGGTTATTTGTCCTCTCATACATCAAACAAGACTTACAGCTTAAATATTAAAAAAAAAAATCCATTACAAATCACAAATAAATCCAAAGGTAAAAACATGTAAGGTCAGTGAAATGCTAACATTAGGCTCAGCTATCCAAAACATCTTACAGACGGCATATAAACAGATAGCATGTGATTTCTCTGTGAAAACTAATAAAATAAATGACTGTCATTTAAAATCAATGGTAATACAGAGAAGTACAACAACAAACACTGCAGGCCAGTGTATGTTTCTGAAAAATATATTTTCATAACTGCTGTATTGCTACCTATACCAGCCACACTTATATCATGCTCTGCTTTAGGTCCTACAGAATGGTGGAGTAGCAGAAGCCTCACTGCACAATCGTATTATGCTTGGCTTAGGAAGAGAATGTATTTCAAGTAAGCAATCCAAGCCATAGATAAAAATCAGTGCTCCCTAATAAGTACTGGAATTGCCAAAGGAGCTTACAAAAATGAAGGAACACATTTACTGGTAAGGACAGTTAACTCTTTTTTTGCTGGAAGGGTACAAGGCATATATCAGGACCTAGGTGTATGCTAAGAGCCATATCAGCCTGTAAATATTTCAGCAGTTATCACTTTTATAGTCAGAAGGTTGGTTCATTACTATCTGTTGTTTTTATAATATTTTAGTCACGTATTTTTCAACAATATGATATACTATCTTGACTGTGAATCACAAAGCAGAAAAACAATAGCACTTGGCCATTGTAGAAACCAATCTGAGCATTCATTGGGTTCAGTATTATTATTCATGTATGAAAGAGCTACTTGTGACAAGTGGTTATGGATTAGAATTGATTCTTCATGTTAGGCTTTCAGAATGAACCTTTGCCTTGAATGTGTTACATATTTCCCCGGTGTAAGAGTCCAGTTTCAGTATCTCTTTCAATGTAGAGAACCAACACAAAACTGTATCTGTCCTGTCATGTTAGCTTGGGACTCAAGTCTGCTCTGCAGCCCTAACCCCCAGGGCATCTTCACTCCGCACGCTGCCTCCCATTGTGTCTTGCCTGGCAAGAAAATTCAGGTGCCAGAATGGGACTGGCTGACATATGAGCTTTGCCTTTATGAGAAAGAGCTCAAATGGTTTAGACCCAGCTAACTATCTCAGGCAATGCACATACACTCCCTTTAATTTCAGAAGAGTGAAAAAAAAGAGAGAATAAAAGACAATTAAGCAAATAGTACATCATAACAATCATATAAGCCGAAATTCCACAAGTTTATCACCAAGTTAAGGGAATAAATAAGCTTGTATGACTTATGTTACAGAAGTAAGATTTTTTGTTTCCAGTTGAAGGTATATTTTAGTTAGGGTGCCCAAAATCAATCGTCTTACTAGCATGTGCCCTACAGTTACCTACAGTAACCTCTTACTGAAAGATCAATACGTAGTTAACATTTATATAACCTAAGATTTAGCCTGAGAACTTTATACTTGAATACCATTTCATCTTACTTGTGTTTTATTTTCTCCATAAACATGTCAAGTACATGTTTCCATAAGTACTGTTTTCCTTTGCCTAAATGTTCTTTCATATCTTCAGAATGGACTTTTTTTCCCCTCCAAAATGTCAGTCGTGAAGTTTTCCAAACCAATTTAATACACAAATGATTTATCTAAAGAGGTGACTTTTCCTTCATGAAATAAGAACTTAGCTTCATATACAAACTCAAACAAAATTATCAATGGTT
The DNA here is from genome assembly GCA_013389825.1 of Crypturellus undulatus. Taxonomy (NCBI): domain Eukaryota; kingdom Metazoa; phylum Chordata; class Aves; order Tinamiformes; family Tinamidae; genus Crypturellus; species Crypturellus undulatus. Next base: position 65,876 of record VWPW01029670.1, read on the forward strand.
GTGAGCCTTAGAGAATAACTCAACAAGTCAGGTTGTTATCTGAAATAATATAGGTCCTCTATTTCATGCTTTAGGCCTTCTTGCCAAAATTTTAGAAGAACATAAACACAAACATCTCTAAAAGAAGCGAAAGACCAACAGCAAGACAGTATCAGGCCCAAGATGTTCCACCTCTTGGAAAATTGAGACTAAACCCCTTCTATATATACACATGCACACCAAAATCCTGGGTTTCCCTATCTTCTATTAATATGGAATCGAATATGTGTTTTGTATGTGGATGGAATGTGTTTTGTAACAGTACAGAAAGGGCAATGGTCTTAGGCTACTTCAAGAAGAATTTCAAATAAGAAGCTTTTTATGCAATCCAGGAGCACTCTGACATGAACCTCCCTGCCTGACAGATCACCTCTTGTCATAACTCCACTGTCATATTGACAGTTGCTTTAGTTTCCCCTGTAGGGTTGTGAGGAGAGAGGAAATCTCAGGTAAAGGTCTTTAGGTTTTTGCACAGAACAACTGCTATAATATCCATCTGGAAGATTATAAGTTTAACAAAAAGCTCTCCTCAAAATTCAACAAGTTATTCTATAAATCAAATCTCAGATGCAATGATAACAACAAAAAAAGTCAATGGCAGCAGCAGAAGGTCATTTAAAGATAAGCTAGGAAATAATGACAGAAGAGAGAATAGGAACAAAGGAAAGGTGAGAAGTGGAAGTATAACTTGTTAAGCTTCTGTAATGTTCACTTGGGCTTCCTCTTTGTCATATTTTCATACTTATTACAGAAATGTTTGCAATGTTTCTATCACAGTTTCTAAGTTTGAACTTTGTGACTGCCTAAGACAAACATTCTTCTAAATACTAGCCCTATTTTCATTTTGGTGTCATTACGACGTTCAAGTCAATTTTGTGCTATAGTATTTTTGTACCAACTGGAAAAAATCTTCTGGTTTTGCTTCTGGTTTTGCTATAATCAGAAATGAATCTTAGAAATGATTTAGAGAAATTTTTAAATCTCAAGACCTGTCTTTATAGAACAGGCTTCCACTAACCTCAAAATAAGCACATCTTGATTAGCTTAGAAAGATTGCTATCATCCCTTGACTAATATGAGGCATTTTGTTTTCTTGCTTAGTACACTACTTTGGAAAATTACTGAGTTTATGGAAGAACTTCCCCCACAATAAATTGTGAATTTATAGAATATTACATATTTTTCAATAACTCCCTTTGTAGGCAATCTAGCTGGCAGAGATCAAGATGTTATCAAATAAACTATCTCGTCCAAAGGTATTCTTAATGTGTACTAAAATGGATATCCAGCTATAAATTCACATCTTACATTATTGAATAGTATTATCCTTGTTCTCCTCAGGAATATAAAAAAATGGATAGTGAAGGATGTATTGTAATTGGAATCTGGATGAAGCTTTGTGTTTATGTTTGCTATTTCTCTTTTTAATGTCCCAGTATGGTTTGTCTGTTATATCAGGTCAGCATTTTAAATTTCAAAATTGCACTGGAATATAGTAGAAAATATAAAACTATATAAATTTATATTTATATTAGATATATATTCACACATATATATATTTATGTGTGTATATATATAAACTCTGTATTATCTATTGTATCTATTGTACATATTTACTGATTTAAAAGGGCAACCTGTGTATCAAAAAGGATTAATTACTAGGAAAATTTTCAGCTATGTCCAAGCAAAAGTATGTAATAATACAATAACAGAAAAGATGTTGGGAGAAATAAACAAAATTTCTGCTCTGGCTATGGAATTTAGCCAACTTTTTTGCAGCTCTTTGAAATGCACTCAGCCTCATTAATATTCTTTTTCATTTATGTCCAGAATCTTTTGGCTAACTAAAATTAAAAAATGTCTTTTTAAATAGAACTATGTGAATGCTTTTTTTTCCACTTATTGGCAATATTGAAAGGACAACATTAGATACTATGAGTGTTTTCATTTGACTGAAAATAACTAGGTTTTTTATATTAAAAATTTAAAACTTTTTAATTCTTGTATTTAAACATACTAGAATTGTGAAATAAGTCCATTTTATAAAAAGAAAATGAAATTATTTAGATTAAGAAATGTCAAAAAATGTCCTGAAGTGGATTAAATTTATTTTTAACAAATACTACAATTTCCAAAATATATTTTATTTTAGAAATGAAATGTATATTAATCCTCAAAAGTGTATAACTACTATTCAAAGTAAAGTCTAGTTCCACAGACAGTGTGGTTTCAAACCAATCATAAACTTTGTTATTATACACTTAAATATTTACTATTAACTACTGCTGAATGCCTGAATTAGAACCACAGAATATATTTTAAAATTTTTGGTTTGAGATATGTACCAATAAAATACGTAAAAATGTTTAAGTGACATTTCTATAGTGCTCAGAATTTCAAATTATTCTCTCTCTATTACATTACCAAGTACTATCATCTCAATTATAGAGCATATTCTTTGAGATAAATACTTTATACAATGCCAAGGTTTATCTACTGTAAATTAAACCAGCCCTAGAAGCTTAACGTTTAAATCAGGATTACCTCTCAACTAAACCAACACAGTCTGCACTTGAATATTCCAAATCAATACATGACTAACAAGATTTTTTTACCACAGGCTAGCTAAATTCAAACATAACCTTAGCTACTGCTTCCTTTCTACTGATTATACTCAAGGATGCAGCAACCTTTGCTGCTTGGGTGAACTCTTTCTGATATCTTAATGCAATTTACAGTACACCCTGGGATAATCCTTTGTTCAATATTGCTAAAGTGGAGTTTTCACTGACTGATGGCTTTGAGAAAAGCTCAGAAGACATTATCAGTTAGTAATCTTTAATTAAATTTGTTTTTATTTTGAAACTCATTTTAATACATAGAGCTGAACAAATAGCTTTAAGTATTTCATGCTGGGAATGTATATATTTTTTAATTTCTTAAAATATTTTATTGCATCCAGACTTAGTTAAATTGCATTACCATATATAAAAAATGGAAACTTAGTCAAATATATTAGGTACATGCAAATATATTTAGGTACAAATGGACAATGTATTTGGCATTTTCAAAGAAAAATATTAGTATTGATATTTCTTTTTGATATTAATGGAAGTATCCCAAAGTTTTATCATGAGATGAAAGAGTTAATCATAGTGCAAATGACAATTTGGGAAAAGACTCCCTTATGAAGCATCTTTCCTTCCTGATGGCTCTTCTGTTCCCCTGGTTGCGTGTGTGAGGGGAACTGGCTTTTCCTAAAATTGGCTCTAATATTTTGACTGCAGCCAAAGTGCCCTTCCTCTGTACTGCAGTACAAAATCGACATTTGCAGGATGCTCCAGGTTTTACTGAAGGACCCTTTACTGAGGGAACCATGTTGGCTTCATAGCGTGTCAAAATTGGCAAACACTTGGTTAACACTTTCACCTTTCCCAGAACAGGTAGCACAGGTAGGTAACAAATCACACTTTGAATGTGAATTTCTTGTTTGTTCCCATTTTTGTTTGATATCAAAACAGCCAGAAGTAAAGCAGACCAGCTAGCTGTGCAATTTCATTAGAGGATCTTTCGTTATTTAAAGAAGGGGGAACCTTAACAATTTCATATACCATTCTTTCCTTCCATACTGAACGGGATTCCTCAGGGAGGACGAATAATGGTTATTGTCTCAGAGCCCCTGCTCTAGACAGCTGAAGTAAACTCATTAAATTAAAGCTTACTCCCTTTTGTCTATTTTCAGTCATCTGTGTATCTTGACCAAATAACACATTCTTTCACCCCAAGAAAATGTTTTGCATGTGTATTCATTCTTTCTAGGTTTGGGGACAATTCCTATTCAGGAGAATGCTCCAACAAGCGATTGCATCTTGGTGAGCACTGACTGGAAAACTGACACTGTGCCGCTGTTTTGCTGTGGAAGAGCAGCACAAAGCAGTTAGAGAATATTCTTGAGAATATCTCTTTATCTTTCCCTCTACTTAGAAGTCTACTTACCTCTTTTCCCTTCTTTCATAGGTCCCCTGTCCACAGTACCTAAGCACTACATCACTTTTTTTTCAATGTACTTTTAATACAATTTTGTTAAAGATTTCATTCTCTTTGCACTGACCTGGACTTGAGGTAACTAAATGGAGGAAAACCCATAGCTGACAGGGAATTCCCTAGTGCTTAGCCAATCCTATAAATGCTTCAATGCACTAAAAACTGAGGAAATATATTTGCCCGTTGTATCTCTTCCAGTAAATCACAAGAAGTATACTTTACAGGTAATACCAACCTACTTTCTGGGTAGAAGCATCAGCTGATATTCAATTCTTTAAAATTCTTTGAAATATTTCCCTAAAATGTTTCTGTCTCATTAAAGCCAACATAAGAAACAAAGTTGCAAGGACATATGGGTTCAAAAACTCAAATCTGAGAAATTACTATATTCTGAAATGTTTCAGCTAGCTATTCCTGTAAACACAGAAAAATCTTCTTTTGTGTTCCAGACAGAAAAAAAAAAGTAATATAAGTGATTCATTTGATGATATTTGGAGTAGAAACAGCACAATAAAATAGCCAGAAGAGTTGTAACTGCATTTTCCAAAATAATTTAGGACTATGCCATGCTCTAACTTCTTTCTCTTGCATATGTGGGAGTTTCCTTCCCATTCTCCTGCAATGTACATGAAGAAGGTCATAAGTTCCCAGGAGGCCATCTTTTGAAGACAGCTTCTACTCTTGTTCCTCAAAGCTCCTTTGTATTAACATACACCAATGTCAAATATAATTGCTGAACACTTAAAATTTCCTAATAGGATGACAACACCAAAAAATGAATTAAATTGGTGGAACTACAAGATTAACTGAATATTCCTCAGTATAGGAAATGCTCTGGAAAATTTGCCACAAGACAGATTGACTTGAGTTACAAGGAGAAAATCCAAGTTCCCTTTTTGTCAGACTACAATTTAGTCTGTTACAAGGCAGAAAATAGAGCAGAGATTACCAATACAGCAAAATCTTAAACCACTTTATAGAGGCTTCTGTTTGCCTTGCTTCTGTGGACATTTTTGTAACAGTAATTTATAACTTTAAACAGATTCATTTAAGGGTATTACATATCAAATAGCTAAAGTGGTCAGATGCCACAGCACAAAGGTTTTAGACTGACAGAAAGAAAGACCCTGAAACTTCATTTTAGTTCTTATCTGTTACTATAATTGACAAGAGTGGCATGGATTGTTAATCAAGCAATGATACACGTAACCTACAGGTGGAGGCAGGTAGGGAGAGCTCGGCCGGCAACTGTGAGCAGTGAATGCACGTAACTACAGTACTGCAACCTAACTGCAAATACAGAAATAATCCACAAAAAGCCACTTTCACCAGATGATAATTTTTGTGTCATGTGAAAATCACTCAAGTTGTGATAATCAGGACAGGAAGTCAGAATACATTAAGCAAAGACAAGCTGAAAAATTCAGTCCAAATTGAAATGACATTTAAAGAACTCCTTTTGGTCTGTAGATACCCACTTAATCATTTTCAGAGAAAGAACCTTGAAAGACCTTTCAGCCAATATTCACAGCCAGTACTGATATTCAGTAAAGCCAGAACAGTCCTTTGTTTAGTCAGCAAAGTGAAAGGAGAGCTCGGCAAGCCGGAAAAGAATTTTTTTTCCAGTTGTTTTTGTTTTTATTAGACAATTTCTGAGTCCATAAGTTCAACAAACAACAGAGTTCTTATCTGTGGGAATCAAACTTACAGCTGATCAAGTTCCATTCCATAAATGCATGACCTAAGCAACCACAGCAGATGCTACCAAATGTAAGGATAAAAGATTGACTATGAGGTACTTATCACTTAAATACTAGCAAAATATAAGACATTCAATACAAACTCACACTTAATTTTTATCTTTTCAACAGATTGCTGTGAAAACTATGTTGAAAAGTATCCCATATGTCATACTGAGGACTGATGGCATTTTCATTACATGCAGATGTGACGATAAACATTCATCAGTAATGAATAGAGACTGGATTGAATGCAGGCTATGAGAATTTGCTTAAAATAAATTATGTGTATTTTTATAAGCTCAGGACATGTAGTCCACTGGAGAGACAAGCAGGGAGAATTACTGGACAGTCAAGGTCAAAGTAACCGTCCCATTGCAAAACACAGATACAATCATGTGTTATTAGGTTTTCCCAAATGTTTCAGACCTTTCTAAGAGAAACTCCCTGAGGCAAGAGTCAGGACGGCTTTCCAGACAAAAAACTTTCTCCGTGTTCTGATGTGCACAAAGAATTAGTATTGCCACCCATAATCTGGAGTAAAGAAAGTTTTGCCACAGGACATGACTTATATTAATAACCAATTAGCTATGCCTAAGGGTTATTAGCTGATGTTGGATAAGGTTTTCCTTACTATGGGAATAAAAGCTAAAAAAATACAATCCGCAAAGGTAAATGTTCACTACTCTGACAGATAACAAACCACTTGTAGAACATTTTGATGAAATGCAAGGGGGTGTTAGTCATGGCATCTGTTCAGCTGGGGCCTTGGTTTTGAATATAGCTGTGTGAATCCAGAATAATCAATTAGGCAGGGTGTCAGTGTGCCAGCACAGATGTCCTCAGTCAATTGCAGATAATCATCTCATTCTTTGAAATTTCCAGGGGAGATTGTATTACTCCTGGGACACCCGTGACCTGCCATCAGGAAAGGTTTCTGAGATAAGAAAAATAAAAGGATCATATCCTTTCCTAGTGCAGCAATATATATTGCAGGCTGTCTATAACCTTGAAAGGCCTGGTGATGCACTGAGAGCTGGATGCATTCTGTAGGATGCAGGAGCAGTTGCTCCCTCTCCAATATGAATCCAAGGTTTTACAGGATGATATGAAACACATTCAGACACTTCTTACAGTCTATCAATGGGGAATAAACAGTAAGGAATCAATGGCATCAGTGATATGAGCGGATGATTCCTTTTATGATCTTTATCTAGGTGGACCAGCAGCTTTGCAGATATGTTAGCTTTTTCAAGGCCAAAGGAAGAGGGTTTTAATTTCACCACATGCTTACTCAAGATGACACTTGGAGTACATAGAATGTGTGAGAAAAAGTGAACAGAACTTTGTCATACATGGAAAACCCGAAGCACTTTCCCTAGCAATGGATAAAATTTTACAAGCATTGGCTTTAAAAACTTCCTAAGTTAGAATAAAACAAACCTAATAAGGTTTCTCCATATAACCCTGCTTCAAGTGTGTTGTTAGAGATTCTACAGCTCTGGTAAAAAACATTTCTGACGATAGTTTGGAAACAGACCTAGCTTGATTTTCTAGAAGTTACAAAACAATTGTTGAAACTGGAAGAACAGCTTATTGGGAAAAGACAAATTTTGACTTTTGACATTTATCTGTCACAGCAGAACAGATGATTACCACAGAAACAGGCTGGATCCAGAGGACTATGTTCACCCACATTCTTATTCTGAGCAATATTATAAAGGCAGACTTTATATTTGTCTTTTTATAGAGATCATTGATGTGAAATGATGAGACAAGCAATGGTATCAAAAACTTGTGAAAGGTAATGATAAAGGTAATGGAGTCTTTTACTTGATTGAGGCATATGTGGAAGACCTACAGACAGAAGTCATCTCACTTTTGCTAAGATCCCAGTTAGGAATTGCTGGCTGGGCCAACAGTAGATATTTGCCACTTGAAAGAATCCCTAGTACCATGGATTCACACTACCATAAAGGAAAGGAAAAAAAAGATTAAAATTTAAAAAACAAGGAAAAAAAGTTTTTATCAAGACCTTCCATAACCAAAGATAAATGTAATAAAACTGGTATACTAGAGCTGATAATCATGTCTCCACTGTAGTCACTGCTGCGTAACATGGAGATAAGCAGGCCATCTTTGTCCGGTTTAGTTGTCAGTAGTGTTGTCAAAGTATAAAGCTCACCACAGGCTAATATATATATTTATACATACATATATGAGTTGAAGTATATACTGGCTCATAAAGGTATGCACTGCCTCTCCTGTTCCATAGTGAGAGTTTTCACCATGCCCTTCCTTTTCCTGTTTTATGACATAGTTGATTAAAGTTGCAAGCCCCTAGCATATTGAATAGTGCAGAAATTATTACTGTTCCATAAAGCACTACTTAAAATAAATAAAAAGGCAGTATTCTTTGTCTGGTGTTCTGGGCACTTGCATGCTTCCCCTCTCACCCCCTCAAAAGAAAAAGAAAATCTGCTCTCTTCATTGACACTACTATAGAGAATATAAAGAAGTGAGAAATCACTTTGAGTGCCTTGTGGCTGAAGTGCAGAAGATAGTGTCTGGCAATCTCTATTTCTAAGAACACATTTAAAGTATCAGGCATTCCCTAACAGAAATTTGCTCAGGTTGAAGAGATAAATACGTAAAAAAAAAGAATTATTCCATATTCATTTGAAACATGTTTTTCTGTAGTTCGAATATCCTGTGATATTGACGGTGCTCTATGATGATTCTGTATAACTTCATTTTGACACTGAAATATCGATGTATCAATTTCTCTAAAACAAAAACCCTTCAAAGTTAGATTACTGTGCAGCATTCACAGACATTTGAGAAGTTTAACTAACTTCCTCATTCTTTGAAACTAAAGAAATATAAATGCCTAGACAGGAGCTTTGCAAGTCTCAGGAAACTGATGAGACTGTGAGTTTTATGATGATGCCATTGATCAGATGTCACTGCTGGCAGAACTCATTTAATTATTTTGGGCTAGGTTGGACCACCATTTCTCCATGAAGAGTCTAATTGATTTAACTTTGTTCTCAGAGAAAAGTCCTATACAGTGTGTATAAGAAATGCAATCTCTAGTTTTGTTAAGGAAGATGACAATTCTCATTAAAATTATACTTCTGCCTTTACAAGATATTTTTTTTTCTATATACTCTGCAAAAACCTCCAATTGTGTGACATGAAGTTGCTTTTTTAATTCTAATCAAGAAACATCTCAACATTGTCTTTAACCAAACCTCTAACATGATTATTTACCTATACTTTGCTACTGTATGACCTTCTAAAGAGGCAGTATGAGTTTCTGTTAGCCATGTAGGCATTTTGAATAAAAGAATCATGCTGTTAAGACAGTCAGAGTGATAAATGAAATGCAAATTAAACCTTAATTGTAATTAATTAGAAGTATACATGACAACACACATGTTCAGTACCGTATAAAACAGGATTGGTTCCTATTAACACTTATCAATGTGCAAGGTTTAGATAACAGTACAAATTAATATTGAAGAATGCGAAATACAAAATCAATGAACTCCATCCAACGCTCTTGAATAATGAAGGGATTTTTGTAATACTGTTGTAGTTAAAAGCCTGGTACATGTTGCCCTCTTGTGGAACGATGATAAAGTACAATTTACCTTTTATTTATTCCATGATTTTGCAGTTATATTTTAATGTCTGGAATGTAATGACTTATTAAATTTACTATGTGAATAATTTATCAAGAGGAACATGGAATATGTTCTGCATATGTCTAGATTTGAAAAATAAACCAAGGTAATTGAATGTTGTTAATCATGCCCAAGTACTGCAAATAGTAAGGACTTCAAAAATATTAGTCAATGATTTTATATCCATTTATGGGAAAAAAAAAACTACTATATTTTCCTAATTTTCCTAATGTTTGAAATCCCATCATAGCTAAATGGTAACTCTGCACAAATATTATTTTAGAATGCATATTTTAATACACGAAAAATGATTAAAGTCAAAAGAAAAATCAGAAAAGGCTATCATTATACACAAGCATAGTGGATTAACAAAGTTTCAAAATGTGACTTTGTTCATAGTTTATGCATCCATTCATTCAGTGCAAAAAAATGCCTTTCTTTTTTCTGCTCAGGTTATATATCACTGTATCTGTCAAACTGAAAGCAGCCCTTTGAATGTTTGTTCACATTGTTCTTAACCTTAGCCAGAAAAAATGAAATTACCAATATGTTAAATTTTTAGACCTCTATCATGACTATGGCTTCCTTAAACCCTTTAGGTCTCTTGGTTTTAGAAGAAACCATTTTCAAAAATGTAAAAAGCCTAATTTTGAAAATGCTGCTTGATTAGAAAATTACCTTAAAATATTACCTTAAAATATGAAAATTGCAATGTGAAGCACAGCTAGGGCATTTCTTAATTAAGGCTGCCCTTTCTGCTTCATAACAGTTTCTTCTTTCACTCATATCCTTTATATTCAGAGTAACTGAAATACATGTATTATAATACACATATTATACATAATACATATTATATGTATATATTATAATACGTGTTATAATACATGTAGTCATCTTCAACAGGTTTTTAAGAGACAGATATTTTTGTTAAGAACCAAGACGTCTGTATTAAATTAGACGTTAAAGAAATAGAAAATAGTTTTTAATGCAGCTAAAGAGAAGAATCAAGAACTTCAAAGACTGTTTAATACACTATCGGGCTATTTTAAGAAGAGTTAAAAAGTGTAACTGAATTTTCCATGGGAAGATCTAATTACATAAAGTGCAAATCTTTTAACTGCTTTAGAACTTCTGCTAGCAAAAGGATACCTATATTTAACATGCTTATATTGCATTTATTTTCAGGTGAACTTTGAATACCTCTGACTTTTTTTATCTTTTCTGTTTGATTTCAGACATGAGTCCGTTTAGGACATTTCTACCCTTGATCAAAGATTTCCACTAGCAGTGGACAAAGGTCAGGTGTCCATATCAATGTTATCAATGGCCTCCAATACCGCTGACAGTTAGGTGTCACGGATATGTCTGCAGAATCTGATGGATTTGGTGTGATTGCTCTATTCTTCACACACTCAGGTTCTATTTAGTTTAGAACAAAAAAGGCTGAAGGGAGGTTGTGATTAGCTAGCACATTTCAGTTCACCCTTTCCTGTGACCCTTTTCCTAGGGCTGGCACAAACTATCACACTTCACCTTGATTTGCCTCTATGAAATCAATCCAAGGGGCAGGCAGGGGGTTCAAAGTTTAGCTGGTTGGTATCCGTGGATCATCTTACAAAAATATAAATGTACAGGATGTTCAAATTCTTTCAGTAAGTTGGATTAATGAAAACTATGAAGTATTTGGAGCAACAATGTCCTTGCTAATAAAACTGGATGAATGAAGTCCTCAAACTTTTTTCTGTTTCTAGTAACTCCCTCCTCCTCTTATCTCTGCAGTTTTTGGCTGCATCTTCCGCCAACAATAGGAAAACAATGATTAATGATCATTCTGTAAACTGAAATTAGGTTGACTGGTAAAGTCCTAAAGAATTGACTAGCATCCCCAGATGTCTATCTTCCTTTTCCTGTAGTTCAGTTTTCTTAGGAAAGTTCAGTTTTTGTTTTTTTTTAAATTTTACCTATTTTTAAATTTTAAATCTTACCTGTAGTGTCCCTTAAATCCAGTTTCTGCACCTTTAAATAATCGAATATATATGTGTGCGTATGCATGTCTGTAAGTATACATAAATATGTATTTGTATGTATATATTCTAATACATACACATAAAAACACACATGCTTCTTGGACTTAAATTTCTCAAGTTATCCCAGTTTCAGAAAGTGCATTAAATGCACATAGCATCCACAAATTTTGAGGTATTTTGACTTTTCCATCAGCAAATGTGTAATAAAATACACTCTCAATGCTTTTAAAATAGAAATAAAATATTGTGTAAGGCTAATGCCTGTATGAGATAAGCTAACTGAAAGGTTGGAGTATTTTGGTTGGTGGGGGAAGTTGAATTTGTAGGTTACTCCGATCAATTCTTTGAGCTGGCTGGCCATGTAGTTTCACAAATATTACTGCTGGCTCAAGGGAAGAAGAGGAGATGCTGAAGAGAACAGAACCATCTCTTTAGTCAACAGTGACAATTTACTTTGACTTGATTGAGATGTGAAGCAATACCACAGTTAGATGACCTGGGTGAATTGAGGCTTTAGTGGTTTGAGGTCAGTAATGCCCAGACTTTAAACCCCAAAACACCTACATATATCAGAAAGCATTAGGCTCATGTGCTCACAATGAACAGCAGTACTGAAATAGCCCTTGCCCTTTTGACTAACTGCTGTAAGTTTATAGATGAAGGAGCATCATGTAGCAGAACTAATCTCCAGACCAGAAAGGTAAGGATCATGAAACTTTAGGACCAATTATTGTAACATCCGGACTGAGGACAAATGAAAACATATATTCAGGTGACTGCTTTTTTATTGTTGCTTAAAGCAAGACATAAATACAGCAGCAGTAACTTCTGAACTGAACTGGAAATGAGGCAATTGCTCCCATTTGGCATAAGATATTTTCCTCATTTTTTTTCTCATTTTGCCATGTATACCTTTTTTCTATATACCTGCTAAATGAAGTACCATTAGCATACTTGTAAATGGGAAGCACCATTTATAATCCAGAGTCATAAAAGATTAGCCATGGTATCTGATATTTCTGATGATTCAGACAAACGTTTCATATAGAGATTAAAAACATCAGTTTGTGGCATTTTGTTCATGAAAAAGCTGCAGAAACACAGAAAACAAAACAAAACAAAACAGATGCAAACTAGTTCTCCATATACACCATCTCAATGCGTATATTGGCAAGAAAAAAGCCCTGAGATCTCTGTAGTTGTCTAAAATAACCTTTGGATCTTCTGGAAGCGTGGAATACAGACAGATCTGAATGAGAGGACTAGCACTGATTAAACATGTTAGTAGTTTGAGTCCTGACCAGCCTGACAGTTTGCTCAGTCAAAAGGCTCTAGCACAGTTATTACTTCCTGGAGGGGATACTGTGTCATGGGGTCACTTTTGCAGAGGAGATTTAGACACCTATTTCTGCAGAAAACAAGGGTTGAAGAAATTTGGTCTTCTACTACAGATATGTGGAATGCTCAAAGGAAATACTCAGACATTACTCAATATTGCTGTCAATGTTTGGAGAGTATGCTAACCTCCAGCATTCCTGATGCCTCCTTTATTTCCTCTCAACTTTTGACGGAGAACATCTGAGACGGTCACTACATTCGTTTCCTGAATTCATTGCGGTTGTATCAGAAGAAAAGTGTAAATCTCCAAAAACTTTTCTGGCACTTGTATGCAAAAAGAAGTAAAAAAGATGGCATTCAATTCTGAAACTCATATGTAGAAAGTAAATAGTCAGGATTAAGCCTAGGGTAGACAGGAATAAAGAGAGAAGTCATCCTAAATATGACTTACACCACTACCGTTCAGTGCAGGAGTAACTCTAGTGGGGCTTGCAAAATTTTCCCTTGACTTTCACTGACAACTATGTAAGTAACTGATGAAGTGTCGAAGTGATGACTGAGTGAAACAGATAAAAACATTTCATGCTTTGCTCTTATAACACTTCCTCGGCACCTTATATCTTAAAAAAACAGTTTTTCAAACATATCAAGTAAATGTGCTTTCTGTTTTCTGTGTCACTTCAGTTACACAAGCTGTTACTTGCAACCCCCTTTTATAAACACAGGGACAGCCCCATGGTCTATGAAGAAAGACTGTAAACAGTCCCTTTGAGGAACAAATAAAAGCTATTCTGTGTTCATGAAGTACTTTCAGTTGGAGAAAACATTTTATGGGTCATGATCAACGTTTCATATCCTGACAAATTTAGATTAGCAGCTATACCCTCTTACAAAAGCAGGGTTGAAAAAGCTCCTAGTTCAGTACAGCTTCTAAGGGTTGGATGTCTTAAAAAGCCATTAAAATAGCTTTTTTTTTCTAAGCAAAAATCAATAGGTTTAAAACATTTTGACTCCAAGAGTTATTGCACTTAAAAATACATCTATCTATCTATCTATCTATCTATCTATCTATTTCAAATTGTTTATATATATAACATATATATATGTGTGTGTGTGTGTATGCGTGTGTGTATATATATATATATATATATATTTATATGCAGGACTTTCCTTCCAAATAAATTTTAATCTACTTTCCAAAATACAATGACATACTATACCAAAAGGTTTGATATTTAAAACATACAGTTTTATCTCATGGATTCATATCTATTTTTGACATGCAAAACTCAAAGGATTTTACTTAGCATACTTCATGAGAGGTATGAAGGAGAAAGAGGCCACTGACGTTCTTTGTACCTTTCCAGCTAGTGAAAGATTTATGTGGTACTTGTGCTGACTTTGTTTCATAACGAATGTGAATGCATAGTAAATTTGTAGCTAAAATCAATGTTAAAATTTCAGGTATCTTTTTCTGTTTGTTAGTCTGTTAAAGTAAAACCCTTCTTTGCAGGAACATCCTGTAGACCAATACAACAGTTATCTACAGAGGCCCCAGAATGTAAATGCTAAAATAATTATGTAAGATGTGATATGTTTTATCCAGTCATATCAAAAGAGAGTGAGAAGTGACAGAAAAGTGCATATCTGGTCTATCTCTTCCTCTCCCTGGCAAGGATGGAAGTGCTCCTGTTGACTCGTGTTGCCTTTTCACACTGCTGGGAAATTAGATTAGGTTCTAGTGAAAGCCAGAAGTTAGGGTAAGTACTGGTAGTGCCTATGGCTGGCAGGATGCTTCTCTCCTCCTAACTACCTGCCACAGAACGAGGTGCTACCCATAGGCCTTTTGTCTACCTCATGGCTGCTAGCCATGTATGGAGATATGTGTATGGAGATGTCTCCATACATACATGGAAATCTCCATTCTCAGCCAGTACTCTGTCAAAGCTCTACTTTGGGAAAGAAGCTGGGACAGCATAATTTATTTTTGCCTATATTGCTGAGAAGCCCTGAGTCAGCTCTGCTAGAATGTTCTCTCTTGATGAAAAAATTACATCTTTTGCACTGTCTCCCTATATCCCTCTTTTCCTTTCTCCCTTTTAATGTCATTCCTCACTCACCACTATATTTTTCTTAAATGGATTTTGTAACAGCCTAAAATCCTACTCAGTGTCCTCTGCCACTGCTCTTAAAAGAAATGTATCTAGTATAATGACTTTATTTCTAGACCTCTATTCAATATTTTTAGACCACTGGCTTTTAAAGTATTAGACAAATCACTGAATGGTTTAAATCAAGTGTTTCTTTAATAGGAGCAAAGTCACAACTTGTGAAGGAGGAAGCTATATAAGATACTGCCACCAGCTGAGAATGCCTAGAGATGTTGAAATGTGGACAATCAGGTAAAAAAAAAATGCATAGAAATCATCTCTGAAGTAAGAAAGGAAATCAAGCAATATCCCCTGAAATCGCGGGGGAGGGTATTAACAAACTGGCTGATGATAATATAACAGCTGTATGGACCAGAGAACAGAGCTTTGCATCAGCACTGTCTTTACAAGGGCTCTACATGGTTGGGGAAGAAAAGGGTCAGTCACACGATATACTTCCTGGCAGGTGAAACCAGCCCTAATGAAGTCAAAGGCAAAACTTCAAGTAGGTTCATTTGAGAATTTTGTGGGCTTAATCTAAGGAAATTTTCCATCCTGGTAGAATTAAATAAATATTTAAGTTGTTCTAGCACAATATCCTAGAAACACCTTCATAAAAACAAATACAATCATTCAGTTTTCCTTGGGACTTCTCTGGATTTCGTTTTGATATCTTTTCCCTTTCAAGAAGTATAATTCAACAACAACAACAACAACAACAAAAACTTTGTTATCTCTGAGATCTCTGATAGTTTTTCCAGCACACTAACAAGCAAAACAGAAGAAAAAATGTCTCAAATATCAACATACTTCTAAATCTTACTATCAATTTCTGCTTAAATATGTTATTTGTTCATGAGCAGCACAAAGAATATAGAAAGTAATTATACTATTCAACATTCACCTCTCTTTGCCTTTGGAATCTGGGAATTCTAAATCAATGCCCATGTGATACCAGACACTCCTCCGGGATGATGTAAAAGTTAACAGGAGTCAGGACAATCCTTTGCGTTTCTGCTTTTTTTTTGCTAAAACTCTACTAGCTAGAGTCAAAATAAAGCAGTATATCAGAATTATCCAAAATTACATGCAGATATTGAAGGCTAATGAAATAGCGGTTCCAAAGGAATACGTCATATTCCAAAATAGCCTCTTATGAAATTTCAAATTGCTCTGCAATTAGCAGATTACGTCTGCCAAAAATAGCAAAGCAAATTCAGGTTCACTCTCTCGTTTCTCCCAAAAATGTATGTAAAATCTTTAATGAGTAAATCATTTCAGTTCCCAAGTCCACTCCTACTTCTGTGACATTTGTTCTATTGCGAGTTTCCAGTGTTGTACTGTACATGTGGCTCACCTGAGTGGGAACCCCTGGAAGAACGCAGGGAATGAGGGCATAGCAGGTGAGTAGGATGTGTTGGGAAGCTGCGAGTGAGCCTGCAGCTTCTGCAAGGGGAGAGCAAGAAGAACTGGGAGCTGCCGTCCCACCTTCTGAGCAGCAGGAAACAGCTTTTCAAGGCTCTGTGCCAAGACGACTCCAAGTCAGAACCGCCAAGATAACTCGATCCAAGCCTTGTACAAGTACTCACCTGCAAGACTTTTGTGATCTGAAAGGAATTTTTACAGAACCTTTCTATTTGTATTCTGTATAGCCTGGTGGATATTAATTTTATCCATTAAATCCTCATTATTCAAGTTTATATTCTAATAGAACTTGATTACTTAGAAGGTCCAAGGTGACTTGATTTTCTTTGGGAAGTCACTGCAAGAAGTCTAGACATATTCCTCTCAAGCCTCTAGCTGACTTACATTACATTACATTACTAGTTGACTTACATTACATTACAGGAAAAAAAAAACATAATCCTTGTAGGGAGCTAAAAACATCTTGTAAAACTCTATTTTTGCATATCATAAGCATAATCATTACTTGATGAAAAAAAAAGATCCTGAAAAGTTCTGGAAGCTTTTCTGCCTGGGTGGGTATTTTTTGTCTATCATCTCACTTGTATAACTGGCCTCAAACTCAGAGGCTTTAACTTGCTTATGAAAAAATGAACGTTTATGAACAGAAAGAATGGTAAGTCTTATTCTCCTCTTCTTCCTCTTCATATCCTTAACATATTTTTAAACATATAAACAGGTATTATAGCAATAATACGGTAGGACTTTATCTCCTTATGTATAGAGCTAAAGTATTTCAAGGGAAACATTTTCAAATGTATTAAGCACAGTAATAAAAAAATTAGTTCTCTATACAGTTATAACCAGGTGAGAGGAGCAGGGATGGAGACAATCTTCAGGCTAGAAGAAATACTCTGTACATTCCAGTAGATACTATGAATCAACTGTAACCTGACCTTCACATTGAGTATTTTATATCTAGCAGTGAAGTTAGAGTTGCACATCAAAATCTAATTTCTGATTACTGATCTGTGAAATTCTTGTAGAGAGTAGAAGACTTTCAGAGAAGATAACAAAAGAGATATCAGCAAACAAACTATGATATTTAGTGAAGCACAAAATATATTTTTATCTTGACTGACGATCCACATACCTGCAAACCTAGTATATCAGAAAACACTACAAACAATGTGTGTACACTCTTGCTTATAAATACTAGCAGCACACTTTATCTTTGGGCACTTACTAAAGAAAGCATTAGCACAAGTCACAGTTTTGTCATTATTAAGCTAATTTCNAAGGGTCAGTCACACGATATACTTCCGGGCAGGTGAAAACAGCCCTAATGAAGTCAAAACTTCAAGTAGGTTCATTTGAGAATTTTGTGGGCTTAATCTAAGGAAATTTTCCATCCTGGTAGAATTAAAGAAATATTTAAGTTATTCTAGCACAATATCCTAGAAACACCTTCATAAAAACAAATACAAACATTCAGTTTTCCTTGGGACTTCTCTGGATTTCGTTTTGATATCTTTTCCCTTTCAAGAAGTATAATTCAACAACAACAACAACAAAAACTTTGTTATCTCTGAGATCTCTGATAGTTTTTCCAGCACACTAACAAGCAAAACAGAAGAAAAAATGTCTCAAATATCAACATACTTCTAAATCTTACTATCAATTTCTGCTTAAATATGTTATTTGTTCATGAGCAGCACAAAGAATATAGAAAGTAATTATACTATTCAACATTCACCTCTCTTTGCCTTTGGAATCTGGGAATTCTAAATCAATGCCCATGTGATACCAGACACTCCTCCGGGATGATGTAAAAGTTAACAGGAGTCAGGACAATCCTTTGCGTTTCTGCTTTTTTTTTGCTAAAACTCTACTAGCTAGAGTCAAAATAAAGCAGTATATCAGAATTATCCAAAATTACATGCAGATATTGCTAGTGAAACTAGCCTTTCACTGAAGGCTAGTGAAATAGTGGTTCCAAAGGAATACGTCATATTCCAAAATAGCCTCTTATGAAATTTCAAATTGCTCTGCAATTAGCAGATTACGTCTGCCAAAAATAGCAAAGCAAATTCAGGTTCACTCTCTCGTTTCTCCCAAAAATGTATGTAAAATCTTTAATGAGTAAATCATTTCAGTTCCCAAGTCCACTCCTACTTCTGTGACATTTGTTCTATTGCGAGTTTCCAGTGTTGCACTGTACTTGTGGCTCACCTGAGTGGGAACCCCTGGAAGAACGCAGGGAATGAGGGCATAGCAGGTGAGTAGGATGTGTTGGGAAGCTGCGAGTGAGCCTGCAGCTTCTGCAAGGGGACAGCAAGAAGAACTGGGAGCTGCCGTCCCACCTTCTGAGCAGCAGGAAACAGCTTTTCAAGGCTCTGTGCCAAGACGACTCCAAGTCAGAACCGCCAAGATAACTCGATCCAAGCCTTGTACAAGTACTCACCTGCAAGACTTTTGTGATCTGAAAGGAATTTTTACAGAACCTTTCTATTTGTATTCTGTATAGCCTGGATATTAATTTTATCCATTAAATCCTCATTATTCAAGTTTATATTCTAATAGAACTTGATTACTTAGAAGGTCCAAGGTGACTTGATTTTCTTTGGGAAGTCACTGCAAGAAGTCTAGACATATCCCCCTCAAGCCTCTAGCTGACTTACATTACATTACATTACTAGTTGACTTACATTACATTACAGGAAAAAAAAAAAAACATAATCCTTGTAGGGAGCTAAAAACATCTTGTAAAACTCTATTTTTGCATATCATAAGCATTTTACTTGATGAAAAAAAAAGATCCTGAAAAGTTCTGGAAGCTTTTCTGCCTGGGTGGGTATTTTTTGTCTACTCATCTCACTTGTGTAACTGGCCTCAAACTAGGGGGCTTTAACTTGCTTATGAAAAAATGTACTTTTATGAACAGAAAGAATGGTAAGTCTTATTCTCCTCTTCTTCCTCTTCATATCCTTAACATATTTTTAAACATATAAGCAGGTATTATAGCAATAATACGGTAGGACTTTATCTCCTTATGTATAGAGCTAAAGTATTTCAAGGGAAACATTTTCAAATGTATTAAGCACAGTAATAAAAAAATTAGTTCTCTATACAGTTATAACCAGGTGAGAGGAGCAGGGATGGAGACAATCTTCAGGCTAGAAGAAATACTCTGTACATTCCAGTAGATACTATGAATCAACTGTAACCTGACCTTCACATTGAGTATTTTATATCTAGCAGTGAAGTTAGAGTTGCACATCAAAATCTAATTTCTGATTACTGATCTGTGAAATTCTTGTAGAGAGTAGAAGACTTTCAGAGAAGATAACAAAAGAGATATCAGCAAACAAACTATGATATTTAGTGAAGCACAAAATATATTTTTATCTTGACTGACGATCCACATACCTGCAAACCTAGTATATCAGAAAACACTACAAACAATGTGTGAACACTCTTGCTTATAAATACTAGCAGCACACTTTATCTTTGGGCACTTACTAAAGAAAGCATTAGCACAAGTCACAGTTTTGTCATTATTAAGCTAATTTCACACTTTCAGAAGTGATTGTATCTCTTTGATTGAATAATTTGAATATAAACTATAAACTGTCAAAACGATTCTTTGCTTAATTAACATTACAAATGTTTCCAACAACTGAAAAAGATGCCAGTAATATTGATATTATAAATTATGATTTTTCAGCTGTTAGAGTAGCAGAGATTGAATACTGGTGCACTGCTGACAGCCGGGGCGCGTCAGTTATAAAAATGCCTTATTTTCGTACTCAAAATAAAATTGGTCTCATTAGTCTTCATTGTCTACAATTGGAATTGTAAAGTGGAATCCAATATGATCAATTGATTTTAAAATGTGTTTTCTTCCAACAATCAAAGGATATAGTAAGAAGTATGTTTATTTACAGTATTGTTTTTTGAGTGTAATTTGGAATCAATAAAACATTTAGGTAGTTTGAATCAGCCAAAGAGTGACCACAGTGTGTGAAGCTCTGAACAGAAACTCCTCAATAGCTGTAGCTACAATCTATAATAGAAAATGCATAGTATGCAAGGGAAGACTTTATAATTTGATTACAACTGGAATATGAATTTGAAATGGTTACTGAAAACAAGCAAACAAACAAAACAAAATTTACACTCTGAATCCACTGTCTTTTAATTCGTGTTAATCTGTAAAGAGGCAAATAAGGCCATTTAATCACAGCCAACTAAATAGGGAAAGGTATTTAGCAGTTTCTTTTCACACCCTCCATGACCTGCCTTTCCCCTAAGAACAATCTCCACCAAGAAGAAAAGAAATCTAAATTTTTCACATCTGTTTTTTTCTTTTCTTTTCTTTTTTTCCTCCCATCTCATTTTTCCCTCCCATCATCTTTTGTCATGTATTTTTCATTGCCTCTCCTTGGATGGTTCTCGCAGCCCTGATGCATATTCACTTGCTTACTTAAGGGAATAAAGAAAATCTCTGGTTGTTCTGTAATTTAGAGTTCTGCTCTTCCCTCCTCACAGGATTATCAATAGAAATTGAGGTGGGAATATCAAGAACCCTCTCTTTTTTTTTAATCTATACCTGTCTATTTAATATATGTATATTAGAGCTAAGAGGATAACTCCAGTAGGTCCAGTAGGTCCAGTAGCAATAAATAAGTTCCTGGTCCTTCCTCCCATAATATGCAGTGTATTTAAAGAAAGATATGAAAAAGGTGCTGTCATTAGCTTGTATTAGCTAATTGCCTTGAATTAAAAAAAAAAAAAAGCACAGGAATATAAATCTAGGGATGTCTGCAAAAGTCTGCTGTACCAGGAGGTACAACAGAGGAGGTATTAGAGGAACAATAAAGATGAAGAAAATACGCAAAAATTCCAATGTTATTCTTTGTTTGTAAGAACAAACAAACATATTGGAAGACCAGTATGTTGAGGTGAAAAGGGAGAAAGAAGTCTGGGTCAGGCAGCTTCAATTGTAGAAACTTACTTTTCTCCGTGCTGCTTCACATTAAATCCATCTATTGCTCTGAACTAAGGGCAAAATACTCTCTTCCTTCTTTACTTTTCCACTCATTCAGAGTTAAGCAATGTTTGTTTAAATTTTGCTGCAAAATACACCCTATATGTTTGCTTACACACAGACAGCTTACTCCAGATCAGAATGTTGAAGGAAGGTTGGAATTCTGTTTTTACTTTTTCTTTTATTCTGGAAGTTTGGTCTGGTCTCACAGGGAGAAAGTGTACAATGGGATAAAGGCCTAGTAATTTAACATAATTAAAATGGTTATCAAAACAACTTTAAGCTATGTAACATGCAGATTGAAAATTACTTTTCAGTGTCTTTTCCTCCTCTCCATTAGTGATAATTATGCAATCATTTTTATTTCTCTTTTTTAAATGTGGACAATTATCAAGGTGCATGTATGAAAAATTCTGATTTTCGAACATAAAATCTCGTGATTATGAGAAGAAAATTTTCCCATGAAATGGGTAAGTTATGTCTGCAGGTGAATGGAAGAATAACAAGGTTCCATTCTGCCATTCCAACACACAACTGAACATATTCATTTGTCCGAGTTTTAATCACTGCTTGAATAATGGCAATTCCGAATACATATGTTGCTTTTGACTTAAATGATCCTGTTTATCTGTGAAAAATATAAATATGACTGGGTGATGAGAAGTTATTATGAAAAAAAAAAAAAAGCCAAAGTGCTGAGTGTTTTAAGACAGATTTTACAAGATATTCCTGGCTGGCTAGACAAGATAAAATCAATTGACTTTAAAGGCCAAAAGGTTGGCTTATAGGATGCGGACCTTCTATGCTAGCAGTAGGTGTTTCTCCAGATACCTTGGAGAAAATGCAATGAACATTGAGACTGGAAACAAAATGAACTTTCTGTCCTTGATTTTTACATAATTAATCTATTTTTGGCACCAGATCTTACTAACTAAAAATGTTAAAACTGGAATATATCTGTAATATTATTAAAACAAAAATGCCAGAGCAAACACTCTATTTTGCAAACATAAAGTTAGATTTTAATATTATTGGAAGCATCTGAAACAGAAAACAAAACTAAAACAATTTTTTTTTAATTATTATTTCATGAGTAATCAAATTCTATAAATAGTGTCAGACATGATCACATTTTCCAGAAAGTAGAAGCACTACTGATTACTAATCAGTGTCTGTGGATTACAGTTCAAAGGTAAACTACTAAAAAATGCCTTGGTAGCACTTTAAAATTTTCTCTGAGTAAAGGCAATTCATGAATCTAAGGAGAGGAAAGACGGAACTTGTGGCATATTTGGATAAAGCAAGTGTGTGAAAGATAAAATTACTGTCAATGAGGTTCTAGCTGTGGAAATGTTATAAAGTATAGTGGAAATGTTATGAACTATAGAAAAATATGTATTATTTGCCTTAAAATAGGGGGGGGGGAAACAAAACTATCCACATTTTTTAATGTAATGAGAAAGGTAAGAGAAATCCTTGGTGACCATACTGTCTTTTCAATGATCCTTGTTTCTGGTATCATACACCAGTTACTAATTTTAGAAAATAAGGGGCACATTAAGTGCTACTCTCAGCATCTCCAGCTTTCTTTACTTCCTACTTAATCACCGAAGAGAGAATGACTTTTAAAGAGCTAACCTTTGCTAATCTTAGGGTGCTCTCCTGAAATCGCTCTCTTACACCGTCGTATGTGCTCCATTGAATGGAAGATGTGTTAAAATGGTAGTATTTTATTCATTTTGACATAATATTTTCCAATATTTCATTTCTGTGAACAAGAAGTGTGCAATGGGCCCTGCTCCAAGAATACCAATAAAGAGAAAGTTCTGGCCTGAATTAATAGCAATTACAAGTGCAACTGGTGTGAATGGGGGCTGGAAAATTATAAAGAAAGGAGAAAAAAGTGAAAGAAAGATTCCAAGTAAAGGTCAGGGAAGATCACAGAACTGAGCAAAAACCTGAAGAACCTGGACTGAAAAAAAAAAAGACATTATTTCTAGGCGAGGCCTCCTTTAACATTACCCTATTTTTACTAATACAAAATTATTTTTTTAGACGCTATCTGCAGTGAGTAAGCAGAAGGGCAATGAGGAGAAACAAACAGCTGAATGAAGGCAAAAGAAAAAATGAAAGAAATAAAAGCAATATGAAAGGGAAAGATGGGAGCTAAAGATGAGATGAAGGTGGAGTAAAGTTGAGCATCATGAAAACAATGGAAATTAGGGCAGCACTAAATATACACTTAGTAAATCTGTAATAATGATAAGGCCATTGCAATGGCTTTTTATGTAAGGACATAAAAGGACATAGAGGATAGGGTCAATCACATGTAATATGAAATTCAGATAAGGAAGATCAGGAGCACAAAGGAGAATCTGGATATCAAATGCTGCGAATCTTAGACATTTTATGGCATTTTTATGCACTTCTACCTCATCTGTGACTTTTAATAAACTTACAATACAAGAAAAGAGAATTTTAGATTTTGCAGTAGGAAATGAGCCTGCTGAAGCGGAAAGGCCTTGCAATAATTGATCATTACTGTAATTCTAGCCAAGTCTGGAATGGATTTTACAGGTTACGGATCTGATCCTTACTCAGCATGAATAGATGTAAAGTATATTTTAATAGATTTATGTTTTTCTTATTTCTTTCCCCTTGTATATTCTACCATAATCTTCCTTACTTTCTTGTCATTTTCTCTGCCTGCTACCAAAGCAGAATTCTTGGGCAACTCCAGCTCCTGTGGTCTCATGTTCATCAACAGTTTGATTTAGATTTCTTGCATGCAATTATATGTTTGTAATTGCAAGCAGTCTTCCAATCAATAACTGGACAGTTTCTGAGATAAAATGCATTCAGGTACCTGCATGGCAAATGCAGTTCCTTCCATTTGCCACACCTGAATTGCAGCTATTATTGCAAGTGAAGCCTCTACTCTTCCTATTATCTTCTCCCTTTATCCCAAGACAAGAATCAAGAAGATTCACATTCACTCTTAAAGAGTCTACTGTCATACTTCGGACTTCTGAAAATCTGAATGTAATTTTTACATTCTATAAAAGAGAAAAACTGTTCTCACTGCTTCTCAGGCATGACTCTGGTTATAATTTAGACTCATATTTGAAAAAAAGAAAGAAAAAACTCCAGTCAATTAACTAGAATTTGACAGTAGGAAACAGTGACCATGTACTATTTTTAGAAATCATTAAGAATCACTTTCTTAATCAGAAGAGGAAATTAGCTATGGGTAAGCAATAACAAAAACAATATACAGCATATTTAACTGATGTTGGGTTTTTTTCTTAATTTTTCTTCACTTTATACGAGTACTATCATCAGAAAAGCCTGTGCTGTATTTCTGCTATTTCTGATTAAATAACTTTCCGTACCATCCTGAGGCAAAAGCATTCTGTATGTTAAAGATGACTCCAACTTGTAAGATTAGAAAAATTATCAATTATTTTGTTGTTTTAAAAGTCCCTAAGCAAATAATTATTCAGAAATACAGAAACATATGAAGTCAAACACAACACAGAAAGAAGTATCAAATACTCAAAAGTAAATGGTCTGAAAAATAAAAAACGCTGAGAAGTAATTTGCCAAAGAGCTCAGTGACTATTTATGGCAACAGATGCATTCTGCAGAACATCTGGATTCCCTCTTGAACAAATTTTCTCTTAATTAAACAAAGGAGAGTCTAAAATCAGCGGACTGCAGTAAAAATTTTACAACTCCTAGTGAGAAATGTTAGTCCCAATGAAGACCAGATGATTTACTGTCCACAACAGCAGTTCTATTTAGGAATGCAAAAAATGCTATTTGCATTCTCATAAAATTTTGTTTCATTTGTTTTATACTATTAAAAAGTTATTATCCATCTCATTCTTATTTTTTAATACTTTTGTCCTGAAATACACTAGAATATCTTTGGTGAAGTTGAAATTTGATACGTTAAACACTAGATGGCAGAAAAAGGCTGAAGCTCAGGATCTGAGAAGCTGTACCTAGCTGTACATAGCATTTCAAAGTTATAAATTAAAGTGCATTTTAACTGTTTTTTTATGTTTTTTTTTTCCCATGAAAGTTGTCAGGAACTGTATAAGAAATATCTTCCTATATTGCAATCATATATGCATATGCAATTTTTTTTTTCCTTCCCTGAAACTCAAGAGGTGACACTCTCATTCAATGTCTCTTCTCATCCTGCTCTTGGCACTCACAGCAGAAGCAGAAACCACAGACATTACAATGAGGATTCACTGTACACGAGATGCCTGCAGAACATGAACAGCTAAGCCACAAGGTCAACTCCTGAAGCCAAATTATATTGACATCAAAGGGCTGCATGATTACGTAAAAAATGAGCAAGAACTCAGGGTAGAATTTAGGATTTAGCCTGTAGTGCAGATCAAAGAAAGGGATTTATCTTTCAAACTTGTGAAGGAAACTAATGGTAAGATACACAATAACAGTATTAAGACACTAAGCACTCTAATGCAGAAATGAAAAGACATGGTAAAAAGTCCTCTTCTTAGTACCTCTTACGAAATTCTACATTGCTCTTTATGAAAGCAAGGTTACCTAAAGAAAGAGATTAACAGCTGGCTCACCTGATCAACTTCATGTGTAATAAAATAAACAAAATGTATGTAAACAAATGAATAGTAGCAGATCTATTTAGTTGTATTGTCAGTGAAGGCAGTTAAGTTACCATTTTGTTCACAGTCAGGCATACGGACTGCAGTACCCCAACATATCTTTGACAGATTCCACTGCATCACAGCAGTGGGACAGCTCGTATTTTACCTAACATATACTGGTTCTCAGGAAAGTTAAGCATGGCTGAACTTGAGCAGGATTGCAAATCTGATTTTCTGGTAACAGCACTAACAATATGTTCAAGATGAGACAGTAAATGTCACGGAGGTGGCACTTCAACTCTGCCTTTGATTCATGCATAATAAACATTGTTCCAGGCAGCAACATATCCATTGCAGCCTCGACATGTCACGTAGGATCAGAAAAAAAAAAGGGAAAATGTACAGACACTCTCTCCTCCTTTAAACCTTCTCCTTGCCATACTGTATACTGTCTTCATATGCCTAGAGTTAAACATTAAAGAATGGCTTGTGCCACAATGTACATACATACCATTTCTAATGAAATACACTATTTTCTCAATGTAACATGCACTAATGTGCAGACTGGAGATAGCTGCTTTGGGAGGATGAAATTCTAC
Organism: Crypturellus undulatus; assembly: GCA_013389825.1. Lineage (NCBI taxonomy): Eukaryota > Metazoa > Chordata > Aves > Tinamiformes > Tinamidae > Crypturellus > Crypturellus undulatus. The sequence continues at coordinate 92,598 of VWPW01029670.1, forward strand.
AGTATCCTAAGAATCAACATACCTGTAAGCTATCAATGAAGAGATGAAAGTGCAAGACAGAAAATAAAGGGTAGAAAAAGCTCAATTAATATATTATCATTGTCTATTCTATTGTTGTTGTTTGGTCTCTTCTTAAAATTATGCATTTAACCGGAATTAAGTAGTAATTTCAGTCCAAAGTAGCATATATAGTAGGAGTATGGTTGGACTTTCTCTTGAGCTGCTTATTTAATCTTTCTGATGTGAACCCCTCTTTGAGAAGATATACAGAGTTTCGACACTTTATGCATTTTCTGCACTGCCTAGCATAGAGGTACCAGCACGTAAGTAATATATACTACAACCAACTAGGATGATGGAGCACAATGCCCTCTTTTATAGTCGCAAATCCTAGCTGCCTAGCCTATTGACTGGAGTAGTAACAACGGGTAAGAAGAGATTCCTCAAGAACAGGAAGAACTAAGGAGAATCAAAAATGGGTTATGGTGGGTAGGATATTTGCAATCAGTAGAGTATATGCTTCTTCACAAAACAATTAATGAAATCATTGAACTCTCAGCCACAAGAGGGAGAATATTCTAAAAGCTTTATACATAAGGGACATATTAATTTAGATTGATTATTTTAAGGAATGCTTGAGAATTAAGATAAAGAAATCTGAGTTAATNTATATATGAAAGTATAGACAAATCATTGGTTAACTCCCACACAGAGGGGGAAAAGATCCTCTTTTTTGCTCAGGAAATCACTGGGAGTATATTGGGGAGGTGGGCTTTCCTCTTTTATATTCTTTCATATGTATTTGGTATTGTCCACTGTTGGTTTTGACATATCAGCACACACCACTGATGTGTTCTCCCAGAGCTTTTACTATATTCTTCTTCAGCTACAGTGATTTTCATAAGGGACATATTAATTTAGATTGATTATTTTAAGGAATGCTTGAGAATTAAGATAAAGAAATCTGAGTTAATAATTTCAAAGAGAAGATTTAATTAATAAATTCTGAGTATAATTCTACCTCTGGTTAATCAGAAATTCTAGCAAAAGCACTATTTTTCCTTCGCTTTCCTTCATTTTTATGCATTTTCATTGAGGTTAGGACTTTCTTCTGAAAACAATTATTGCTGAACACGGCAAATACTCCAACTGTGGGTAAAAATTTCAGCCTCACAATAATCAGTATGAAAGGAAAGAGCGTTTTGTTTCATTAGTTCATTGTTTCCTTAGTTCAAACTAATTAAGATGTCTTTGAGAATATTGCTTAAACTGATTAAACATAACAAAATTGTTCATTGTACAAGCTAGTTCAAACTACTTTTTTTTTTTGCCTTTCTTAATACACAGAGAGCAACTTCAGCTGCAGTACACAAGTCAGATGCACCAGCTTCTGACTTGAAGGTAAGAAATCGTTTTGTTAGTTACTTAAAAAGCTTTACTGTTCTATTTTGAAAGGAAATCATTTGTCACTGGTAGTTACAGAAATTGCCTACAGCCTTCAGCTTTGTAAAAAAATTTGGGTCCAATTAAACTTCTAAAACATTCTCTCTAAATAAATGCAATAAAGACACAAATCCCTTGCAAAATCCTGTGTATTACCCCAAGAGGGGAATTCAGACAGTCAGATTCTCCAGAGCTGTTCACAAGAAACCAATAACTTAACCTCGTTAATAACACTGGGGCTAGTGTAGGCATGAAACACCAGAATTCAAGAGTGATATTAAAAATAATAGGTCTCTAACCAAAAATAATTGATCAATGAGAAAATACGTAATTTTGCTGAAGTGGTTTGCAAGAGCATCAGTAGTTTATATTAATAGGCTGGATTCTGATGGCTGGAGTGATATGTTCTTCTCTGCTATCCCTACTCCTAGAGATGTAATTTCTTGCAGAATAGCTGAGACTTTTCTCATGATAAGTCATACCTTCACCACCTCGGCAAGGCGTGCCAGAGAGTGTCTGCTGGAACCACTTGCACACTTAGGTTTGACAGTTTTAGCCTGAATCAGAAATTGCTACAAATCTCTCTCTCTACCACATTGCTTTTAATGAACATTCACATATTCTTTGTCTGATAGTTTATTTTTATTTTCTCTCTCTCCCTTCTTTTTAGAAGTGTGTGTTGCCATATAACACGGGTAATTCACAATCAAGATATGGAAAAAAAAAAGATGTCCATATGCAGAGGAGATTACAGCTGCTAGTCTGCTAGCCTAGTCTAATTATCTTCTTTGATGATATTCTGTATGCTGTAGCCTTGAGAGTGAACATCTCCTATAAAACACTATGGCATTCTAGCACTGTGGTATTATCATATTCTCTTGCTCATATCGCTGTCAACTAGGAAAAAAACTACTGAAGTTAGCTTACCCTATGCAAGAAAAAAGGGAGACAAGCTCTAAACATTCTGACATTGCACTCACAACTCCTAACTTATTTTAAGTGACTATAATAGAGCACTGGCTTACTTTTCAGAATACTTTTTTATACCTTAAGTAGGGTTAGATAGTAACTAAATTTCTTACCCGTTTTAATGCCCTTGGGAAGCTGTACAATATTGAAAGTTAAAATTTGGTCCTTCCTGGCAAAGCAGTAATATGACCTTGGCTGAGTTCACAACAAGCCACGGTTTTATTTCAGCCAAACGCAAGCTGCAAATAAACACAGTACCTGTGCATCGTCTGTTTGTAGTGCTGCATATTAATGAAAGTCTATAAGCAGTGTTAAATTGAAGATGAACACTACGAAGTTGCAGAATTTGTTATTTTTTCCAAGTTACCTTTGTTCCTTAGACAAAATGTATATAAAGAATATAACGACTGCAAAATACAGGGAAACCCATATCGTTGTCCTCATTTTGAAAAAAAATTCTTGTTTAAGAATAGTCAAGGAGCCATGCAATTGGAAAGTTCAGTCTGCAGTCGTATGTGATTTGAACGTGAAGTTTTGGTAATTTATTTTATTTCAGTGGGATTTACACACAGTAGTAAACTAACTTACAAAGTACTACACTACACATCACAAACTTTCAAAACATGCAAGTTTCACCAAACAAGATATTCTTTCATTCACCACTAGGAAGCAGCAGAACCATGTTTTTAATAATTGCAAAATTAACTATTCATCGCAAACTTCTGGAATATTTAAAAAGGGAATTTCAAGGCACACAGACAGCTATCCGCCTGATAGCTGTATACTGCTGTCTGATAGCTGCTACTAGTGACACCAAATACTCTTGCAACAAAGGAAAATTAGAGAGAATTCTGAACTTGATGGAAAAGCTTCATGCAAGATACTTCTCTCCTGCTTAAATGAGACAAACATTTGTATGCCATACTAGTCACACAAGGTCAATGGATCCAAACTCTTCCTACTCGTTACGTCCTAAACACGTCATAATTACTTCAGTAGTGGAAATGTCATATTCTTCAGTGCAATGCCATTAAGAAAAAAAGACTTAGATTCTCCTGCAATTCAAATATCACAAATAGACTACTTACTATGGTAATAACACTTAACATTTACACCCCACATTCATCTACCACTTTGCAAATATAGTTAATAGGGCAGATTTAGATGTGTATGTTTTCTTTGCTTTATGGTCTGGAAAGCCACCCGCAGGAAAGTGATTCACTTGTCAAGAGCAATAGAATAAATCAGTGTCCATAGCACTTCTTTCTCCTATGAAACCATCATATGGGACTTCTCAATATATATCCTTTAATAGTTTTAAATACAATTATATTATGTCTTAACCTCTAGATGAAAAGGTTGGAATATTACTGAGGCATTTCTAAATAAATGTATCAGTTTGATACAACAATATAATTTACAACTCCGGCAGACATACATTACTGTTGTTATATTTTTATATATATTATACTTCCCTTCTTTATATATACATATTTCTATTATATCTGTTCTAGGGAAAAATGTTTCAGAGTTCAGTGTTTCAAAGATGCCCTTATTCTCAGTCATACTCTTGGAAGACCTGTAGTCCGAGTGGTGATACTTCTCAGCTCTTCTGAATTTTTAATTTTAATTTTAATTTTTATTTTTTGTACACTAAGGTATTTTATGTATGCTCTCTAATTTCATTTTCTGTACTTGTAAAGACTGTTGAGTAAGCCTTGGCAAAGAATCCTGTTGGTATTTATTCTAGTCTTGATGTAAGATGTCACTGAAATTCACGTACACATAAAGGATCAGTATATACATTGCCTAAGAGAGCGTACATGACCTACTAGACAGAAGGTCAGCTCTCGAACGTAGATTAGGCTGAACTGCATAACACTCCCATCCACTCCCATTTCCTCCCTGTGTCTCCTCTCATCTGCTATACATATTACCAAATTAGAACCACTTCTGCATATTTTATTATGCAAACAATTGCAGGAAACCATACTTTCTTGAATGAACATAAAAGCTTTATGTTCAGACTAGGTTGGCATCAGACTAGGTTGATGCTGAACATTTTGTAAGTAAATCTCTTAAATAAGGGAAGGCTAGAAACTAAATAGCACAAACATAATAAAGGAGACATGGAACTGGGATAGTCTGGGAGTGAATTCAGTGAAGGCAGGAGCAAAAACTGCTAAGACTTCAGAGCAAGGATTTCTCTCAGATTTTAGATTTTACAACTCTCTCCAATGCTTTTAGTGAGCCTGGTGCACATATTTTGTGGGGAGGAAGGGAACAGTCCTAACAAATGAATACATTTTAAAATTACTGCTCTTTCTCTCTAAATTTTATATATATATATATACACATACATACACACATATATAAAATAAAATACCTATTTTTTTTTTTTTACTATTCTCTAAAGCAGTACTACTATGACTTCTCTCCCCATTCCTTTTAAATACAGGAAAGAAGATTGGAAGACAGCATTATGTACTATAACATGCAATTTAGATGATACAGAAATAAAACATAATGTAGTTGTCAACATTTTAGCCTTCTTGGCTACTGGTCAGCTCTCAGATGTGATGATATGCTGTCTCAGACTTTTCTCAGTATCTTCTACATATAGTCCTTACTTTGCTGAGACCTCCAGAAATGTCCTTTGAAGGAGACAGATTATGAACGCTGCAGTTTTTATCTAAAGCTAAATTCCACAATTATGTCTAATTATGTGCCGTATGCTTTCATCCTTTCAGTTTGAAAATGAACTAAATATGTAGGCGTCTATAATAATGCAGTTTGTCACTGTTATGCAGCATTTGTGATATACTTTCATATATTCTATGATGAAAATACAATCAATACAATTACTTTAAACTGTAAGTTATCTGAGTTACGGCTTATCTACTATGTAAGAAGCTTGCAGTTCATTTCTTTATGAAGTTTGGACTATACTCCAAGAAACTCAGTCGTATAATTTACGTCCATAAAAATCCTGACTTTCTTACACTTATAAATTTATGTCCACGTCCAAAACTTTTTAAATCCTCAAGGAACCTATTATGGTACTTCTCGCAGATCATTTGCCATATCTTAGTGTCACTGAAATCAATGGTGATCCTCTTGTGGATTTGACGTGGAACAGAAGTCACACGTTTCTCTTGATTCACAGACCACAATGAATTTCAAATAATAGGCAAATAATTATCCAATATATTTTGTATCTATCATCCAGTATACAATACACAGACCAAAGACATCTATAATTAAACCAACAGCAAACTGTATATTCTCAGGCACATATACTAAATTTTTTAGTGTTATGTGTTAGATTTCTCAATACAGAAAGTTTATGGCAGTGCTATGCAATTTTTTTTAAATGTTTAAAACATTTCAGAACTGACAATTATTACTTTTCCCCAATGAACTCTCTTGCTCTGAAATTAGACTAGCATTAAATGTGCTCTTTAAAAAGAAAGATGAGGTGGAACTTTCCACTGAAAAATCCTTTTAGCATCTCCAAAGACAATGACTAATACTGCTATGGGAAAAGAGATAAGTAAATGTAATACCTACAGTAAAGGAAATGCAGCCTTAAAAACATTTTGAAAACATTTCTCCACAGTGGATATCATTACTGGAACACATTTTTTTTTTATCATTAAGCTTTCATCCTGAAAAAACATGCTAGAATAAAAAAATCCAAATGAAGACAAATTCTGTGTGATGGTCTTGGGAGTCCTACCAAAGCTAAAAATCACCACTAGATAGAATGAAGACTGAGAGGAAATGTAGTAGTAATACATAGCAAAGTTATTCTTTCATCCTTCTGAAGACTCAATATTGTAGTGAAAAATCGGATAAAAATAAAACAATCTCCTGTTTTCAAATTTTAAAAATTAATATCCTTGGGTCTCCTGGAATGTCCAGTTACTAGAGAATCTTTGAATCTCACTAATTGCTGACCTGCAGTCTGATTACAAGTTTCTAATTTAATTTAATCACATTTAAATATGTGGTCTCATTTGCCATAGCACATTCAAGATTTAGAAACACATATAAACCTATGCTTTTGCTAAGTTTTTACAGCTGGCCCCAAATGCTGCGTACTTCTCACTCTGTTGCAAAAGGAGACTAAAATGCATTAGAACAGAAGCGTGCAGTGCTGATAGGCCCAAACACTTTCTAGGAGTGCATGGTACTTTTCTGATTTTGCACGTTTCTGCTCCTAACATTCAGTTCAGGTAGCACATGTGTGCAGAGAAAGGGGAGCACATAAATGATTTGAAACAGTTACAGTGAGAAAAGACTTAGCAAAGCAACAAGAATTGAATAAGCATAACAAGCCAAGGCTAATTTGGAGCTCTGCCAACGACCTCTGGATTCCTGCCCCATGCATGCAGCTGTGTTGCTAACATGACAGAAAGAAATAGTAGGATTTTATGAAATCAGTAAAGAAGCTAAAGCAAGCAATTCGCAGAGCCCAACAGTCTTCACAGTATTTTCAAACGCTGCACTGCCTGCACACCCCACATCAGTCTCTGGAGCCCATTTTCCACCTCCCTCCCATCTCTCACCTAATTAGAGAGCTCACACTATCCTGGAATCATGTACGAATATTCCTTGGTGGCCAGTGGCATAATTCAAGAAGTGTTTCATGGCTCAGAGCAGAGTTCCTGCTCTGAGAGCTCAGTCACCCTGGACTCTCACTGGTAATTTTACACCTCTGCTCTGTTGTATAAATGTTTAAATAGCTTGCACACACATTTCTTGATCACTGAGGAGTCATTTAACAAGAAAAGATTATCTAGCCATGATCTCCTTAGGTCAGAAAAGGGACAAGTAAGTGGGGATACAAACAAAATGCATATAAAATCATGAAAATCTAAACAGGTATTTACTGATTACTAGGCAAACATTTTTTTAATGTCATTTTGTATTGCCTTTTTTTTTCTGTTGTTGTTAATAGACTGGTAGGAATCAAGCCCTCCAGTTTGCTTTCCTTCCTCAGTATTTCCAGTGAATTAAGCTTTTAGGGTACCAAGTGGCCTGGGCTGCAAGGGGAAATGTGTTTTTATATGGAAATGGAAATAAAATCCTATGGTCTTGGTTGGGCTATGAGGTGATGTACACAAGCAGAAGCAGGAAGTACAAGTAGAAGGAGGAATCACCACAAATGTGCACCATGCCATGTGCACAAATGTGCATCGGGACAGCCTATTGTTTCTACAATATAGCAAGGACCAGCCAGGGACTTTGCACAGGACAGTTTGCAGTTGACTGTTATTGATTCTCCTCCGTGCTCACTGTCAATGGAACAAATTGCATAAGTTGGTTATGGCTCCACTTGCGTCCAGTGCTGACCATAGTTACTCCACAGTATAAAACAGAGTAAGCCCATGCTAAGACAGGTCTAAGGACACTGTCTATCATCAGAGGCTGTATATAGCAGAAACAGAAAAAAAAATATAGGAAAGAATAACATAAATGATGGGAGATAAGTATCAGAGTTTATATGAGTAGAGATTAGGCAGCCTATTTGGTGATGCTCTTACTTCTAAAATAACTTTCTCTATGCTGTTTAGGACTTCTATATCTTTCAATAACTACTTCCTAACAACCAACAAAAATGAATACTTCTTCATTTAATGATTTCTTAAATTATGACCTTTCTTGCTTCAAAAAAATCTTGTGGACAGCAAATGTAGATACTGTGACTTATCAAGATACCCCTAGAGTCTCTTAACTAAGTCTTTGCTGCATCCTTATGCTAAATCAAAATGTCTTGTAACATGAAACATTCGCAAATAAGTAAATCTGGTATTAGAAACAAAAACTTCCACATCTGGAATATCTAAAATAACCTGGTCAGAGTGTATAGGACTCTTGACATTAAAGAAGTCCAAAGTAGGTGGGAGGAAAAACTCTTTTAAGGATTATTAAACAACAGTATTTCATTTAAGATTCTCTAACCTGCATGTAAGGGGAAGCACAGTCTTATATCAGTTCTTTTCCACTCAGCTATTGGGAAGTAGAAGAGCAGAAGCCCCCTTGCACTGACCCAGTACAATTGCTCTTATATAAAGACACAGACAAACTAAGAAGCTCTAAGGTGCATATTTCACTTATGATTCTTTGGTTTGTTTGTTGGTCTTTCTTTTTCTTTCTTCTTTTTTTTCGCATCCATACTGAAACCAAGTAACTTACATTCAATTTCTGTTTTCTGTATCTAAGTTATTTTTGATACAACACTTCAGTTTCTTCCCTATTTCTATTTAGAGACATGTTTAAAGAGATGTCCTCAGAGCCTCAGCAAATTCTTAACAAAATGCCAGTTATGATCTTCTCAGTACAATCATTTATTAGCCTGTTCACAGGATGTCAACAGATCAGGAACCAAGCTGTTGTTTTTTGCCCAGACTTTGCTGCTTAGACTTGCTATGTCTCACAGCTCTTCCCTTTCAATATATCAGGTTCAAATACACAGTTTATAGGTTAGGAGTCCTCTGGTTTAAACACAGACATTTTTAAAACACAGATGTGATATCTGCCATTCTGCAGGCCCCAGCAGGAGCAGGAACTGCACATTTTTCAGTTCTCCTTCTTTCATACTTGAGCTGTCTTTGCAGACCTGAATATGTTCTGTTTGAACACAGTGATTCTTTTTAAATTACAGTCTCAGAATTTTTGCTTCCAATCCCTCAATCTTTATTGCCAAAAGGGAGAGGTATGTTTCTTCACAATCTTCACTGACAAAGCTTTGTATACAATTTACCACTGTTCATCGCTATCTGCAACTCCCTAGATTTCCCATTTTATTAAGTTGATATGTTCTTTATTTAAATATTAAAGGAAGATTTTGATATGAATTCTATTCATATAACAATAGGTCTTCTAAACTAGTGTTTAAATGAATCTCACAGAATAAGGCCTAAATGACAATATTAGGACTCCATATCCTACTGAAATGATTACAGCTGAAATGAATTTATCTGGTTTTTTTTTTTTTTTTTTTCTATCAGGTAATATTTACTTTATCACTGCTGAAGACAAAGAAATGTCAAACACTACCTGACATTAGAATGACTAAATCTCTGACTAAAAATGAATTAAAATGATTTTAAAAAAGTCATCTGAAAATTAAATAAGCTGAAGCAGAAAATATGAAATTCTACATTGTTTTCTGACTGCTGACAAATAAACCTTAAATAAGTGTGCATTTCCAGAACAGTAAGCTCTATTTGAAAAGTGGTCTTTGGAGTTCAATGGGAAATGAAGGTTTCATGAAGAAACTTAACTTCTACATCTTTACGAAAAGTATGAAACAAACTAATTCTGGTATATATCTACTGACTTACTTAGAATATCAAGCTTAAAACTTGCTCAAAATCAACAAAATCAAGAAGCAGAACATTTCACAAACTCCATTTGCTATTTTTTCTTTTTTTTCCCCATCTCTTGTCACTCTGCAATTCATCATACTAAAAGCTTTGATCCCTAGCGTTGAACAGACATGAATTTTCTAAATGACTAAAACTTATGGGCAAGTGTTTCCTTTTAGAGCTATATGTAAATGCAATGTAAAATTTTATTTTTTTAATCTCTTTAATCAGGAACAAGGGAATTAGCCAGCTGTTTGGAACTCATGTTAAGAAGTAATTAAGCATCTGATTGAATTTTTGTGCATATCAAACAGTAAAGGCACACAAGACAGATCACTTTCATTAAAAGGAAACTCTCTTTAACAAATGACAATAGAAAGGGTTTATTCCAATGGTTTGTCTTCGAGGTATGCCTCCGCAAGAAAGCACACATCAGAATGGCAAAAAAATTTGCTTTATATGTCAATCATACCAACAGGATTCCTTACTGAGTGACACTCAGCTTTCTCTTACATCTGTACTGCGTGCTACTGTAATACACTAAGGAATTGCCTGTCTTGCAGTCTTCACAGAAAAAAAGTAATCACAAATTATCAGTTATGCCAGTGTGGAAGTGGACTTCATGGCCACCTGTGTTTTTATGTTCGGTTCCCCTTCGCACTCTGTGGGGAGGGTGTGTTTGTGTGAAGGGGAGGGGAGTGTCATTTTTCAATTGTTGGGAAAGATGAAGTATTATTATTCCTGAGGTTATGCATATATATCATACTTAGCCAGAATTAGTATATCTGACAAAGTAATTTTTCCTCCTTTCATACAAGATTGTCTAGTATGTGATGAATTTAAGAAAGATGAAATTTATTCTAGTTTTCAAGCACCAGTAATCAATAGTCAAATAGAAAAAAAAAAAAAAAAAAAAGTAGGATGAAGATAGGAAAATAAATCATTAGAGAAAACTGCTGTGAAAATTTCATCACGAGCGATGCAGGAACAGCTCCTTGACTATTCCAGTCTGCTCTGATTTGGGTCAAAGCACCCGCATTCCCTTTGTGCTAGCTAGGAACAACGCAGATGCACGAACGAGTGTTGTTAAGGTAGGAGAGAGAACACTTTTCGCCTCCTCAGAAATTCCAAGGGTTTGGACTCAGCACGGAAGAGGGATTAATCATGCAGTTGTCCTCATTGCTAAAGGGATGCCACAATGAAGTGACGCTGATTCCTCTAGAAATAATCCATGAGTGCCTCACTGCAGTTCCCTTGCCCAAGGATTGCACTTTCCTCAGAAGAGAGCACAGAACAACACCAGCAGGAATGCAGCACTACATGAGCTACACAGCGGCCCCAGCAGTATTTGGATACTAAATTGTCACACCAAGTGTGAAGGTTGGCCCTGGCCTTCAAGGCCTAAGTGGAGGCGTGACCCATAGGTTTAACCTGCTAGGTTGTTTTTATAGAAATCCTTGAGGCAGACACGCAGCGTGACCCCAACGGCTTCTCATCTGGTCTACCATGAAGAGGGAGGAGCAGGAATCTTAGACCTGTTCCAGGAAAGGTATTTAAGAAGTTCCTGGCATTAGGGTTTGCACACTTTGTCTAAACATATGCCCACAGTATATACTCACAGAACTTTCCTGCTCCTATCTTCTTTTACCTACTATAAAGAATGAATAACTTGCCTAAAGATTTACCACACAACATAAAACCAGTCCTGTTGTGGCCAGTGTCTGATAACTCAGGAGAAAGGAACATCAGGGTACAAAAAACTACCTGTGTAATTCAAATGTAATATATGGTGGAAACATAGTGTGATTGTAACAGTTTAAAAAACAATAAAGTCTTTTCTGTGTTTGCTTTGCTACCTCTCTGCTACATAATAGATATGGTAAGATATACAAATCAATGAGAAGTGCTCAGTTATATATTTGAACAAGAACTTTAAAGACAATAAAGTGGATTTGCACACTTTGGTTACCTCTTGCGGAGTCTGCTCATCCAGCCTACAGAATGGGTCTTTGTAATACAGTTAAGTAATTTTTACTTGAAGAACTGTTTGGTAAAAAGTTGTCAGATGTTGAGACAAAGATCATTTAAAATTCAGAGAACAGGGCAAAGTTTGGCAAAGAATAGCCAAAGTGGTTCCCAATAGAAAATCAGCAAGTATTCTCCATCATAAAGCAGTAACTCTAATGAACATTTTTCAAGACAACAAATGTTTATGGTAGAATATTGGGCAACATTTCAAGGTTCCCCAAGCAAACGTAAGCTCCCCTAGAATAAAAATATTGAAATGGGATATACGCAGAGAAACTATATGAGCCTATATATGTAAATATGTCTATACAACTAAGTACAGAAGATACAGTCACACATTTGCTCATGTTGCAAGAACATCTTTTAAGATTTTCCTTTTGTTCAAAACTAAAGCGCAATAATGATATATATGCCTAGAAAGATCAAGGCTCTGCTTCTCTTAGCACATCCAGACATGTCAATTTGAATTCTACTCACAACATGGCTCTGATTACAGGGAATCCTTGGCTTAACCTTTCATTATTAGTCTACATGTTTCTCCTAAGAAAAAGAACAATCCTTCTGATCTATTTACTTTCCATTTCTCCCATTTAAGTTCCTTTTTCCTTTTCACTTAAGGGTTTAGAAGGTTTGGAAACTAGTTTTGTAAATGCCAGGAAATGATGACTGAATTGTTTTCTTCAAGTTAAAATGAACTCCAAACCAATTATGGTTGTTCCTCCGTTGCAATAGGGTAGATGCTTGTCTAATAACACCTTTACTTATTTTCTTGTCTCTTTTCCTCCTTCTCTAGAAGAAGAACTGGAGAAATTGTTCTCTTTTCCAAAGTAATCTCCCCACAAAATTGAAGTAACACTGTCATGTGTACTTTGCAGGACTGGAAAGCAAGCAAAGCTGTGTAAATTAAACACACTATGGCAGATAAGACTAACATTCCCAACAACCTGCTGCTATCTACAGCATTTAACCATTATTCTGTATCAGCAATTCCTATCACAGAACTTGGTCAAAATTGAGAAAGAATTCCTCAAAAAATAACTGCTTTTTGAAATTGTCTATAAATTTCATTAAAACATTTGGTAAGATTTGAGCTTTGTGAAGAGACACTTTTTCTCTTTGCTGAAGAAAGAAACATTATTCAAAAAAGCTACATATATGACCAAAAAGCCAAACTATCGAAAATCAAAATATATGCAAGTTTTCTCAGTTTTTTTTAAAGCGTAGTATTGCATCTATATACTATTTTCAGCTTTAATTTATTTTTAATTTTTTATTATTTTTATTTTTAATTTAATTAATTTTAAATTTTAATTTATTATTATTATTAATTTTTCCTTTATTACAATTTCCAAGGGATGAGCAAGGAAAGGAATCAATGATCAACTCTGACATTACCATGTTTCAAGTTAGGTAGGAAACCTTCATGCAGTCAATTTTGATTCAGATGATGACTCCAGGTAGCATTACTGAAGCACAAGGAATATGTGAATTTCTGAATTCCTACTTCCTTCTTACTAATTTATATCAGTGTCTGTCCTTAAATGCACTCCTGAAGCCAAAGCAAAATAAAGGAACTTCCACCTGCTCTTATTTTAAGAGATTTTAAAATTGAAACGAATTATTGGTCCACAGATGAGTACATGAGTATATTTGTCTAGATATCTGAGACGTATCCTAAATGCTGTGGTACGTGCAGCTAGTCTTAATTGCCACCACTACTAAAAATAGGCCTGGGTATCACGGGTATCGCCTGCATTTCAGCCAGGTGTCACCTGTGGGAGGCCGAGGGGAACTCAAGGGCTTGTTGCCTTGGCAACATCATGCTTAATGTTTTCCATTTTGCCTTCTTTCTCCTCATATTAGGAGAAACTCAACTTACGGAAAAAAAGATAAAAAAGACAAAAAAGTAACATACAGTTTTCTAACTGAAGTTCCAATACTCAGTATTAGCCAATACTAATAATTAAACCATCATAAGACTGATCATTTCCAAGACACAGAATGCAAACAATATATGTTATAGAAAAAAGCCAAACTGTTGTGTCAACTCAGATGTTCAATATTTATTTATGTTCAATATTTACTTTGTGTCAATATTTACTGTCAATATTTATTTTTAAAAGTATTAATAAAATATTGAGGGCTATTTTTGTACTGACTGTTGTTACCATTACTCTTATTAAACTTTCTGTAAATAAAAACACAATAGTGTTATTTAGAATTTTGTGACACTATCAAAAGTATATAAAAATACCATTTTCTCTTTTTTTTTCTAGTAAAGTTCCTGACTAAGTTCTTCATAATAAAGGAATCATATTCAATATTCACTCGTTTTTTTCTAGAATCTTGCTAAAGCTTTGTTTTTTTTAAAATCTGGAAATCATAAACAAGCATCACAAGGCACAACTGAACCTCAAAACTAGGGGATTACTAGAATTTACAAAGCTGATCTTTTATCTATGATTAAGCATGTACTGGGTGCAAACTTTTACTTTTTGACTATTACAGTCATTACTTATATGCATATAATTTGGTCACAGACTCGAGTTACGTACTGCAAAGACTGAATCCACTCTGCAGATGAAGCTGAAACACTGTGAACTCAAAGAACTCAACTTCTGTTGGTGCTTCCATTCTTGTGAGAGTTAGAAAGCACAAACAGGGTGGAGAGGTAAGAGCAGACTGAACAGTTCTGTGATTAAACTTGTAAAAAGAAACGGATTCTAGCCTTTTTTTTGCATCATGACAGCAGTCACTTAAAACAGAGCCCACACTAGTGATCTCTGTCCATTAGTCATATTTGGGTCCACACGCCATTATAGACCACTTGATTTCCCAAAGTGCTAAGGGATCACAGTGCTCACAGCTGCAGCTGAAGAAAATGTGCTTTGAATGCTTCAACAGTTATAAAAGCCATGTCCAAGATATCGCCAGCGGAGATATACAAGAAATAGCTACTACTTATCTAAATCTCTCCACATTTCACATATGCATCTATAAATAGCAATATCCTTTTACCAGGCTGGAGCAAATGTAAATTCAATAGTATATCTAAATCACTCATATATTTTTGAAATTTTGGAATTTTTGAATGAGCTATTAGGAAGAGATCATTGGAAAATTATCCATCTTTAAAGTTAAGCAGTAAATTCAGCCTACCTCCATACATGCAAGATCACCTCTTGTTTTAATGGTCCTTCAACTTTTCATGTTTCTACTCTTTATAACAGGTATTGGTATATACTAGACAGGTGATGTTTTGGAACTGAGATTTTGTGAGTGTGCATCTGGGATTATTGCTTACTCGTGGGTAGCTAAGCCAAAATAAATTATACAGATGAGTCTGAAAAGTGACTAAAAACATGATGTATTTTATATACAATGAATACATACCAATAAAATTACATGAGAAGTACTTCAGAGGTTTTACATTTCATTTTTACAACTATAATTATCTTGTTATTACAATGTAATTTAGTGCTCCAATATACACATATTTACTTCAGTCTAATTGACTAAGCCTACACAGAACAAAAATACCTAGCTGATAAATCCTGCATGTTTTCCTTCTCTATTCAAAATACAGAACAGATGTTATTATGATCTTAGCTTTATACAAAATTAATATTTTATGTCAAGACCTTCCAAGTTGCAGCTTTTCCCAGATACATTGAATGCCGCGTGTGTTCCTGTTTGGAATTAAAATCTATCTTTAATATTCAGAATGTCACTATATTCACCCCATCTTTATTAAAAAATATTAGAAATTCATCTCCTTATAACAAAACATGCTTTTTCCATACTCCTCTTCTTATATCATAATTACAGTTATGAATTCAGCACCAACTTAACCATAGTACAGCTATTGCTGCTGCATCTGCAAGCTTCACTCCTACTGCCCTTTGAAAAGAGTCCTAAGAAGACACTGCTAGCCACCACATGCACTGACATGCACGCATATGCACACAAAAAAGTTGGAATATTTCTAGGAGCAAGCAAATAAGGAGTGTATTTTTTAATTAAAGCAGTCCTACACTTTGAGTAGATACTTCTTCTAACAATTTGACCCACATCTAAGTTCTTTTAACTCGTATTATCCCACAGAAACTACTGCAACAGTGCTGATCTTTAAATAGAAACGTGATTGTTCATTTATGCTGTGACCAAAAAAACAAGTAACAATAGACACAAATTTAGGTTTTTTTATGAATTATTAGCTATGTGAAGGTTACTAGCAGTTTCTGCTACATAGCCAACAGCAACAGCTTTCTTCCATCAGCAAATTCCCTGGCAGTAAATGGGACATATAATGTCCTTAATGCTGAGTTACGAGGACTGACAGTTAAATATCCTATTATTCAAGGTTGACCATATACCCTTAAATGCATAAAATGAGAGGAAGATAGAAGATACAGAACAGCATATTTTCCAGAAAGCATCACATCATTAAAACATTTCATCTCTGCTATTAAAGACATGATACAAGTGTCACATAAAAGTTGCTCATATGTTTAAGCTGTCACTGAATTGATTAATGATTAAGAAGAGGTGAACAGTTCAGCAGCATAAGTCTGAATCTAATACATACCAAAGCATTAGCATTTGCTGAAAAGAAACCATCTTCTTTTTTATTAGGTAGGTTCAGATTTGATGGGATGAACCATTCATCCAGACATGGTCATAATTTAAGACAACCATATGCAATACAAAATGTCTTTTTTTTTGGTATTTTATATAAAAGTGGACAAATAAAATAATGGGGGTCAAATCCTACTCTTTGTATTTAGAATTACAATGCTTGAAAATGGTATTACAAAAACAAAATTTATTAGATAAGCATGCTCTGATCAAGGTATCTAATCTACTGTAATCCTGCAGAGCTCCCACATAGACCCATCCTAGGAAACAACTCATATAAGGAGCCTTTGAGGAGATTACTGGTGAAACAAGAAATATCCAGAACTAGCAGGACCATCCAAACAGCTCTATAGTTAATTTCCCAATACCTTTGATTTTCCTTTCCTAAGCAGCACTGGTCTGCAGTTTCCGCCCCCAGCATACTTTTGGATATGAAGAAACATATAGCTTAAAGTGAGAATTCGCCCCTCTACCTCAGTTTAACTGAAGTTCCTGAAACATGCAGGATCTAATGAATGAATGTTTAAAGAACTTTGAAAGATGAAAAAAAGAAGTATTTCTACTTTGTAATTTGTAATTTGTAATTTCTACAAAGATATTTTTAATCTCTTATCAACTACAGTGATTGTATTAATCTATAATACTGTGAACCAGCAGGATATGGACCATGGCCAAGAAAAATGGTAGACGAAAAAGCAAAGATTCCTTAAAATTAAGAAGGAATATTTTAAGCAAGCAGTAAACAGTAAAACTATACTAAATGACATAAAGCAACAGAAACCAAATCTGACAACTAAAGATTTTCAAAGTAATTTCAAATTTTTGAAAGTCTATTAAAAAAAGCATGAAATAATGAAAATATTTTTCAAGGTAAATTATCCCAAGATTTCTTAAAGGGTAAGTTCCTTGAGCTAAGCTGCATTAATTATTACCTTAATGGCAAATCACAATTGACTATTACAGTACACCCGTAGATCCAACAGGACTCATGATATTCTTACCTCTTGAATGGTAAAGTCCTGAGCCTTTTTTATGTGATTATAATTATTTGTTTAAAGGCTTTATTTGTTTGTCACAGGTATTAATTAAAATCATTATGACAGATACTGTACAAGCATATATAATTTTTTTATATTCCATGCCTGACAGCACTCGCAGTCTAAATAAAAGGAAAAACAAAGTGATCATAAAACAAACAAGGGAAAAAGAAGAAAGTTAGAGAATTAAATAACAAAATTGCATGCTTATAAAATATGAATATATTGCATTTACTAATATCAATTGTTTATTTGTTTACCGAACATTAGTTTCTCAGTTATGTCACTATTCAAATACAAACTTGTTTGAAACACAAACAAGTAAATAGGCTCTATTTGCTCTTACACAGGAAACTTTTATAATTACAGGTTTCAGTAAATCTGCCTTATGGTGGAAGGGCAAGCACTATAAAAAAAAATGGCCAAAAGTAACTCTAATCATTCCAGATAAACTTACACAAATATAAACATACTACAAATCACAGAATCAAATCAAGCTATTAGTGAGGATACATATAGAGATGATAACAGATTTCAGTACACTAAGTAAATTCAAATAACCAATGTAAATTAACATGCACAGATTATGCACCAATCTCTAAAAGTATTTTAAATGTTATTAATGAAGCCTGGAAGATAAGTATAGTAGGACACCAGTAGCATTAAACAAAGATAATCTTGTGTAGAAGAACAAAATTGATTAAAAAAAATAAAAGAATGAAAGATTAAAGATAAAAATCCAACTCAATTAGAGTCCATGGCTCCAGTCCAGCAAACCACTTAGAGCAAAAGTTTAGTTCTATCAAATTTAACAGATTTCATCTGCCTGGAGATAAGCATCTGATTAAGGAGTTTCTAGATTTGGGGCTATGAATTGTGAGCAACTACAACAGATTCACCTTGCAATAACTATATATTATATGCACACATATATAAAAATATATGGATAATAACAATAAACAAATAAATACTATCTTTCAAAAGAAAGTGTAGGCTAGAGTGAAATGCAGTCATTTATGTTACTAGCACTGTTTCACGCAGTATGATCTGTGAAAAATTCTAGAAAGATAAGTAGGAAAGAACTGATTTCTAACCTAAAAAACGAAAAAGAGGATTAATTTTGCAAGCTACTTTCTCAATTTACAGATTTTAGGAATAGATACGGCTTTTGAAATAAATCTTTCCATGAGGGCTGAATCCAATTTAAACATCACAGTTTACCAGCATTTAACTTTTGCTTCAGCTTTTTAGAACAGAAAACTCCTGAATAAAAAAGTGATCAGATCTGCATATCAGTAACTTCTGTACTGAGAATCAGCCATATGTAATAATGGTAATTATGTTTTAAATTCTAGTGACAGTTTAGAAAACAAATTTACTGAGCAGGTTGGGGACAGTTGCAGTTGGAGTCAGGATTTGATTAAGAAAGGAGAAGGCTGTCATAGAGGACATCTTCTCCTCTTATAATGACCTGGTTTCCAGAGCGGAACTACAAGCATTTCAGTGTATCCTTTGTCTGAGCATTTTCAAAACAAGAGATTTTATCTCTCAGGAAATGCTCCAGGCATTACATTCCAATGGTGGCAAAAGACTGTATTTTGCAAAGAGTCCCAAGGAAAGATGTTCTAACCGTTATAACCGTTAGATTACACAAGTGTGCATCCTTTCCTGCTTTCTTTTTTTTTAATTCTTCTCACCATAAGTAATTCTTGCACTAGGGAATTTATGAGACAAGAAAATGTACACAGCAGATGATTCACTGGAAACAGCTATCTTCATATGGAAGAAGCTGTACACATAATTTAGATTAGTTTGCTTGTGGGACACTCTTCAGGGAGCTAACTGTGGCATCTTTAAAGGAATGTGCCTCCTATTAAATATGGTTATTCTTCAGTAGCATCTTTGATAATTTAGAATTTTTGTGTGCATATTAACTTACTACATTTAGTGTATTTGCCAGTATATGGAAGCTCTTTTTTATCAGATAGTGGTCAAGACAAGAAAAACCGCTGTCATGACAAAGATCCAGAGGATGCATGTAATCAATCATCAGAAGTGTCAGTTCATGCCTCACAGCAGTAACTTTCTAATGGGCAATTCTATCAAGATTCACTCCTGCAAAAGCACTGTTTGCCTACACAGCCAATACTCAGTTTATGACTTTGCCAAGTACTTGGGATAGGGTTGACTGCCACTGCACCAGTCAGTATTCCATTCCACTCTATAAATGTTCTATAAATGTGTATCGATACTTATATAACTTAAACTTATATGAAAGCAAGTACATATCTACTATTCTCAACTTAAGCAATTTGAATAACCCTAACAGCTAGTACACCTGATAGATACACTCTGATGAGGCTTTTGTGCTTAAGATCAAGAAACTTTTGCTGTTACAGTAAGTTCTTATTTATGTAGCATCTAAAAAGACCATCATATTTATCTCTAAATGAAAAATCTATTTAGATTCTATTTAATAAATAGAGTGGATATAGCTTTCAGGTAAAATTGACCATAGCCCTTTAGTCTCAGGTTCCTTTAACCAGGTTTTAAACTTATTTTTAGCGTCTTTAACCATAATTGAGGAAAAAGAAACCATTACAGATAAAAAAATGGAAACACAGCTTTGTAAAATGTTTCTTTTCTTGCTATTTAACTCAAACAGGCTGCTAGTTCAGCAGGTGTGAAATACCAGTTTAAGTACAAGCTACTCTAATTTCACAGTTGAATCGCAGAGTTGCCACTGAGTCCCCATTGAGTAAGCTTCACATTTGCATGCATTCAAGGTCATTACTGAAGGTGATCAAAATGAGACTCGACACCTCCATTTATTTATTGTCAGGAAGTGGGTCTGAAATTTGCACTGACTCTAATCATGCTGATTCCACGTCTAAGCCAAGGTTATTTCAGTCTTATCTTACCTTGTCAAAGAAATTCCACTTCTAAAACACTATCTAGCAATATTTCTCATCTTTGATCAGATTTCAAGCTCAGTAATTCTGACAGAGATACTACACAATCTGCTTGTACATTGCTTCATCAATTCATATTATTTCCTCTCATCAGCTTAAAACATCTTTTTCCTTCCTTTATGGCATTCTTGAACACATCATTTAATGATCTACTTCATTTTTTAAATAACCCTGTGAAAGACATTCTAAAATATACATATTCATGTGTCTGTGTGTATAAATATACCTATTTACATATAAACACACACATATAGACACTGTATTTACATATATCCATAAAGCATTCATGCATATACACATACATATAATGAGATAACTTAAATGCTGTATCTAGATATAATAAAAGGATTATGGTTAACAATTAACAGAAATTTCAGTAACAGTTATAGCAGATACTGTATATAGCAGATGAGGAGGAAAATTCTCCAAATACTGACACATACTGAAAATTTTATTGATTCATTATGTTTAAAACATTGAATGAATGAATGAATTTGAAAAATAATTCTGCTCGGTAACTCTTTCTTAAAATAGTATGATCATTATTTTAAAAATATATTCTTAGAAAAACACTATGCTTAATCTCATTTTGATTACTGGCAAAAATAAGAAAACCTCTCAGATCTACTGACATTTCATACAAAGGGGAATGTTTTATTGCTATCTGTTCTATGTAATCATAGATGAGAAAGAGGTATTAAATATTGGCTCAAAATGACGCACAGGCTTGGAAATGTTACAAAGACACCAAGGACTTGTTTGTGCAATATTCTTACTTTTAGCATTACGTGAACATATCTATTCTTTCTTTCAGAGCTTAGTCAAGACTCAGAATTCATTCATTTTATTTCTTCTCTAGTATCCTGATATAATTCAATTGCAGCTTATGTGTTTGTTTACTTCAGTTGTGTATTTCTGGAGACTTTAAGCCTGAACTTATGAAACTTGCTCTATTATCATATGTATCTATCAAGAAATAAATTTATTAAGCCAGGCTGATTCATATAGTCAAGCTATCTTAATTTTTAACATCCAGTTGTATATTCTTGGATTGGCTTCCCTATTTTGATAACTTCAAAAGAGACTAGAGAGGCAGCAGTTATCAACTGATTTCCTAACATTCATTAAAAAGCTTTATTTTCAGCAGAAAAACAAGCAGTAAATTGGTAAGTGTGAAACCAATTCCCTTTTACTCTTTGCAATCCTAAGGTAAATACTTATAATAGACATGGAAGTTAGTTACTGTATATTGCTAACTTTTGATTCTTGTACTCTTTGTATTGCATTATATGTCAAAGTTATCAATCAAACCTTACTTAATTCACTGACCAATTTTTCACCTAAGAAAATTAAGTTTAAATCTCACTATAATGAAGTATAAGGATGAACACCAATAACTAGCCATTTGGTCACTGTTTTACAAATTGCTTTTCAACAGCATTTTTTTGCTAAACTTAATATAACATATATTCTTGATGTTATTTATTGAACATGAGCAAGATCTTAACTGTCTATGCAGAAATATAAAATCATTGTAGTATCTGACTTTTAAAGGTCTTAAATTTAATCTCACATATACTACCTATAATTCAGGGAAGTATTACTATCCAGCTTTACAGAATAACCAAAAATAGCACAGCAGTATTAAAAGAACTGAGTCGCACCAGCACTGTGTATACAAGCCAAGAATATTAATCACTGAATGTTTTACCCATGATCATTTACTGATATTTTCTTTGGGAGTTATTATCCATACAACAAGACAGTCAGTAATACTTGCCAGTAATAGGGGGAAACATTGCTTTAGTGAAACACATTTTTTACATTTGTTTTAAATAAACTTTTTTATTATTTTTATTTAAAAATAATAATTTTCACTCTAATATATTTCAAAATGTACAAAATTTCACAATCCATTCTAGTTTCAGACCATTCAGAAGAAGCCTCCAAAGACCTCTTACCCTTGTCTTTCTTTTAACCACTCTCAAATTACCTACTTCTGACTGCAGAGCAGCACATCTGTTCAGCAGAAGAGCATTTCTGGGTATAAACCCAGCTACTCTCTCTTCCCTTTCAAGTCCTCCTTCAGTAATCTATCTTTAGCAAAATGGTTCAGAAACTATTTTTCATGTTGTCCCTTTCCTGAGGGCCTCTATGAAAATATTTATCAGATGTTTTATGTTATGCCATCACTGAAATATTTTTTCATTATTGTTGTCTTGCTCTAATATAGAAGGATTAAATACGATAACATAGAACACAAAAGAAATCATTCATGTCATTAATATATCAGAGTGAATCTTGTGTAAAATTAATTTGAAATTTTACACTATTTATATGAGATTATGTACATGAAATCAACTATATGAAATCTTTAAAACTATTCAGTTGCTGAGAAAAGACAACAAAAATGCAATACAAAAAGGAATTTTATTTTATTTATTTTATTTTTTACTATTAAGCATTAGTCTATTAATACTATAGAACTACTTTGTTTAAGATGACAATGGAGTTTTTTTTTGTGAAATCTGCCTTTCCATGGCTATAATGACAGAGGCATCTGCTAAATTCATTCTTTAATAAGAAAGCTAAGATGTTAGCCTTTTGAACCTACAGAGATTAGCAGATATGAGCGAATCATCATGTAAGTAAGTGGTTCACACATATATACAAGCACTGCTTGATTAACTGAAGTTCACCTACTGATTTGGTAACGAATTTAAACAGAAAATCCTGTCAGAAATTTATGGTGCTTCTGCTCATGTGAGCACAGAGCTCCTACATGCAGGTATTGGCTTTAATAGATTGTATACGGACTGGTTTAATATAGTTATTTTAGCTACTTTTCTTTCCTTCTTCGGAAATGTAGAAGTTAGCAACTGTAGTTCAATATAAATACCATATCTGTGCAGTACTGGATCATATGTCTGAACAAACTGGAGCTATATAAGCTCTGACCGTGTATTTGCCCTAAGCATACAACGATTCTGCTGGCTTTATGCCAACTGCTGCAGCTAAAAACTGCTGGAAAATATTTACTCTTTCCTGTATTTTCAAAATGAATTTGTTCTGTCAGATTAAGTTTACATTGTCAATGCTTTGCTCCATATGGCAATGCCATTCTGATCCAGTAACCACTAACCTACAGACAACATCTGTTTCATGCAACCATTATCTGAGTCATGCTGGGAACTCACGTTAACATTGATCTTTGAATAGTATTAATTAAGCTCTTGATGAATATTAGACGTTTCTAAAGTTTAAATGTCTTCTTTCAGGAATCAGAACTGATTAAGGAATGATATAAAGTCATTTTTGTGGCTGTAATAGTGAACTAAACTTTCCAACGTGGCCATTTGGTGTGGCACAATCCATGTCCATGTTGGTAAACTCTTCAAAAGATGGAGCTGCCCTAAAGCTGCAGGGAATGTCCTTTGGCCTATCTTAACTCCTGAATCACGTCTGGGAATTGCTTGTGCTGCCTGGCCCATGTCAAAACCCTGTAAGGACTGTTCTAATTACTTATCAAAGTAGGCTGTCAAGTTTCAGTGGCCAGGAATGTCCTTTTCTAATCATTAATTCAGTAGCAAAATGTTACAAATATATTTCCTGATACTACCATTAAGTGAAGCCAAAATTTTCAGATGTGGCAAATATTTTGTGCCTCCACTTCAGAGTATCTAGTTTGTAAACCCTAAACAGAGCCCTATTTTTCAGGAAGAGTGTTTTCCCCTAAAAACACCATGTTAATGACTTCTCAGAGCAGCGCTTTCCCATCAATCCTGAAAATCATTCTTGAAATTGCTATGGAGCTGGTATGTATGTATGTATTTTAAATGGTAAGAATTGAGAGTGGGGTGCTTTGATTTTAATTTAGAGTGTAATCAGGCTCTTAAATTCCTATCTTTAATAAATAGTCAACTTTACAAAAATACTAAGCACTCTTCGGTTTGCAATAACTTCCGAAGAGTTTTGATTACCAGGCCCAGGCAATAATTGCACTGTAAAAATAACATATCCTTAGAATATATTAGCATCTTTAAGCATTGCAATTAGTAACTATTTACAGTGATATTCTGGATGTACTTTTCTTTAATATAATCTCTCCTCCCCCACAAAGCAAAACAAAGAACTAAATCAAACATAAGGTGAACAAACACACACAAAGCTTTAAATGTTATAATTTATGTTATAAAATTGCCTTTGATAAAACACCAGATGAGAACTTGATCCTGAACTATATGTGATATTCTGAACTACCACTATATACCTGCTTAAAAGCACAGAAAACAAACAGAAATATATGCATTATTCTTTTTTGTTTGTAAAATGTACTGTGGATAATTATAAACTTCTGACGTGTCAACAACCTGTTTATTTTCTCCCGAAATAGATGTGTTCCTTCTCCACTAACTTTATGACAGAAAGATGAGAAATATACCCAAGATGTACTGACATCTAATGATTAGGCAGTAAATACACCTTTCTTACACAAACAGCTTTTTTATCTTGTGATATTACCTACCTGCTACTCTGTTTTTGCAGAAGGAATAATTTTAATTTGCATTCTAGGCTACAAAATGGAACATAGAGAACTGATCAAGGAAACTACTTATAAAAATACACAAAAATAAACTCAATCTGTCATAGCCAGCAACTGAACAAATGGCAGCTTTGTAAAAGGATTAATAGAATTCTGTCTTGTTTAAAAACTCATTTTCTTATGAAAGTCTAATGCAAATGTCCACCTGCATAAACTTCCTTTTATCTTGTCTGAAACAACTGTTGGTTTCTAAAATTTTTGTTGCTGTTTTTTACTATATATTTCTTTTTTTTTCTTCATGGTGAGTATAATTTAGAAAATTTATTTCTTATTTGCATTGAGGAATGAGCTACTGCACTTTCCTGAAGAATCTGCCTCAGGGTATCTATCTGAGTCAGATCCCAGAACAACCATAATACCTTAAGTTCCTCACTACTTTTTTATGTGAATTTATCTTCATAGCATTCCCATCAGGAAGTACAGTACTAGCCCTGATTTTCAGATGTAAAAATCAAACACAGATACCTACACAATAAAAGATTTGGAGAGCTATATTAAGATAGTTAGAAGTGAGGTGAGTGGAATTTCACCTTCCTTTCTGTTAAGAGTAGAATAAATGAAGTTGCTTCTGTATTTGACTTTAACATTCTCTTGCATATCTAGAGTTACATTCTGAAAAAGTCCAGAATTACCTTAGATTTGCAAGTCATTGCAATTTATTTGAACTACCAAAGACATCTCAGTCAGGTTCAAGAAGACAGGAGATTGTTTTATGCAAGAATATTTGCTACTCACCAACACATACTAACTGGTGTTATTAACCTTGTTGGTGTTAGTAACCTTCTGTGAAGACACTATTGCCTGTAGTAGGAGTGTCTCACCTAGTCACAAATTATTTTCAGATTCACTCTTTTTCCAGCCCAGCCTAATGGGTTGCCAATATTTAAATATCTCCCAAAACCAAAAATGTAGAATATTACTAAAATATGCACATATGCACCTTCCTCTAAACAACAAAATAGAGCTACATGAGAATATGTGCCAAGATTGTGGGAAGTTCTACATTCCGTAAATGACTATTCAGATACATCATAAAGAATTACAGCGAGAGACATACAAGTGTCTTCTACTCTTACTGTGCTATGCTACACAGTTGAGAAAAAACATAGTCTAGTCCTATGGGTATGGGTAGAATCATAGAATGCTTAAGGTTGGAAGGGACCTTTACAGATCATCTAGTCCAACCCCTCCGCAGGGAGGTTTAGGAAGATCTGCAGAGGAGGAGACTCTGGGCAGCCTGTTCCAGTGTTCTGTCACTCTCACTGTCAGGAAATTTTTCCTTAAATTCCTGTGGAACTTTTGATGCTTCAGTCTGTAGCCATTTCTTCTAGTTCTGTCGGTGGCCACCACCAAAAAGAGGCCGGCCCCATCCTCCTCACTGCCTCCCTTGAGGTATTTGTACACACTGATCAGGTCCCCTCTCAGCCTTCTCTTCTCCAGGCTGAACAAGCCCAGCTCCCTCAGCCTCTCCTCATAGGGCAGATGTTCCAGGCCCCTGATCATCCTCGTGGCCCTGCGCTGGACTCTCTCCAGCAGCTCCACATCCCTCTTGTACTGTGGGGCCCAGAACTGGACACAGTACTCCAGATGTGGCCTCACCAGGGCTGAGTAGAGGGG
>VWPW01029670.1:119652-398010 GCA_013389825.1 Crypturellus undulatus
CTAACCACAGGCCTCCAACTAGACTCTGCACCGCTGATCACCACCCTCTGAGCTCTGCCATCTAGCCAGTTGTTAATCCACCTTTATTGTCCATAGAATGATTACCTCCTGTTTGAAAAGGGCCCTCACTACATGCTTTTCAGACTGCTTTACCGTCAGAAGCTGTACATGTGAGCTAAAGATGATAACTCATGTTACCACTCATATCTTCCTACTTGTTTTACTATGTGTAATGTGGAGAAAACCTATTTTTGTATTACTGTGAGAACATTACTCATCAGAACAACTTCTTAATCCACCCACTTCTACCTCACTTTTTTGTTTCATAAACAAGCACTACACAATACTTAACATATATATTTACATGTATGTTGATTATATACACTGCAAAAATGCTAAGAATATTCCTGAATATCTTAAAAGCTTATCACTTGAAAAAAAAAAAAAAAAAAAAANCATTCCTGAATATCTGAAAAGCTTATCACTTGAAAAAAAAAATAAAACAAGGAACTAATCATTGCTAAAACTGGTATGTAACTGCACAAATTATTAGAAATAATGGTGGAAGAGAAGAAAACAAATTTAACTAGATTTCATCATTTTAAAATTTTATAAGAGAGAGTAGTAGAAATATAAAATGAATGCACTGCCTTTGTAATTCTATTCTTAGTAGTTTATACTAGGTCAGAATACTTTTCAGACTACCAAGTTGCAAACTACAGACCTTAATAATTGTCTGTAGCTTGTATGGTAGATGAAAGAAAATAGTTAGTTCCCATACTGAGAAGCAGGTGTTGTGATATTCTTTGCTTGTGGCTCATTTTTGCTTTTACTGAAGTCCAGACTAAAATATCTATTGACTTCAGTTGTGCAGGATCAAATGCAAACTGTATGTGTTAATATAAATGCAAACTAGAATTAGTATAGAAATGGGTGATATAAACACAATGAAGAGAGAACTCAAAAGGAATCTACAGAGTGAGGCCCAGAAAGGTTAACCTTATATAACTTTTCAAGGAAGTCTTGGTTCTCAGAACTACTGACGGAGGCTGTGCTTCTAAAAAGCAAGGAAATTATTTTGGTGCCTGGTAATGATAAGAGCTCCCATTTAAGCATGTCATTTTTAATATTTGTTTTAATGAATTTTAATTTTTGAAGTTTTCAGTTTGGTAGAGAAGAAAGGGGTTGGGGGAGGAATCAGATAATATGGTAGGCAAACATCACTAGTAAAGGTAGACTTAACAATTTTGAGAACCGGTGTTACAGAGGTATCACTAACATGCTGACAAATGTTACATATATTATTTCATGGCATCAGAAAAAAAAAATCAATTCTATAGTAAGGCTGCCTTTTTTTTAAGTCTAAATCCAGATCTTTGTGTTTACCTGAGCAGGTAAGATAAAAAAGCTACACTATATATAAACAAAAAAAGTTGTTTTATATGCATCTTGCCTAAAATCCTATCTCCTATTTGAATGTGTCTATTAAAGTCTATGTAGCTTTTGCCTCCAGCACATGCCAAAAGTCAACATGAGTATGTATGTGAATGCATTATCAGTGCAAGAACATAATGCTAATTCCTTAACATGGATTCCTTATCTTCATTAATTAAGAAGTCAGAGGCTTGCAGAAGTACAACTTTGTATGTCATGGGCCTTTGTCTTCCAGTAATTTGTCCAATCAACTTTGGAAATGACATCTTGTGATAAGGTGTTCCACACTCTTATTAAACACAACTGATTTGTCTTGGCTGTTTTTTGTTTGTTTGTTTGTTTTTTCCCCCACACCTGTTTTCTAAAGCTTACCAGATGTTTCTTATTTCTTGAATCAGGGGAACAAGTAGACAATCTTTCTAAACTCCATGCCATTCATGGTTTTATAAATCTCCATTCTATCCACCTCTGGCCATCTCTTTTCAGGCCTGAAGAACCATCATCTGAGTTTCTTTCTATAATCGTATGCATTGTTTTCCTCTAGACCTCTTCCTATTCTGCTATGTGTTTTGCAATGACAGCACTGAACTTCAGATAGCATTAAAAACGCTACCATGCTGGCGATTTACATAGATGTGTAATAATGTTCTTTCTCTTGTTCTAGATGCCTTTTCCAATGATATTTCATTTGCCCTTTTTTTCTCCTTGCTGTCTGTTATTGAGCATTGAACAGACGCTTTCATAGAACTATCTACCATGTCAGGAAGTGTTGTGTCAATAAAATTATTCTTTTTTTACCTTCCGCCAAAGCCCTCCAAATTCCTTAAAAAAAGCTACACTTAATGTAAATCATATTCCATCTGTATATTTTTATCAGCTCTTTTCTTGTTCTTCTTTTTTTCTTCTTGTTATTTGCTTCTTTTAATTACCTTTTGCTAGCAATGTTTTATTACTTCCAAAATCTATTACTCTATAGCAGCAGTTTGGATCACTGAAAGTACATAAACTGAATAAGCACATAATGCAAATATTCTTACAAAGATCAAACTTTCCCCATTGTGCAAAAACTATCAAAGAAAATAAACAAGCAGCAATAGCATTATATGCTAAACACAGCTATGTGAAACCTGAAATAGAAATACAAAGATTAACTTTAAAAAATTGCATTAAAATAGCCATAATAAAATCTGCTCCACAATATACAAAAATCTGACAATATGGCAGAAAAGTAATAAAAGAAGCTTCCTTTCCATTCACAGACACATCCTGAGTCTTGTGAGATAGAATATGCATTCTTCACTTGAGATCTCCTTTTAAGTCCTTGAATTAAAAGGAAAAGATGAAAGAACCGATCCCGTCAGCCTTTTCCCACCGTCTAGGTTAGAGTGGCCACAGTAGGTAAACTGAAAGATGCAATATTTCATCCAATTAATTTCACAGCATGAAAAAAAGAAAGTGGGTCATGGTAGCAGAGTAGGAAGTCTGTAGTCTTTCCATTTATTTTAATGAATGTTTGTATTTCACAATTCAACCAACATCCAAACTTATCGTAAATACCTCCTTTTATTAAGAATATGGATTAATCACCAGTGAGATACCTTTTTGGTAAATTATAGACCTGTTTTCAAAAAACTGCATGTAACAAATTACTGCATCTTCATAGACCATGTAACAAATTTCTAATTTAACAGTTAACATGGTCTATTCTGAGTACTACAAAATTAACTATTTTAAGTACCACAGATTTTTTTTTCTGACATCACATATGAATCTACATTATCACTGTGGTTCCCAAAAAAAAGTCATGACCCATTAAGGTGGAGCTAGGCTCTTTACACTACTAGCGCATTGACAACACACAAATTGAAATGAGACTGGAACAAGACATTCAGACTGGATATTTACAAAAACTTCATGGGGACAGTCAGCCAGAGAGTCTGTGCAATCTGTCCTTGCTGATTTTCAAGACTTGCCTGGATAAAGCCCTGAGCAACCTGGTTTGACCTCCCAACTGATCCTGCTTGAGGGTTGGACTAGAGACCTCCTGAAGTCCCCTCCAATCTGAATTATGCTGTGTGCCTATAATTGTCTATAATGTCTAAAAGTTGTTTATGTGGTCAAGCTACTATCATCTAGAGCATAACCTTTGCCTCTTTTCACAAGGCAGTTATGGTGGCAAAGTGTGCATGCATACGCACACACACGAGTGCTTTCATGGTTGTCGGTGCAACTAGTGCAGTCTAAGGACACCCTTTGTGCTCTCAAATGCACATGGATGATGCATGCACTTTGACCAAGAGCATGAGTGCAAGCTTGAATACTGCCTAAGACTGCAGAGACTTAGTCTATGTGCACTGAACTGGAGTTGTGGAATACAATTTTCCAGATTTAATCTAGTGTGTAACCTGCGTGTATAATTCAACTTGTCTAGGGTAAGGAAGGATCAAATCTCAACAACTAAAAATGGCATGGATGAAGGAAAACAAGTATTACAGGTCAGTGCCATCTAATCCATTTGAAATAAAACAGCATCTGTACTCTCCTTGCTGTGGTTCAGATCATTACATCCTTATTCAGATCATTATATCCCTGACATCCCTGTTGATCTCTGATAATGTGGCTCCATGATATCTCTAAGAAATTAATGTTTACACTGCAATAGCAATAGCCTCATTTGGTTTTTTGCACTTTTACCATATGACTTCCCCTTCTATTTACAATTTTGTAAGAACCATCACAACAAGTTTAAGTTCTACTGTTTGCAAATACAATATAATGTGCTCGAAAGTATAAACTGAGTACTGTGTTTTGATTGATATTACATATGTATCAAAATACACAGGACTTAACTTGAACAGAAAGACTATCTATAAATATGCTGTCATTTTATTGTGTTTTGATACCTTTTGAGGAGCAAACGTGAATAAAAAGATAACATGAATAATGGATTAGTATCTTTTGGAAGGAGATTTCCTTCTATATGATGACTTCATGCTGTGTCAGCAGACTGAAAATATACAAGAGTAAGACTTCTAAGCTACATGATGGATAACACTTATAAACATGCCAATTCTCTTCAACTTTAGCCAGATAATGAGGTCACTTTATGGATTAGAATCAGTTATCTGACAATGTAAGAAACATGCAACACAATAGTATTAACAGGGATCATAATGGAACACATTCTAAATTCTCAGCTTGGCAATAAAATACGTTTTTAAAAGGTTGTATAGTTTATAGATCAGTGAACTTTTTGAAAATGGACATATCAAAGCAATCTATGACATGTCCTCACATTTTTAAGGATCTCCTTTCCATATCTCTCTCTTGTTTTTAGCCTGAGTGATTAATATGTTGTTACTACCTAACACTTCACTGCTATCTTCTATGAATAAATTTTCCATATCTTTCCATTTTATGCCACTTATCCATAGCTGGCAAGTGCCCATATCTTCAGTCTTTCTTGCCTCTTCCTTATCCCTCAATGCATTTACAGAAAGGCAAGTGTGGTAAGTACTATACACATAATTATTACACCTAGCAAAACCTAAATCTGAACTCTATTCATTTCACTGATGTATTTTACAAATACAAACAGCGATTATCTCATAGCTTTGGTATCTTTTAGATTGAATTCTTTTCTGTTTTGCTGTGTGTTTCAGAGTCTACTAAGAAATTCCTATTTATATAACTCATACTTACATGAAAAGCTCTGGAAACAGAGTTCCCAACTCTGTCTCACAGCCGTGTCCTGCTGATTCCTGCTCCAAAGTCCTGAACTGTCTTGTAGGTTCACCTTTACTATCACCTTGATAGAAACTTATCTGATAGAAGAGAATCTCACATTTGGTGAGGCCCTTCACAGCAGACAACTATGTCAATAACGGGTTTCATGTGCATAACATTTTATAACATTTCATAACATTTCAAAGACATGCATTTATGCTGAGTTCTTATTTTACTCACTTTCTGGCCTCTAGATCTTCTTTTCTGTCGCTGTTCTTTCAAAATATTCCCATATGATAGCTAGAAGAATATTTATTTGTGCTTCAGAATAGATTAAAAGAGGTTTGCTTGACTACGAACTGCAAACACCAGCTCAACATGCATCTCCTTCTTACACAGTTGTATGAATGCAAAGTAGCTGCCTGAGTCACGTATTAAAAAGATAGTGACTTGCAAGAAAAACTCAAGGGCTGTGCAACTATTTGAATTGTACTTTACGAGCTAAAATATCTCCCTGAGAGGCATGATGGAGGTTAATTCATGTCACCATATATGTCGCCATTCAGTGCTGAATCCTTTAGTTAATGTTCTTCTTACTTCATTTTTCTCTTAGAAAGTAAATATGTTAGTCCTGGGGCTCCTTTTTTTTTCCTGTGGGCTACAGTTCTAATTCTCATATTGGATCTATCCACTGGCCTCTAAATTTTCTTTTTGACAGCTTGTGAATATGTGCCACAATAAGCATACAAGCTCCATCATTTCTTCTTTCCTTACTTTCATAATTTCTTTTCTATCCTCTCTGGTATACCTCCATACTGTCTATTCCTTTTTTTTAAAAAGTAATTTCACAAATATATTTAGTAAACACCTCTCAACTATTTATGTACCTACTTAACCTCTCTCCGAACTAGTAATCCCTGTAATACATTTATTTTGTGTTCTCTTTCTCCCTACTAAGTTTAGAGAGCAGGACATCACAGTTCAAATATTTTGTTGTTCCTTTCAATGAAGGTTACACTGAAAACTAATACATGGTAATTTCATAAGATATATGACACACCAACATCATATGTTCCGCTCTTCAAAACCTACTTAGTCAGTCATAAAACTTGATGTTACCTGATGGACCTTCTGCAAGTTTCAGTCTTGCATGGTTCCATTAATAACAAATTAGCAGAAGCAGCATTTAGTAGCAAAACTCAAAAAATCAAACTACTATATTGTATTTAAACCCCAACCTTAACAGATTATATTTGAACCTTGTTGTGGTGATGACTCTTCTGTCTGTATATTAAAGAGGCTTTAACAATGGAGAAATAAATTCACTGTTGCAGATATCTGTGTAGCATCAATAGTAGTAGCATCAAAGATACCACAATAGTATGGATATTTTTAGGATATTTTTACTATGTCTGCATTGTTTGGTGATAACAACTACATCTNTGCAGATATTTGTGTAGCATCAATAGTAGTAGCAGCATCAAAGATACCACAATAATAGTATGGATATTTTTAGGATATTTTTACTATGTCTGCATTGTTTGGTGATAACAACTACATATATAACTCACAAAATATCTCAAAATGCAAGAGCAATAAAATGCTGAACTTATCAGGTTGAACCATTAATCATAAGATCAATTTATGGCAATACCTTGTAAAGGATCGTGACCTTTTTTGGTCCCATAATCCCAGAAATAAGCCACTAAATATTTGTAGACTCCATGGGAACATAAGTATTTATAAACAGCAATATAGAAAACGTTACATTTCCAAATTCCATCTCTCTTTAATGAGTCATTCTGGATTTTACAAAGCATCACAAACCTTTGACAATCTATTTGAGGAATCATAAATAATTTTGAGAATATCTTCTAAAACTTTCCAGTTTGGTTGGGAGTATGGAATGAAGAAAAATAAAGCAACCTTATCAAGAAATTAAACAATACTGTGAGAGTAAAATACCAAAATGCAAAATTATGCAGATGTTATGTTTTGCTCCTACAAATTAGAGAACTGGGAGAGGTTTGTGAAGTTTGAATTTGAAGTTTTGCTTTCATGTTTATGAAACTAATAGAATGCCATGTGAATTTCATGCAGCATTCAAAATTAGGTGCTTCCCTATGTATTCTTTCTCAATTTAAATTTAAATTAGTTCAATTAAACAGTTTTAAATTAGTTATTCTTTCCAATTATAACTAAAAAAACACACATTTTTTCCCGTACTTCCTTTTTTGAAGTCCTTTCCTGGAGCAGCAGTCTTGAAATGACTGGGCATACTCTATACTTCCTTTTGTCTGTTTTTTTAATAATTTTAAAACATTGAGAGCAAAGGGTGTTTCTGCAGTGTCCTGTTCCCCTCTCCTCTGTTGAAGAAGCACTGAAGATTAATCACAATCCCACATACACTACACTCACATAATTCCTTATACTAACATTATTTCCAAGAAAAAAATATCACACCCTGCTCTTCTATCTATCTGTCATTCCAAACCCTTGGCCATTTCCTTAGTTATAAGGATATAATTAGTTGTTGTCCTGCCTGTACTGTAAACAACTAAGTTCCTCCTTTTTGGCTACTAATTTGGCATCTCTTTAATAAAAGGAAGGATTAGGTCCTTCCTGATCTTTATACCAAAGCCCAACTCATATCCTTCAGGAGCGCAGGGCAAATCTTGCAAACTGGACAGCCATAAATCCATGGGCCCAGATGGGACGCACCCAAGAATGCTGAGGGAACTGGCGGGGCGTTATTCCTCAGCCGCTCTACATCATCTCCGAGAAGTCACGGAGGGCAGGGGAGGTGCCTGAGGACTGGAAGAAAACCAAGGTCTCTCCTGGCTTCAAAAAAGGCAAGAGGCAGGACCCGGGAAACTACAGACTGGTCAGCCTCACCTCCATCCCTGGAAAGGTGATGGAGCAGCTCATCCCAGAGACAATCTCTAGGCACGTCAAGCAAAAGATGACTGGGGTAGTTAGCATGGATTCACCAAGGGAAAGTCATGTTTGACAAACCTGATAGCCTTCTATGATGAGGTGACTGGCTGGATGGACGATGGGAGAACCGTGGATGTTGTCTACCTTGACTTCAGCAAGGCTTTCGACACAGTCTCCGATAACATCCTCATAGGAAATCTCCAGAAGCGTGGACTGGACGAGGGGACAGTGAAGTGGGTTGAGGACTGTCTGGATGGCAGAGCCCAGAGAGTGGTCATAAATGGAGCTGAGTCTAGTTGGAGGTCTGTGGCTAGTGCTGTCCTGCAGCGGTCAATACCAGGCCCAGTGCTGTTCAACTTGTTCATCAATGACTTGGCTGAGGGCACAGAGTGCACCCGCAGCAAGTTTGCAGATGACACCAAACTGGGAGGAGTGGCTGACACTCCCGAGGGCTGTGTTGCCATTCAGAGAGACCTGGACAGGATGGAGAGTTGGGCAGAGAGGAACCCTATGAGGTTCAACAAGGACAAGTGCAGGGCCCTGCACCTGGAGAGGAATAACCCCAGGCACCAGTACAGAGTAGGGGTTGACCTGCTGGAAAGCAGCTCCGCAGAGAGGGATTTGGGAGTCCTGGTTGACAAGTTAACCATTAGTCAGCCTCGTGGCCAAACGGCCATTGGAAAGGCCTGAATCAGGAAGAGTGTTGCCAGCAGGTCAAGGAATGCTCTGGTGAAGCCACACCTGGAGTACTGTGTGAAGTTCTGGGTTCCCCAGTACAAGCTCCTACCCCAAAATGCCAAATACATACTAACAGGGGTCCTCAAAAGTCCATTTTTATCTTCTCTTAAAAAAAAATAAAACCACTGATTTTGATAGTAAACAAATTAAGTTGGTTCACCTGGAAACACACAAAAAAAATCAGCCCAAATTATTTAGATTGCCAAAATCCGGGTCCTTATAATGGGAACTGTTGATGAGAGAGTCATGTCCCTAAAGAT
The DNA here is from genome assembly GCA_013389825.1 of Crypturellus undulatus. NCBI lineage: Eukaryota > Metazoa > Chordata > Aves > Tinamiformes > Tinamidae > Crypturellus > Crypturellus undulatus. The sequence goes on from VWPW01029670.1 coordinate 128,748, forward strand.
TCAAACAAACATTGCAAGTGATCAAGAACTTCACTGTATAGATGAAGCTGAATAAGACAAGGAAAAATGGCAAAATAATTGCAGAATTATTAACAATCTCAGACCACTCGTATATTTGTGTTTGCTTTCTGCAGACAAAAGAAAATAGAACAAATGCCTAAAACACCCATGAGGAAGAAGTGAAGAGTTTTGCAGAGAAAAGGCTACATGGATTCTTTCAGGTTGCAGAATGAAAAAAAATCTAAATATATCAAAACAGCTACTGATATATCTATATAAGAATGCATAAATACAATATTAAAACAAGAAGCAAGAAGGACTCTGAGAAAAACTCAGATCATGTAACTCTGATTTGACAGATGTCAAAGTATTAGCAAGTTCTAGTGGTGATTGAGAATGCGGCCCCTGAATTTTTTTTTTTTTTTTTGGCACTGTAGAATTAAAATATTGCTTATAATTTGCTACAAACATGAAACAGTAATACTTGTGTCATCATCTATGGAGCCTATGAATGGAGCCTAGAATGCCCAAGAATGAAGCAGTTTCACTCTAGATCTTCTTTCAGAAGGCATGGGAGTATCTATCCAGTTACATATTGCAGTTAGCATAGATAAAATACAGGTTTTTAGTACCTCATGAAAACAGGACAGACTAGTTATTTTTTCTAGTATCAATTTTCTGTCTGTCTCTCTGAATTTGCAAAATGGACTGTTGTGTAAATGCTGACTAAGAGACTTCACAGATTTTTCACAAGGTGACTATAACACAGATTTATTGCAGTTTCTGAAGTAATAGAAAAGCTAAATATTTTGAACCAGGACTCAAAGTCAGCCTTGACAATGACTGAATACCTTCATAAGCTATAATTGACCTCAAACCTTTTTCTCACTGTACTTAATTCCCTTGAAATCCTAGAAGATTCAGACTTCTCCACTAAAACCCATAAAACTTTTTATTGCAATGTTTCCTGTTTAAAAAATCCTTCTATATAGTTTTTGAAAAAGAAAAAAGAAAAACCTTAAAAATGGAATATAGAGAAATAGGAATTTGAATCCAACTTGATTTACAAGTTATATTAGAACTTTATAAATGCTTACAATAGGATAAAATGTTATAAGTCCCAGAGGAAAAGTAACACCAGGAAATAAAAACAGCAGACTAACAGTACAGCAGAGCGCAAGGAGAAGTCAAGGTCTCAGGCCAACTTTAAATAAGGTAGGTCTGGTCCCTGAAGCAATCCAGTCGTGACAGCAGGGAGCTCAATTCAGGCAAGCTAAGTGAATGCCAGAAAGAGAGGAACTTAAGGTAACATTTTGCCTGTGTAGCAGAGGCCTCTCAAAGACAGAGTAGTTTTTAAAAGGTACATTGTAAGAGTATAGAGAAGAAACCACAAAGGAAGACATTACTTATATGTCTTGTTCCCATTCCCCAGATTTATGCATTTTAATTCAAGTTCAGATTCAGAACTGTCTGTACATTTGGAAAGTATAGGATAGAGTATCATGAAATTCCAAACACCATTTGCAATCTGTGCATTAAATTGCACTGATTAACTTGCAAGACCAATCCAAACAAACTTGTAAAATGTAAATGCTAAACCAAAAAAATTGTACAAAACTTTCTCCATTACAACAGATCCGATTCAAGAACTGAAACTAAACAACTCATAAGTAATATAGTAGAAGCAGGTCACCAAAGTTCTGAAATTTAATAATAGGGAGTAACTTTATACAAAGTTAGTTGAAGTAAACCTAATGTTTATAGCAAAGATGTTACAAAACATCTGATAAAAGCAAATGAAATAATAAAGTAGAGGGAATAAACCAGTGGAAACTGAAAAACAATGAATGAGCCTATTGGAGAACAGATTAAAGAGGCAATTGAACACATGCATTCAAGAGAGAAATTAGCCCTCACTTAATCCTATCTAAACTTTCAATGAACTCCAAATTTTCCACTTCCCCCAGGAAAGTGCATCACAGGCTATATACTCTCTGTTAACGTCAATTCTGAATTAGTCCTTACTTAATAGCCAGATAAAACCCACCCTTATCAGTTACCATCCGCAAGCAAACATGCACTTAGAAACATGCGAAAAAGAGACAGCAGAAATTGATGAATAGAATTAGCTGGCGGTACTGTATGTAAAAAAAAAATCCTTATGTTTGAGTACTACAGGTCAAATCAGCCAGAAGTTTAGGGTGGTGCCAATTTTTAAGCATTGAACTATCCCAGAAATCTTAATGGAAAATGTAATCTTAAAGTAAAACTAGGCATACAGACTACTGGTACATACAGACACTAATTTCAAAAGCTGGTGACCAATTCTGCACTAGTTTGGTTCCTTGTTTTTATATCAGTGTTAGTGGATATAATAAAATGTGTTTTATGAAATCATACAACTGTACATAAACACAATTTTTAATTTTACACGCACATATTGTACACATTTACTTCCACCAAATGGATGTAAAGTCAACTGGAAACACTTAATGAGAACAGGGTGTACTGTAAGTAAAATCCTGATAGAAATTTTGCAAAAAGAGAAAGGGAGGAAGAAAAAAAAAGCTATCCTTATGTTGGGAATCATTTTATTTTCATATATTAGAAGTATCACCTTAGACCATTACCGTCTTTTTATTTTCATATATTAGAAGTGTCACCTTAGAGGTCACGTCAGCTGGATGTCAAAACAAGTGGTTTTAAAGACAAGTTATAAATAATATCATTAATTTTTACCCTTGGGGCAAAGTTAGGGAGAAGAAAAAAAAAAAAAAGACAAAAGACAAAAAAAACCCACCCACAGTAAAATTAAAGTGTCTGAACATGGACAATTAACAGTAAATGCTTAAACAGATGTGCTTCACAGCACTATTAAAGTGTTCTTGCCTTCATGATAGCCTGTAAAAATGCCTTAAGGAAAAATCATTTTAAAAGGTGTTTCTTTGTTTTCAGACAACAGAGGAAGCACAATAGACTGATTTGAGTATCAGCAGACAGCTGATACTATTAGCAAACACAGATTATTTGACTTATTATTTTGACAATTAGCGTATAATAATTAATGTAGGAAAATATTTTAGTTGTTATTAAGAAAAACACTAACTTACATAAAGGCATGTGATATACACATATATTTATTCCTTAATCTATCAAATATAAAATACTTACTCCTTCAAATAAGCACTGTCTCTCCTTTGATTCAGATAACAGAGGGTGATTCTACATCATATTTCCTAAATATGTATCAAATAATATAAGAAGTTAAAATAAATAACACATGGTAACTAGTCAGATACACCTTCTTATGGTATAGATATTATATAATACTTACAACAGTTAATGCCATAACTTAATAGTTAAGGCTGAGAAAGAGCTTAAAATATAAGCTTATACTATATAGAATACATGCTGGTATTAAAAATAAGTATTCTTTTACTTTCATCACTTCCACTGGAATTTAAAGTTAAGATTAGATAAAAGCTAGAAATTTTCCATGCTATGCAATACTGAAGCGGTAGTCTCTGACAAAAAGACATTTTTCTACACATACATTTACAGGTGCATGTAAATCAACCATTGCTATGGCAATAGTTGTGCAAGTAATTACATTATACATTTATTAAAATATTTAATAAAGAATCTCTAGACACCCTACTTCACAGCCCTGAAATTACTGTGGATGCAGTAACAACCTGACTAACCATATATGTGAAAACACACTTGTGAGTTGTTACATTCTTTCACTGATATGATTGAAATTTGTTTTGTAATTGATGCTAAAAGTATTAAATTGTTTTGAAATGCTGAAAGACTCATCATCTATGCCTAATGAAACATCCTATAGATTTAGATCACTGAATGTTTATGACTCGGAACAATTGGTGAATTATTTAAAGAAAAACTTCTTAATTTTATAATATGTAGAATACCTTGAAGTCAAAATTATGGGCATGCAAAACAAGTGGAATATTTTGAGACAGAGATCTAAGAAAGAAAAATGGAGACAACCCTGCTGAGACTACTTCCTCAAAAAGTAGAGAGAAAAAAAAAAGCCCTTTCTTACATACACGCACAAAAACTGTTTATGAAGAGGTCTACCTACAGGCACAATAACAGCAGCTGTAGCATCTAACCTCTATCAGTCATCATCTAGAACAGTGCCACTTTCTATTAACTGAGAAATAGAGGAGCTAAAATTACTCATAGTGGTCTACGTAAGTCACTCAGTTTGCTCCAGTGCATTTTGATGACTCAATTAGGAGGAGAGCGCAGCACATGTGGTTTTCCAGGCAGGTTCATCACAAAGGCCACCTCATCAAAACGGGATAGTCGTGTGTTCTACAGCTAGATTAAAACTCTGGATTTCTTCATTAAGTGTCTTGCAGATGACTGTGCCACTTAGTTTGTCTCCATCTATTCAGATAATTAAATAAAGCACCATGCTTTATTTATTTCATTTTAAAGGCTAATAAAGAAACAGTGAATTGAAGTACAGCTGGCAATTTTTTCATTTATTAAAACCTTAGTGTACACAGTGACAATCTGTAGGAGGCGAGGCATGGGCTGGACTTCGCCATCCTCATGCCTTTAATATTTGTCTTATTTCAAGACACAACAGTATTTCCAAACCTTGTCATCTTTCCCCAAAAAAGAGGGAGTCGATGGAGGATGCGGGAGAGACACTAAGGTCACGCCATAAAACCAAGAAATGTGAAAAAATCTGAGAATTTTGAAACTGTGTTGGCATCGATCAAAATCAGCTATCATGTATCATATAGAGTCAGAACTATCTTAATCATAATACTACAAGAATAAGAGCTACATGTTTTTACTTCTCCTGGTAGGGATGACTAGGAAAATTGTGCGACTATTATGTAGTTACATTAACTCAAATCGGTATATGAAATTTACTACACACTTCCCATTTTTCTATAGTAAGAAATGTTTCTCTCTTTTGTGGTTTGCAGTCTCCTAATGAAAATTATACATGGTAATATATGATTTTTACTTGATAACAAATACATTCTACCATAAGATGACCTAGCATTAATTCATAAATACTGGGATGAAAGAATATATATTAATGTAAAATATTTTAAATAGCACATTACACTGTATTTCAAATACAACTGAATACTCCCTAAGATCATATCTTTTTTTTCTTTTTAAGAGTTACCAGTTGAAATTGTATGTAGTTAATACATCTTCACAAAATTTCACATACCTATATAGAAATATATGCTAGGAAGATCGAATGTTTCAAAGTAGCGGTGAGACCTCAGTTATACTGCTTCCTCTCTAAAGAAGATTATTCTATATACTATGTTTATTGTAGAGATAGCAAAGAAGGAAAAGGCAGGCAGGCAGGTGCACACATGCACACCCGTGCACACACACACCTACACACACATACATACACTTCACATAGAAATAGATATCATTTCTTTTCTTTCAATTTTTTCTAGTCTATTTTCTACCACCCGTTAGATGTGAGATTCTTTTCTGTAGGGGTTTTCAGAAAGATGAGGGAATATTTGAAATCTGAGTTGAAAAATATTTTCACTTTCTGCCTTTTTTGAGATAGTTAGACATGTATGACAGAAACATATCTTTCCGAAACTTCAGCAAGGTCAAAACTGCCTACTTTCTCTTAATTTAACATTGAATACCACAATCTGCAAACCTGGAGGCATTTACAACTAGAAGGAACAAAATGAAACATCACTTACAGATGCCATTTGTCTAAGTTACCTTAAATTAGAATTACAAAGATATAACTTATGACAATATCTAACATTTCACAAAGCTTCTAAAAAAGAAAATTACAGAACAATGTGTACCAAAACATGGTATTTCTTGAAACTTCCGTTTTTGTCAACAGAACGAAGTGCAAACGTGATCCTTTCCAAGGTAAAAGGTACAAAGTGTAAGATGAGAAAGTTAAGAACATGACAGAGACATCTGGGGTCCTTGTGGACAAGCTGAACTTGACTTGGCTGTGCGTCCTTACCACAGGAGAAGCTGTCAACATCATGGGATACATTAGTGACAGCAGGAGTGATTATTTCTCTCCACTTGGCATTTGAAAGACTGCAAATGGAATACTTTGTCCAGTGTTGGCCCACTCACTCCAAGAGAGGTACAGAAAAAACGGGGACAGTGCAGAGAAGGGCCACCAAGATGGTCTGGGCTGGGTTTGTTAAGTACCGAGAAGTCACTGGGGGGATCTAAGTGTAGTGTTCAGCCACCTTATGGAAAGTTTTGTAGAAGTGAGAGACAGACTCTACTCAGAGGTTGCAGGGAAAGAAGAAGAGGCAAGAAGAGGACAAGAAATTCCAACTGCATATAACAGAAAAAACATCATCTTGGCAGTGGCTAACGTTAAGTAAAGTTATGAAATTTACTTCTTAGGGATGTTCAAAAGTCAACTGGCCAAAACAACCTGGTCTAAGTTTGAAAACAACATTTTTTTCTGAATTCCTCCTCCTCTCTTTGCACTCCCTCAAGAAAGAAGAAACATCCAGATGACTTCCAGAGATTTTTCCATTCAACTACAAGCTTACCTACATATCAGAGCTTTCCATTAAGAACGCTATCATCAGTCCTATATCTATAAACAAGCCTTTAATCAAAAGTAGTTAGAGGTTACCTTCATCCGGCTTCATCCAACTAAGATGAAGCCCACATCCAACTAAGAATATAAATGAAATTTACACGCAATTTAAAATTAGATGCTGTTAAGTCACAGATTCCTCTGTTTTTAGAATTGGCACATAAAGCGCCATTATTGGCAAGGTCTGGCTTTACATCAGGTTCAAGTTTTTTTGGTGTCTATCCTTCACCTTATTTCCTCTGTGAGCTACAAATATCGCTATCCTGTTCAGTGCTCTGAAATGCTCACTGGCTAATCACAGAAAAAAATAAATTCAACAAAATCACGAGCTTTTAGTTATAATCCTGGCATTGGTGAAATCTTTAACATCTGAATTGAAAGAATTCAAATCCTATATCCTAACTCTTTGAAAAGTGTCATCAGAGAACTGGTCACTCAATTTCCTTGGCTCAATGAAACTTCATGGTTCCTTTGCCACTTCATAATTAGGTGTTTTCGGAGAATTTGAACATTCAATTCTCTATGCATTCAGGCCTATGTTCAAAAGCGGTGGTTTGAAGATGGACTAAACATTTTATCACAATTCTTGTGGGGGAGGAAAAAAAAAAAAAGCAACTACCTTCTTTAAATGAACTATTCAATGTCTTATTCAGAGCTCTCAGAGATTTTGGTTATTTCATTTTCATTTCATTTATGAGTTTCCCTACGAAAAATAGTTGTCCCCTGTTCAATGAGAAAAATAAGCTATGGTAGTAAATCTCTTTTATGAGCCAATAAGCATTAGGAAAAAGGAAACTTAAAATATTCTGGTCTACCCTGGAAGAGGTCAAGTCCTAGGATGGTTCTCTTCAAGATTTTGGTAAGCTCTTATTGATTATCAGAAATGATTTTAGAAAAAAAAAAATCCTTAACCTTAAAACATATTTTTGAAGCTGATATTTCGTTTGACTAGCATCTTCTGAAAGCAACCAATTTCCTGGAAAAACAATACATTTTACACCTTTAAAAATCAAAATAAGCATCAGAAAAAATAATACATTTTACTAAAAATTGATGAAAATATTATAGGCACCGTAGTACAGCATTAGTACTTGCTACAATGTTCATAACCACAGAGCTCTACAAGGGTCTATCAGAACCTCACAAAAATCTGTGTTCAAAAGACGTTTTTCAATCATCCTCCTTTCCCTAAAATCCAGAATAATTTTGTTGCAAAAATCTATTAGTCTACCAGAAACACAACAATTTACCATTCCACACTTTCTTTCCACACTTTTCTTCATGCAGGCATCTCTGAAGAGCTAAAGAATTGACTAAACTCCACAAATCTGTAATCTGTTCCAGTTCAGCATTGCACCGTCCTTGAGGAATGTTCCTTAGGTCTTTTTATTAGGCCCTAAATCTGGACACTTTTACTCACTTTACTGGTATAAACTGAATAAAATGGTCCAGTTTAAACAATTAAAATATTTTCCTGAATGTTGGTAAGTTAAAAAAAAAAATCAATAACTTAATAAATCAATAACTTAATAAAAACGTGGAGCTCAACATATCCATCCATACAGAATTAGTTCATGTCATGTTTTCTTAGATCACTGACTTTAAAATCAAGTTATCCAGCTTTCAGATATGCAGAGCAACTGGAAAGAAAAATCACTTCTTTCTCAGATAATGTTCAATCCTGATTAAATAAAGATGTGCCAAGGCAGAAATACTCTATGCCTCAGGAGACAGCCATAGTGGAACTGAGACTGTATTTTATATGTGAATTAGAGGTAAGATGTAATGACACAAGATGAAAGGTTCAGCTGTGATTTTTATATAGAGGCGGGGAGACAGTACTTCCCTGTGGACCCCATATGCAAAGCAGAAAGGCTCAACAGGAATATATGAAGAGATTCAGCGAAAAACGCAACAAATGATTCAAAGTTATAAGACCACCATTAATATTCCTCTCATTTCACTGAAGTTGAGAATGCTGGCTCTGAGGTTAGGCTTTAATATACTTCTGCTAGTTTTTCCTATGAAATAATATTCATATCATCAATATGGAACAATTTTAGATTTTTAGGTAAGACAGAATTTAAAAGTTTGAAACAATAAAATTCCATTTTTAAAAGGTTTCGTAAGGCATATGATTATATATAAATAATTTAATTGCATCTGTTATTTGGAAAGCATGATTGGATTTGTACTGAAATAAATAACAGTAAAATAAGTAATATTATGTTCACAGGTTTTTAGCTGCTACCTTATGTGCTTTTAGCAATCCTCAGTAAAAGCTGTTATCTACTTCTCTAATGATATTTTTAAGGATAAAGCAAACTCAAAGAATCATTATTGCTTTTTTCCACGTTAAATGGAGGAAGAAGTTTGAGATTTTGCACAGATCTCTTTCTGTGCATTAAAAAAAATAGAGACATGCCTTTGTAAGTAGAAGGCATGAAAAGAGCAAAATGAATGGGATGAACTGCTTAAAGAAAAAAAAATCCTGCTTTATTTGATCTTTTGTGATAATCACACTTCTGGCACCCTGCCAGCTAGGCTGAGCATACTGATGTCTGACCAAGGACAGTAATCTCTTGGTTCAAGTCTGAGGTCTGTGATGAAAATTACAAAGCAGGGACAAAATAAAAATGCCACCTGTGATTTTATTCTGAAGCTAATTTGATTGAAAAAGTAATACAATGCAAAAAAGCTTTTTTAGTAGAGTCTAAACAACTATGTCTAAATTAAAACCAATGCAAGTAGATGGAGGTAGCTAACATGAAAATACATTGGCATCTGCAGGCATGTTTTTTTGAAAGAGCTGTGGATGGATTTCTGACATGCAAATTGCTTTGAAATAATGTTTGAAGCCTACGGTCACATTTTTAAAAGGATAATTTTAACTTACACCTTCTTATATTCTATTGTCTTTTAGGTTCTCCTACATAAGGTATTTGAAAACAATAAAATAAACAAACAAACAAAGATATTAATTGTTTAATTTATTCTATGGACTGCCATTCATTATAGGTCAACACAGCCTTGAGAGAAAAAAAATGTTTCCAACATTTTACTGAGTGAGTGTTCATTATAATATAATTAATTATATAATTAATATATAAGAAATTATGTAAAATTAATATTTAATATATAATTATACCACTGAGTGTTTGCATTTTTATTAACAAATATTAAAGATGATTCAGAATGACTCAAAAGCTATTTTTACCAGTTGACTCTAAAAAAAGTAGAGATTTTGGTTCTTGTATGTTGTTTCATTAAAAATCCACTGCTCACTGAAATGGAATGGTATATGTTACCTAATTTACTACTACTTTTATTTTTAAAGCTGGATACTAATTTGACATTTCTGTACATTTTATTGTTCTTCTCTGCCCTAATAATTTTGCTATATGCAGACATCAGGACTGATTGATAAAACTTCCCTGAGAATACTGCATTTCAGCTATTACACATTTGCACTGGTTTGCTGTTTCCTTTCTTCTTTAGTAGCGTTCTCTATAGATTTCCCATTCTGTTTGATCTTCAAGTCTGTTTCTGCAATTTGTATTTCTCCCCTCCATGAATGGTGTTAATCAAAGGAATGCTTTTAATAGCCAGCTTAACTATCTCACACTTATATTTTCAGTCCACTCCTTTTGTTTTCTCTTGTAATCAATATGCAATTCGTTGTAGTATAGATTCTACACCGAAATTAAATTCTGTCTTTTAAATATACTCACAGATATCTACCACCCACACATGCACATACACACATGTATATATAGAGAGTACTTTATGAATGTACATGGATATATTCACACTGACATCAGGTTAATTCATAAAAATATGTGGATTCATGTTTAAATAAAAGGCACCTACCTGGAATGATTTGACCCACTAACTGATGGCATCTGGAAAAGCTGAATACAGCTACTATGACCAAAAAAGGATAACGTTTCCATTTCATGTTGTGTCCTTCCTTGCATTACACCAGCTCAGCAAGACTAATGTAAATGTTATCTGCAATAGAAAAGGAATAAGAATAGAAGGATCAATGATAATTTTAAGGTACTTTCAAACCATTTTTCTCCAGTATAACTCCTGTCGAGTATGCTGGTTTAAATCCCGTTAGCTATTAAAATAACATCAACTTTCTAACATTTAGGAAGCTATAAACTACAGCCAGAATGTATTAAATGTGTTTCCAGAGCAGACTGGCCTTAAAAGGATATTTTAAAGGTAGATATAGAAAACTCAGCATATATATATATATATATATGTATATGATTGTAAGCGTTGCATATTCTGTGGATTGTCATGTAGCTTAAGTTATCAAAGCTATTGCTCTGTTCTGCAAGATAATTCCGTTCAGGTTTTATCCACCTATCCACCAAGGAAGTACTCAAACACTTGTCGAAGCTGGAAAACACATTTTAGTGCCATTGGACACTACATAAGCATGTACCCAAGTACACAAGTTTTTACACTAGCACACAAGTTTTCCTGTGATGTGCTGGTTTGATGAATTTTACATAGTAAGGCTTTGAACAGTTAAAACATATTTCTAGTGAGTTTCTGCACTGATACGAACAGAAAATTTCCATGACAAGGGCAGAAAAACTGAATGCTATGAAAGGCAGCAAATCTTTTGAATTAAAATGTAGTCTCTACAATCATTTTTCTTCATCTCTCAAATAACTCTAATAATGTGAAAAATGCCCAACAACTCCATTACTGTTTAAGAAAAGTTTTCTCCTCATCCTACACACTTCTTATGCTCCCACCACATTACATCTTAGTACAGAATTTTCCAGAATCCTTCCAGATTTGATCAGACTAAAACTATCTGCTACAGAGAAAGATGACTTTCCCTTACAGGTACTCAGTAACATCTTATGTTTTTTATAAAATCTCTAAATTAAATACAGACAATCTTTAAATACAGAAAATTTTTTATTGTTATTGTTGTTGTTGTTTTCTGGTGAGGTCCTACTATCTCAAAACAAAGACGAATATGACCGAAATGATCCATGTATTGTATAATTATCTGATGTTCTTGACAAGTTGCTGATGACATACTACTTAAGGGGTTTGTAAAGTTACTAAGTGTCCTCAATTGTCTGACCCTAAACAACAATTTGACACTGTACTGTGTTGTTTAAAACTCTCTTCAGTTCTAAACAAGAGACAGACTGATATATCAAGCTAGGTTCCAACAGTAAATGTAATAGTATCTTGATAAGGTTACAACTACACTTCTTTCTTATATTCTTTACCCTCTTAGTTCTCTGAGATGAATGGTTTGGATTGTGACCCCTGTATTACCCAAATGCCATCAGACAAAATCATAACAGTGAAAAAATTATGGTGCTGTCAGTCAGTTGGTCAGTCTTCTGGGAAATAGAAATTTAGTTACACCATATACTAATATATTCCCATATATTGGGAATATTTGGTGTCATTTGATACATCTAGATGTTCAAAAATGCACAAATAAGTTAAATATTAATAGCTTAAATCACATCCTCACCCCCATTTCAAGTTTGCTGCTTGTGTTACATCTGTGCTTCTATTATCTTAGCAACCAGAAATAATAACACTTCATTTTCTACTACTGCCACTGCCTGAACCCTATGAAATAATTATCTTTTTTTTTTCTCCTTTATTTACAACAGATACAGGCAGTTTCTTCCATTCCCATTCTTTTAAGCATCCCTACCACTTGTGTGATTGCTCTTTATTGCCAACCACTCAACACCTGTTAATTACACAGAGCAATTAAGAGCAGCTATTGGCCAAGGCGTGAAGGTACATGAGCCTCTAATTGTCATTCATGATAGGACTCCAAAGCAGAAACCAAGAATTACAACTTCAGGCTCTAGAATATTGGTCTTTCAGCTAATACAGTATTGCAGACTTGCTTAAAGTATTCCCATAAACCATTTACAACGCTATTTTCAAACTCCTGTAATTTTCATGTCTGCACTTTCCACTTGCAATCAAACTGAATAGTATTTTTAACCCAAAGATAGTGAGGCAGCCCATTAAATTCAGGTCACAAACAAAACAAAACAAAAAACTTCACACTTTTTAACGGTTCTGTTCTGTCATTCCAGTTTGGGGTGCTATATATGTTAAGGTGGAAGAATAATTAATATATATTGCAAAATCATTAAAGGACTCAAAGATTTTTTAGAGTCTTCTCAACCACTGGCGAGGCTAATCCTATCCCTATCAACAGGAGTTGGGAGCATGCACTCAGAGGGGAGAATTTGACTTGTGCACCCTAAAGTCGACATAGGAAAAAAGATTAATATTAGCAATATACATTATGAGACTTGCACTTCATATAGAGACGTACTAAGTATTGTCTTTCCTATACTTGTCTTTTCTGTTGATATTTAATTGGCAGACTATGCCTTCTTTTCATTCCCTTTCCACATGACAGAGCTCTTCAAGAAACTCAGACCTTGAATGCCTGACTTTTTTGGTAAAACTTCTTTTTCTCTCTGATTCTGCTTGTCTCATGTTTGAATATTAAATACAGTATTTCATGTTAAGAGCTGAAATTATTCCAGTGTTATTAAAATGCTAATTAATCTGAAGGAAAATTTTGGTGAATACGGCTCTGAGGAAGCAAAATAGCTTTATTATGAAAACAGATTTTTAATCTAAAGTTTACAAATAATTTTTATAGCTAGTAACTTGAAAACAATCCTGACTAGGAGACTAATTTTCCACATTACGAGTACAATACTTTCCTCGCAAAGAGCAACCCTAATCATGAATAAAGTAAAATGAAAATAAGATCATTTATATTATCAGAAACAGTTTTCAGATACAGGTTGTGTTCAGATACAGCAGATGAGAAAGACAGAAACAAATTTGTTCTCATCATATTCTATTGCCACAGTCTAGAGATTCATCATATACAACTATAGTGGAAGAAACCCACACAAGTGTATCACTACAGAGGAAATTCCCGTGGGAACACTGCTTCCCTTAAACATACTAAAAGCCCATGAAGCATCTGCCAAATGTATTTAGAACTTCTATTCATATACAGATATCTCAGTGTCATAACATTTAACTTTTGGATTACACAAACTAAGCTAAAAGTATTCCTTTGTTTGGTTCTTCTCTTAATTAGTTTTTTGCTGTCTGAAATACAAAACTACTATTGCAGAATGAGGACTGGCACTAATTAGATGTTGCGAGTGACAGAAGAAAGATGAACTAGCCACATAAACTTGCTGGCCGCAGACCCTTGCTTAACTCCATATTAAACAACTGCAATTCTACACGAGTATATGCAAGACAAGTCAGGTACGACGTACTGTCCACAGCACATGATGAAGATAAACACTGGTTCCCCTATGACATTATAATCATTAAAGAATCAATGGCAAATTAAACTGCACAAACCCAGAGGGGAAAGAAGCACTGCAACAGACGCAGGGAAAGGGACTAATCAATTCTTTTCTTCCATTTTCCAAGTACAGTCCTATTTATCACTATGGCCACACAGTGAAGCATGCAGCTGAAGTAAAGACATTGAGACAAGACCAAAAATCAATGCTGCTTTTATCTTTATTTCTTCTCCCTTATTTTACAATTTGATTATTTTTCTTGTTTATCTCAGAAATTGTAATCAGCTTTGCAGGACCACATTTTCACAGCACATTGAAAAAAAAAAAAAGAAAAAAGAATAGTCAGGGCAATTGAGCTCCTGAATCATCAAAGTAAATGAGCTTTATATGAGCTTTATGGAAGCTTCGAACTGAAAGTTTGGTGATTTTGGGGGAATAGTATACTAAAGATCATTTACCTGCAACATGAGACAGAATTTTGAATTATAGTATATGCAGAGAATAGGATGCAAAAGAATATTGAGGAGATAGGCGATGGGGACTGGCCAGACTGCTCTGGGGCTGGCTGACCTAACTGTACTATACTCCATGGTTGGCTTGTGACCATGTCACATACACCACGCGCACAAACTCCACTCGTTATCGTACGCTGTATCACATGATGCCTACGTGCTGTCTACCCGCATTAGCACCAACTGAATTGTAACATGGGACGACCACGTGCTCAGTAGCTGTGTAACAGCATAGGTTCCCCTTCCCTTCCCGCTCCTCGCCATGTTTCGGTGCTCAGTGGTGCCTGGATTCTCCTCACTGTTCTCCTCCTCCCGCCAGGAAAACGGGGAGCCCTCGTGCAGAAGTGGAAGCAATAAAAGCCTTAATTTGTCCACTGTGTGCTTTGTGTTTGTGTGACTGCTCACGCTGGATGCTTGGGCAACTGCATTGTCACTCTTCAATCCTTACAGTATACTCAAAGGCCAGTTTTCAGTTGACTGCCAAAATCTAGTCCTGTAGAATCATAGAATCCTTAAGGTTGAACTGAAAAGAGAAAAAAAATCTTCACTTTGAAGCAATATATACTCCTTTCAAATACAGACAGTCCTGAAGGCTTTTCATCAGCTGTTAGGTCTGTTGACATCAGATGGAACTCCCTAGATTTTTCCATCCTCTAACTGTAACATCCTAATGTCCATTAGTTGGACTCCGGACATCTGGTCATCTCTGTTTAGGCTGACACTTCTTCTGAACTTAGTCCTCCTGTGCATTATCATCTCTGAAGTTATTTATCATTCAAATGAAGAAGTATTTTAAACATCCTGTCTTTGTTAAGCTAAATTTATTTGGAGTTATAGCAGGATGAGAAGAAAGTACTGCCATACATTATATCTATCTCAACTGTTTTCACTTAGAGGCAAGAATAACAGAGGGCTGAGAAACCTGGAGTGGGAAAGAGAATCTGGACAGAAGTTTGGTTATCAAGTAAATCATCTCTACCAAGATCAAGGCAGCTACAAAAATATAAGCCCATTTAAAGCAGAGCAGCTATTAGTGCAGAGCAACGATGGATCTGGACTGTGACTCCTTCTACTATGATAGTTTCAGGAGACAGGCAGCTCAGGGAACTAACGTGTGACACTTATTCATGGAGCTCAACTTATTTCATGTTCTACTACAACAAACCACTCCTTTTATTATTTTGGAAGTGGATCCAAGGTCATTTCTTAAAAGCACACTGTCCATATGTCTGCACTTGTCCACTCCCAATGGAAGACTGAAGCAGAAACCCAGACATCATCAGTATTGGCATGACAGACTGCAGTGAATGATTTATGATGTAGCCTAAATCCCAAAGACGCTCTCATACACTGCCTACACATGGAAGTTTAGTGTGAAGAGCCAAACTTGTGACAGAAGGAATAGCATTTCTTCCACCAGTCTCAGGCTCACAATCTCTCTACCAGAAGTTTTGCTAATCTTTAACATTTCCTTCTCTAGTCTGGCTATAAAACCTGAGGCTGGTTTTGAATAAGGGACAACTTTATCACAGACGTTTTCCTCAGGGAGGTGTGCATAAATGAGAGAGCAAGCAGCAGAACATGATTTCTGAATATGGAAGCAATGTATTTATAAGACAACAAATGTATAATGTACAAAGACTGAACTGGAGTGACAAGAAGCATAAAGAGAAAGCTAAGAAAAATCCTATTAACCATAAAGTAGTGATTTCTAGCAGTTCCGTAAATTAGGGGGACTTGAAAAACCTGGCAGTGTTCTGCACAGTCCTGGGCTCAGAACTTTACTACTTTCTGACACTCAGACTGCTGCTCTCGCAAGGACTCAGATTTGGCTATCAAGTGCCCATCATTCTTTGCCTTTTCTCATATATGCTCCAGCTTCACTGTTTGAGAATCACAGCATCATAATCTGGAATTCAGACACTCTGTCAGCAAATGCAGTATTAAATTCTTACATATAAAATAAGAGAAAGCGACTTGTTTTATAAAACCAGTTGCCAGATCCTCAAAAATTTTAGTGTGAAATGACAAGGTAAGCTAAGGTAAGCATCAAAGACTCCTGGAGTAGCTGATTAGCTGCAGTTAGTATGCTAGAGATGCCTATAGCACGAAAAAAGAAAGGTATGGACACCAGAAGAATTCCCTGTCCTGTGGACAGTCTTGATACATGCTTGAAAATAAACAGTTAAGGAAGCTTATGATAATTAGAAATTGTCATTCCCCATCTTTTTGTTCAGATGCTATGAGTAGTATATGACTGTCAAGATTTTCAAAGTGATATTTGGAAAGCAGGCTAGGTACTACATCTCTTGTGAAATTCCCGGTTTTAAACATCACGTTTTCTTTTTTTTTTCCTACTAAATACCCATTGTTTTCTGAACACCAGGATCCTTTACCTGTTTTGTATTTATGGGTTCAAATACTCAGACAAAAATACCATTAGTAATGCCCTGTTGTATTTTTAATATATCAGTAGTCATATCTTTTCTTTCTCTCGTCTTTGGGAAATGAAAAATTAGATAAAATGGTTTATATATTTTTATTCAATTAATAAATAACCTTTAGCAGGAAACATGCACTTTAAAAATTATTCCTAAGTAATATTGACAATGTGTGCTCACTGAGTAAGTAGTGATTGTCAAAAGTACTTCCAAACAGAATCACATGGATAAGAAAAAACATTTGATCACTACAGGATTATAGAAAGAAAATTTTGTGCCCGAAAGGTTAAAAAAAAAGTCAAAAGACTACATTTCCACTTCTCTGGTATAGCTGACCTAAAAAGCAAGGGTTTTTCAAAGACATTTAGCTTTAAACATTCACAGTACCTTTGAATGTCCTCAGCAGGATCAGAAAAGAGGGATTCAATTTTCAAAGATAATTGTGTCAGATAACTGTCTTATCCCTTTTCAGAAACAATCTGATAAATACCTAATTACCAGCCAAGTGATTTCAGAGCCACACAGCTGGGCCTGAGCAAAGGCTACAGGGAATGACAAGGTCCCCCGAAGCTATCAGAAAAAAAGGCACTTGGTTTGTGAATTTCTTCACTCTTTTTTTTTCAGCTGATAAACTGCATTGTAAGTCCACAGAGAAAACAAAATATTCATAAAATGCTATAATAGTAAACACAGAACCAATATTTAGCTGTTGAAGTTAAATTGTGTTTTTTTTCAAATAAAAAACAATCTAGTATAAAAAAAAAATCCAAAATTCAAAAAAATCCTTAAAATAACCCATTTGAGTCCTTAAAATAACTTTTTTCCAAAAAAGCATTTTTATACTTTCAAACTGAATTTTATCTAGTATTGAGATACAATGTTGCATTTTAAGAAACTAGTTTAAACACAATTGTATTGCAATCTTGTTGCACACTGAAAAAGCATTCTGATCTCACACAACTACAGTCAAAAATTAAAGACCTTCCCTGGAAGCTCTATTAACTCCCACAGTAAAAAAACTTTAAAAATGTAGTCAATGTTCAAGAACACTCTCATGCTTCTTGAAAAAAAAATATAATACGAGAAGCAATCCCCTTTAAAAATATACAGTAATTACTTTTGAATTATTTTATCTAATTAAAAAAAACCCAGAGCATCTCAGGCTTCAGTGCGTTCTTTGAAAAATTATATTGTAAAAAGAAATTTGTAATCCTGCTTAATTCCTTGTCCTTGGAGATGCTTTGGCCCTTGCTATACATCCTAAATGTTAGCAGAGAGCACGAAATATTAACATAATGCGGAGTTCGGAATCACAGATGATAATTCTTCAACAGTATTAAATTGATCAAGTTATGTATTCCTCAAGCGTTATAAAATAAGAGTTTGTCTTGTGGAAAAACACAACAGATCTGAGATAGTAATCTCAAAAGTATACATTGCTGGCAGCTCTGCTCCCAGATTGGAGCAAATTGATTGGAATTTGTAAATGAAAGGATAGATCCAGGCACTTCTGTAAATCCCAGACTCATAAACTCATAAAATTTAAAAAAAAAGGACACAAGCACATTACTTATACAAAGCATAAGAGAGTGGTGCTGTTCAGCACAATGTGGGGACAAAGACTTCAGTTACACTGGTTGACTTCTGGAGTAGAACAGTAGTGATTGCAGAAGGGCAGGTTTAAAAACTTCTTCCTTACAGATTCACTGTTATTAAATAATAGCATTGCTAGATGGATTATTACACATCCCACACCTAAGAAGAAACCAAAATTGGACACTGTACCAGCTCACAGTGGAGCAGGCAGAAAGTAGTGCAGGAATCTTGTTTTTCTGCAATTTAAAACTCGACCTCAGGTCACAACTTTGGCCTAACCTGTGCTGTGAAAAGATCTTTAAATGTGGACATAAATTTTTCAAATAAATTACCTTTCCATTTACAATCACTTTAGCAAAGTTAATAAGTACTCTGATTACTATCCCAGAGTGTATTCAATTTATTAGATGTAAAAAGAAAAAATATATTTAAACTTCTTGACAAGAAGCACAAGTCTGCTTGTTACATGTCTAGCTTACTCCCTTTGTCTCCAAGTCCACAATGTTAAATGAAGAGAAGTGGTTTCTACTCAACAGTAAGAAACATGAATGTTGGTTATTAGTGCGAAGTAGAGTGATTGAAACTGCCCTGAAATGCACACATAGGGGAAGACGTTGTGTGAGGTCTAATGTTCAGTGAAGTGCAACCGAATGCCAAAAGCCTGCAAAGAGACTATTGAGCACTAGTCACTCAGTGTGAAAAAAGACCAAACTCCAGCATATGCAGAAAGTTTTATGTTCTGCTCCTCTATGCTTCTCAGGTTTAAATCTATCAAGACAGAAAGAAATGATTCCTTGTAAATTTAAAATACATGAATTAAAAAGGGAAAAAATAAACATCTCAGTGCTCGAAACAGGTGTTGCTCTCCACTGAGAAGCTATGAATCAACAAGCAACTGGGGACTCTGAACTACAGTCTCTGGAGGCAAAAATATCTAATGGATTTCTTCTTTTCTTTGCCAATTTAGCTCTGAGGAGAAGAAGAATACCTTCCTTTTTCTGTCCTTAATAAGAACTGGGGAATGAGAAAGAGTTTGCTGATCTTGCCCACCAACAAGCAGACTGAACCAGAGAATGTTTCAGTTTTCAAAGAAAATTTAGCTCTCCCCTAGACTGCATTCCTCCCTCTTGGGTCACCACTAATGCTGAAGTTTAAGAAATTTACTTTCAACATTGCCAGCTTCTTGGTTAAATAATCTATTTGAAATGTTAACTCCTTGGGGAAAAGGAGGAAAAGTCCATCTTTCATGAAGATACTGGAAGATACTGGAAGAATGGCAGAATCCTTTTGAAACTGACACTGATCTGATAAAGTCATGACGGTTGTTGATAGCGACCCTTTCAGCTGCTTCTTTGGACTACGCCGTGACATTTAGCTGCAGCTTCATGCAGCTCGCAGTGACAGGGCTGTCATTTCAGAGGGGCAGCTGGGACTGCCTGCACTTTTAGAAAGGCCCATCCCATTCACACCCTAGTGAGGATATGAGCTTGTCTAAGTGAGAGAAGTCCTACTGCCTCCTGTCCTGAGACCAAATGCTAGAAGCTTTTTGCTATGTTTTGTAAGTAAAGCAGACTTTACCATCTAACTGCCTGCATGTTCCCACTAGCTTTTTTTAATCAGGAGGCTAGTTTGAAGTAAATGCAAAAAAAGTAAAGTCACTGCAATTCCACTAAGTCCTTGAGTCAAAAGAAAGATGCAAATACTTCTCTTGCTTCCACTGTTCCCCAAGAGAAACAAAGGGAGGTCATTTATCCACGCACAGCTAGCTCTGTTCTAGGTAACTGGGAGTGAGGTGTGGGGCACTGCTCTTAAATGACATGGGGGAGAACTAAAAAGGAGATCTGGTGTTACTGCAGGGTAATCCCAGAGATAGGACAAGAGCCAATGGCACAAACTGAAACACGGGAAGCTCCATAAGGAAAAGCTTTTCCTGTTTGAGTAATAGAACATATTGCCCAGAGAAGCTGTAGAGGTCTCCATCCTTTGAGATATTCAAACGCCATCTGGATGTGATCCTGGGCAATGAGCTCTAGGTGACCTTTCTTGAACAGAGAGGTTGGACTGAAAGATCTTCAGAGGTTCATTCCAACCTCAACCATTCTGTGATTCTGTGAAAGTTCAGTTTCAGAACCCAAGGCCTTATGGTCCTACTACTCCTACTTTGGATTTTTCTGAGGAAAATAGCTCAAAGTGTGTATGGGAAGTGGAGAATCTAAATGCAGAAGTGCTACTCTATTATTTCCAATAATCACTCTCCATTGCATTTTATGAAGTGATTTTTTTTGGAAGAGAGAGATCTCAACAAACTAGGAAAACTTGAGATACCACTAGCAAATTCCTCCCAGACAGTGCCTGTACACTATGAGCAAGTATGAGAGAAGAGAGAATCTGAAGTAACACTTGAAATCCCATTTTTAATATTTCTCTACAAGTTAAATTTCAAATAAACTGTTATAAAGATCCAGTCTTCATTAAGACCAGGATATGTAAAAAAGTTTCTTTCAACATTTAAAAAGAAATCTTACTTAATCTTACTTAAAAGAAAGTCATCCCTCTTCTCTCCCCAGTCATTCTTGTTTTCTCCTTTTTAAGACCAAAGTCCTAACAGCACAGTTTAAATCATCTAGTTAGGTCTAGAACATAAATCAATGTCCAAAAGATATCTGTTAAAGAGTTAAAATAGCAGACAACTCAGATAGATTGATATGATTGAATAGCCTGGAAATTCTGCCTTGTCATGGTGCTCCCTGACTACTATTTCCATCGGTTAGAAATACAGGAGGTGTAAATGTTTTTATAGAAAGTAAATTAGACTATGCATTTTAAGTTCTACTAAAGTTTCTAAATACTATTGTAGGTAAAAGAAGAAAGAGGATTCTTCTTTAAAGAGCTTAAAGAGCTCTTTAAAATGCCCTAACCAGGAATATGCAGCACATATGAGAAAGAGAATCTATCCAATGGAGGTTGCATGTCTCAGAAAGGATGTGTAACCTGAGGAACGGAATTCCTATGGAAAATCTGAAAACAGCATTTTCATGTATACAACAGCAAAACAAGCACATCTCACAATAATGAGTTACGGCATTTTGGCCAGACAGCACATCAAACCAAAGCCCAAAAAATAGCTTTTGCAATTTTTCCCACCAATGCAGGGAATATTTCTGAAAGAAAACCTGCAACTCAAAAAAAAAAAAAAAGGGGAAAGAAGTATTGCTTCCTGTCACAACATCAGATCTATTAAAAAATTCAGATTAACTGGCTAGTGTTTTGACAGGTCCCAAGTTTCCAGTACATACTTTATATCTGTCAGATGCATAATCAGATGCTCACACATGTACTGCGCTCCCTGTAACTATCATGGACTCTAGCTATAAACATTTTTTCAAAATTATGGATGTGCCTGCCATAACTCGTGTGACCTTTACTAATAGAGGAATTGTTCTATAATCATTCTCAGGTGGGCAGGAAAATAAAACATCTTGAATCACTGATGTCAGTCACATCAGCAGAAATTTGAAGACGTGGGCAAATAGTGCCTGTTAAAGCCTGAAGGACTGAAGCTTAAATAGTTTTGAGATAGACTGAAACTGACAGTTCAGGCTTTTCAGAAGTAATTTAGTAATAAACCACTATGAATAAATTAATTTGAAACTGAGAAATAATTGCGAATAGGTAGAAAGAAAGCCAAATCCAGAGAAAACATGCTTATGACTTATTAGCCATTTCAGTTTTAGCCTTTCATTTAAACACTCCTTTTGGTCTGTAACTACTAGAGGACTACCAGTATGCAAGACTTCAATGCCTAATTTTAAAAATGCTAAGATCAATTTCTGAGAAATATTTCTCTCTCTGATTTTAGAGAAGATTCCACTTCTTTCCATTGAAGCAGTTGTCTCTATTTCATTTTTCTAATAAGCTTTACGCTTATTAGAAAATTATGCTTATGTAGAAGACAACATCAGTGCAGGAGGACAATAATATCACATACTTCCTCTCTGAACTGGAGACAGAAGTCAGTTATGTTAATTAGATGTTAGAAAAAGGTATGCATGCTTGTGCTACTCTGCCATCCCACCATTTCCTGAAGCTTTACTGCTTATTCTAAGAATCCAAACAAGGTAACATTAAAGTATTGTAACTTGAGGAAAGAAAGATACTCTAGCAAAGGGACGCAGAATAATTTAACCTCACCATTAATGCTGTCTACGGTAGTTACTTTCTTTAAATAATGGCTTTGATTTTTTTTTCAGATAAATCTGGAAGCCTGGCCCCAGAGGGTTTTTTGAAGCCTTGTGGTACCAATGAGAAGAAAGAACTGGATTAGATGCTAGGCTCATATGGCTAGAACGTAGATGTACTCATACTTCAAGAAGTAGAAGAACTACTGGGTTAGAAAAGGTTAAAATGACATCTATGTGAGTCTTAAAATGCTATATTGTTATCAAATGCTTTCTTCCAATTAAATGGTTTACAGTTGAAATAACACCGATCTTTTAGGGTGAAATTATGCTGTTAGGAGAAACTGTGTAAGGGTCCCCCCAATATATCTTCTCGGTCCACAAGGAAACTGCTTATGTAGAGCACTGAGGCAGATTAAGTGCCATGAACTGAAGCCAGAATGACAAATCAGAATTTCATTTTCATAAAACAAACATTTTCTTTCCCATTTTTTTAAATTTTTGTCTGAAATTGGCACTGATGAAACAAGAAAAATTAAATTCAAGTCAGGAGTATGACCCTTCAAGTCAGAGTATGCTAAAATATGCTGCTATGATTCGCAATGGATCTAAGAAGAAAAGCATTGGGACACAATCTCAAATGTGTTTTGGAAGACAGTACCTTCATCTGTACACTGGGAAAAATTCCCTCTTCAGCATGCCTGTAGAACACAGATCTTTCCTCCCCTTCTCCAGTATAATCTAGCTAAAAATATTCTCCCAGATGAAACAAATACAAAATAATTGATGACTGACGAGTTGTTGACATTCTTCAAAGCAAAAGATGCTGTACTACATTACAGGTAAAGAAGACTTGGACACATAATAATGGAATACATGAATGAAAGTTATAGCGGGTTTGATTACCATGAAAAATAAGAAAATCCAAAGTTCCTTACAAGCAGTTTGAAGACTGATAGTCCCTGTTTTCCAAATAGGTATATTTGGAATCCAAGAAAGTAAATTCCCTGCAAGAACTTTCCCTTTTTAAATATTCAGCTTCCAGTCTTAAGAAGCTGATATTTATGAGACTCCACTTTTAGCAATTTGCTACACTAATCTAAAATAGCATTGCTCACATTTACATACAAATTAAGCCAACTGCAGCATCACATTCTTTAAGCTGTTTATTTACTTTGTACTTGGCAAAGCATCTGTTTCAGTTTTCCATAATACAGAATAAATTATACTGAAAATATAGGTTTCTCTCAACATCTGGAATAGGATAAACTAAACTTTATGCTAAGTGTGACACAGCATAATCACAATAAAATATGAGAAGAAGGAAGGAGACAGAACAGTGCAGGAATGACACAATACAGTTTCACAGCTCTTCGATTTGATACAATCTGTCAGTGTAACTCCTAAGTCTAAACTACTTAATTTCACATATGAATGTCAATCTGATCTGCTGGGCAAACATTCAGACAATTTATTTTAATGGATGAATGTCTCCATTCCAACATAAATCAAACCCTCTGTTACAGTAATAGATTATATGAAAAGAACCACCTCTGCTAGCAGATCTATCTTCAAATCAGGAAACATGCATCTTCATATTAAATATACCTAGTTATACTCAATGGTCTTACTTTTTTGTTTTGTGATTCTTATATACTTAGTAAAACAGTTTATTAAGCAAAATTCATAAATAGCTTTATTGACAAATCATACATGAACCTTTCCAATCCTGATCTCCCTTCTATCTAATCTCTCAGTTGTCTGATACCTCACCAAGTTGGCATGTCATCAGCTTACCACAGCCAAATTTGAACTCTCAGTCTTCCCACTTAGGCACTGCATTATCAGCATCCTCCCTGTCACTCAAGTCTGCGATAAAATGTCTTTTTTTGTTTCATCTTTCTCTAGCTTTCCTAATTCAGAACATACATAAATCTTAGTGCTGCTTCTTCCACACATTAAAGATAATTTTCTTCCTTTTTGCTTGCACAGCTAAATGCTCACTTAAGTTCTTGGTTCTCGTTTTGATTCATTTATTCTCAAGCTCCCTTACATCATATCAACCATTATCTTTCAATCCCTTCTAAATGCAGTTTTTAGTTTTATCTCCATTTATGTTCGATCGCAATGGGTAAAAATTCCAAAAGCATAAAACAGCCTGAGAGCCAAAGACCCTTGAATCCACTTAGGATTATAAATGGATATGGGACATTTTTGTAAGCACTCATGCAGCTAAGGTTGCACATTATTATTAGGCACATGAACACCTACAGAAGCTTATCTCTTTGACAATGGCACATCAATTCATAAGTATCTTGGAAACTGGACAATTTTACATATTCACCCATTGCTGATATCCTTTAATATCTTCCTTTGCTTCATGCACCGATTTCTCCCGTGTTTTTCTTAACTTTATCCTTTTTCTGTCTACTTTTCTCTTATCATTTTAAATCCTACTTTTCTTCCCCTGATGATATGTATCTTATAAACAGCTTTGTTGCCTTCTTGCATAAATGCCTAATATTTCATTTTATTTCATGCATTTTGCATAAAATATCTTCAGTAAACTTCTTCCTTAGTAGTTCATCAAGCTCTAAGACAGAACTAGCTAAGTGCAAGACAGTTAATACTGTAGTGAATACTGTAATAGTAACAAAGCAAGCAAGTATTTAAACAAAGCATGTGTGTTTATCTAAACAATATCAAACAATATACATCTGACTGTATATTGACATTTCTTCCACTGCAATGAATTTACGTTCAAATACTGGGAACAGTAAATCTTTTATCAATATAGATATTAAAACTCTAAGTTCTAATAGACCATACACAGAAACCAAGTAGAAAGATCAGACACCCAACACCAAGATTCTAAAGCCAACAACACATAGACACAACTATCAATGTTTTAGTCTTCCCTGATTGTTTCTGCCTAGGATTCCTCTCTCTTACATATCACAGTACAGCTTTGCTGAATTAACTGTTAGAAATTTAAGCTTTCCAGGAGTAAAGAAACAAAAAATAAACTATTAATAAACTAGAAAAAAAAATGTATTGTTAGTCAGAGACAATGCACATGGAAATATAGTGTACTCCAATTTGGCAGTAAATTAAGAACTCTCATTCATAATTGAGTCAAAGAGCAAAATGAACTACCTGTTGATACGGAGATAGTTGGTTCTGAACTTAACACATTATGCTTAATGTTGTGAAGAAAATGGATCTTCATGGCCAAGGAAAAACATCTGTCCCTGTGCTGTAAACCTGTCAATGAAGGATGGTCCTCAGGTAGTGTGTCTCCACTTCCATGTAAAGGAACATGGAAGGAAGAGAGGAATGCATCTTTATAATCAGTGTATTTTAAAAGACACAGGTTCTGCTTTATAGAGAGGTTTGCTCTTGCATTTCAACTGAGCCCCAAACCACATGTGGTAATTTTTCTTTTGTTTAGTGGGCTGGGTCACACTACTCCCCTGTTTATTTCCTATACCCTAAGTAGAAGCTTATTTAGGTTTCATTCTCAGTGCATCAAAGCTTCTGGCTTTGTAAAAGAGGCAATCCATCTACCTTGTTATTCAGTTCTGGTCACATAATTCATGTGGACACCCATCAGCTATTTTCTTTTTATGCGTTAGGTTTTTTCAGTCAGACCAGTTGTCTGATCCAACCTCTGTGTTGCATGCATAAATGCTGTAAGGATCATAAAGGAGAAGGCAAGAGTAAACAGCTATGAATATGGAAGAGAAAGGGTGAAACTGCCTCCATTTGCATTTATATCTATGCTAAATTAAGCAACTACATGACCATGGCTTTAGACCATGATCATGACTAACCTATCAGAGACTCTTATTAATAAACCTCTATCTTCTGGATAGATTGTTCACAGTGGGGGTGGAAGGAGAAGCGGAACAGACCAGGAAGAAAAAAAAAGACATTTTACCAAGCGAGAAGGTCTTTACAAGAGGGCTGTACACATAATTAGTAGTGCCTTTTGCAGGTATTTGCTTCTAGAGTGTTTTTTTTTTCTGAACTCAATCTGATAGCAAAAACTATCATATAGATACTATAAAAAGAACCATATATTAGAATCTATATAAATGCATTCAATAAAATGCTTGGATTTTTTCTTAGTAGAGGTACTAAAATTTCCCCCTTTAGTTCATTAGCCTTCGTTCAACTTTGATTGCTGCTATAAAATGGTATTTCCTTTTTTATGATACCATGATCAGATTTTTTGGCTTACCATAAAGGAGTGACCATCAATCATCTGTATTATTCTATCATGATCAGTGCTTAGAAGGGAATGCTCAAGTAACTTTATTAAATCATGCATTACCTACAGCCCATAGTTAAAGAAAAACAAACTGCTGAATCCAAAGCTGTAGTTATCAGAGAAATATGAATTGCCCTTTTCAATATGTATTATTAAGAATCCTGAATGAGACACTCTAGTAGCAAAGCCAAAAATGATTCACATGAGATACACTTAGGGCAGAAGCACTTAGAAATTTCTGGCAGAAGTGATAATTCAGCACATTCTCAATGAGGGAATAAAATGGACAGCACATGTATTAATCATCTGATATTATCTTTTGTATAGCCGTGTGTACTCCTCTCCCTTTAATTGTTGCTAGCTGAAATGGCATTTGAGCTGAACAGAGACTTGAGGATTAAGCTCATAACAATATACAACCAAGATTGCTTTGCCAGGTCTTCTACTGCATATATCTCGGCCACAACCCTCAAGACTCCATTTATATTTAAAGATATAATCAAGAGAACCAGACAGTAAGGGATATTGAAATGACTCACACTCTAAGACCCATTTCCTAGCTTCCAATGAAAGAGTGTTTGTAACCAAAATGCATTTTCCTCATGTCCCATGGCAGAGTAGTAAACATGAGCATGAAACAATTTTCTGAGCGAGTGTCAGTGTTGCTCCCAAAAACCGATTGATAATGATGGTCATACTAGACTTCATATTTTCTTATATGCAGGCAGAAATTTGAA
Organism: Crypturellus undulatus; assembly: GCA_013389825.1. Taxonomy (NCBI): domain Eukaryota; kingdom Metazoa; phylum Chordata; class Aves; order Tinamiformes; family Tinamidae; genus Crypturellus; species Crypturellus undulatus. Next base: position 156,462 of record VWPW01029670.1, read on the forward strand.
ATGTGAAGAACTCAGATATTCCACATTTACTCTGCATTCTATCACAATGAATACTACCATATATACTGCCAGTAACAACTAGCTCATTTCCACTGGGCCCCAAACATTCACTGGAAACCTGTGGGAGCAGTAGTAGAGGTTTTCCTGTTCATTTCTTGGACATGTATTTCTGCTTATCTTCCAAAAGCCAGATTTAAAATTGAGACAGTTCAAGCCTCATAATCCAGACTGTATGTTACAGAAGAGGCAGAGGAGTTAAAACCAGAGGAATGTTTTAGGTTATATCTCTACACAAGTCAAAACAATATATTTCAATGCATTTATCTTTTTGCCTGCAAAGAGATGCTATACTAACAAATCTATGATAATGCAATTATCTTCTGACTAAAATGGCCAATTAATTGCTTGCATATTTAAAACTCTGATAGACAAGAGCAGAAACAACTGAATTTCAATCACCTAAGTAGATTGAAAAAAGGAATCCTGCATCCCGTGTTTCCCTAGCTTTGTTTAGAATTGCCTGATGGAGTTTGCACAACACAGCATTGAAGTATTCTTTGGCTTAGTACTTACTACATAGTATTCACCCCCAGTCATCTATTGCCATTCATATACATCCACATTTATAACTACTTAACCATCACTCAGTCTTGCCAAAGAAGGGAGACATTTCTTTGTTCCACATAATGTAGGGGCCTAGAGTGACCTGGCAACCACCCACAAAGGGAACCAGTCTCTTGAATGAGGCTCAGTGATACAACCTGAACCACAAAAGGCAAGAGCAGATAGTTGGAGTGTACAAAATACATGAGATCTGTAATGTAAACTACAGTAACAGTCTAATGCAACTGACACATGCGGTCTCATCTTACAGTTTCTATTTGTTTTCTAAAATATTTCCCCAATGCTTAGCCCACTTTTGAAGAGTATTTTTCTACACATTCTAAATTGAGGAGGAAACAAGGAAGGCTTTGGAAGTTTTAACGTGAGCGTTGTGGCAACAAAAAAAAAGACAAGCCACAAAAGAATTTTAAATGCCTGACATAGGAATTGGGGCAAAATTCAAGTCACATAGGTACCCTTTTATGTACCTGAAGCCAGTTCAATTTCCTAAAAGATCAATGACTTGCAGAGATGTCTTGCATCAGAGCTTGCTTCAGAGCAAGAGCTCTGAAGTGTTAAGAACAGAAGTAGGAAGAGAGAATCCAGGCCCTACAGAATGAAGTAAGCCAAGACTGAAGTTCCCAAGTGCTTTTGCTTTTTTTTTTTTTTTTAATGGTAAGAAGATACAGCATTTTCCTTTCAAATGACTCCTAGAAAACATGAAAATAATTTATCTGTAAGACAATTAATTTCCACTTATGGTTGGCACTGACAACAAGGAATTATTTGCAAAGAGTAAATATTTTTTTCCTTCCCTCACTAAGTCCATATACCTTTCCATTTTAACTCTACAAGGGGGTGGAATGGTTAACCTTTACTGAGCAGGATAATTGTCTGGTGCTGATCTAGAGATTTTTTAGAAGATCCAGTGACTAGTCACACAGTAAGCAAAGCAACATTTTGGAAGTGCAACTCCAAAGGTAACACTGAAAATAATTTCTCACCTACTTACACAATTATATTTTAATGCTACATATTTCACTTAAAAGGACAAGAAATACAAGAAGATTCTAACTGGAAATCATTGAATACTTAATATTGTGTATGGTACATGACTAGACACTAGCAGGGGAAGGTTCCAAGGCACACATTGAATCACAACTGGTCCCACATTTAAGATCATACGTAGGAAAAAATATGTTTGTTCCATGCCTGTGTAACAGTTCCCTCATTTTTATTTGTTTGTTCAAAGTTGACTGCACTTAGGGAAAACACTGCAAGACAGCTGAATCGGTGCCAAGACAGCTATGGGGCAGAAGTTCCTGTCTGCCACCACCTGTGTGCAATACTTCAGATGTCGTGGCAATGCCCAAAGGCTCCAGCACAGGCACAGGGCATTTCCTCTGCCAGGGAACACTGCCATTCCCCAGAGGCTGCTGCATGTGTGGCACCATGCAGAGCACAGAAGGAAAATAAGATCCGAAGAAAGATCTGGAAGATAGCTTCCATAGTGATAGTGAAGATATGGATTTCACTGGCCCCACTGTAACAACTGCCTCATCCGTACCTCAAGTCCTGCAGACATTCTTCACATCTTTGTTAAAGTCTGGTAGAGATAGTACATTTCTTCTCCCACCCCACCCTGGTTTTATTACATGGTTATGGCATATTTTGGTAAAATGGGTAGACATAGGGTTAACATAATACCACTTATCAAGAAAAAAAAATCTTTCCTATTGAATTTTGAAAACTTGTCTCAGAATTAAGCCCAAATCTTTTATTTGATATTCATGAAATAGAATAAAATTATCAATGGTGTGAAATCTGAAGTAAGCCCTACTTTCAGTGGGAGTTTGGACTATCTGCCAAATATCTAAGTTCAAATATACTTCATCTTTCAGGTTTACATTTCAGTTATAAAGACATAAGAAAACAACCTCCTTTTTCCCTAGAGTTTCACATCATTAATCCTGATTTTCTGCCTGTCATCTAACACAAACACACACTTAAAAGTACATCTGCATGTATATCTTTTATATATATGTAAAAAGATATATATATATATATTTGCTGGCTTTCATATATTTTGGGTTCTGGTGGTCAAAAAACAAAACAAAATATCTATATATTCATATTATATATACATATATATTTGGTGCCCTAAGTAAAGATAATTGCTTTTCTCAATTGCCATACCACACTTCAATACTAACATACACAATTCTGTGGAAGTCATTTATGCCACTTCATATCGCTGTATCTGAACCTGCCTAAAGAGGCGGCACTGTACATTTAGTTCTTAAGAACCTATTATATAAACTCCAGCATTTTAATAGGAGAAAGTTTAGTTGGAATTTGAAATAGCATACAATGAAATTTGAAAAGGCAAAGGGAAATTTGTTGAAATGCTTTTAGGAAATGCAGTCATCTTATTTTGAACTTCTTTATTTTGATTTTAACTTCATTTAAATACATAGTGGTAACTTTGTGCTCTAGAGCTAGGTTTATATCTCATCAGTATGTAAAGCTGATGTTACTTGACTCATGGGAAAATGGTTAGAGAGGGTATAAAGATTGTCACTTTTGCTCCTGAAATCTTATGAATACTAGTAAATTGAAAGCTGAACATCTTAAGTAAAAGGAATAGCCTCAAAAAAAAAAAAAGTCCAAGACGCTCAAATTGTCAGATTAACTGCAGTTTCATCACTTGTCATATTTCAAACAAAACCTGTCAAACAGAAATTAGTTATTTTTACTGCAACATCAGTGACAACTTGCTTTACAGTACTTCTCTCTTGTCATGTTGTCAGTAGGTCACACACATCTAGAGATGTCCTCGCATCCATTTAGAGTAACTGTACATAAAACTCTTTTATTATATCTGTGTTTTAGGCCTTCACATTATCTTCCAGCCTCCTCTTGTTTCTCTTTTTGATCATGCCCAAATACTGGATCATGGACTGAATACAAATATAGAGAACTTACTCATAAAGAATCTCCCTCTTTATCAGTCTGCATATGCATAGCCTGTCTGCTAGCTCTGCTTTCATTTCCATACCCATGCTCCCAATAGTAACTTCAACACTTTAGCACTAGAGAGTTTTCCCTTAAAGGCAAGCAACCCTGATTGATTGATTGTTTTATGGTTTTCCTCACCTCTCAATCTCAAGCCACTCACAATGGGCTCATTGCTTCCTTCCATCACCTTAGCTTCAATGCCTGAGGCAATGTACCCATATCTGAGCTTCAGATCTGATTTTCAAGGAGCAAAGGAGCTAATTAAATCAACTAGAAAAAGAGTTTAATCAATAGCAAGCTATAAACTCCTGTCTTTGTTTTATCTGTAAGTACGTAAATTACAAAAGAAAAGTTCAATGCATGAAAAGAGGCTGAGAGAAGTAATAATTCTACATTATCCATTGGCTTTGGTAAGTTAAGTCTCAAATCCTTAAAAAGAGTTGACTTCTAACCCGGAGTTGAATTTTAACCTGGAAGCGCAATATTTATTTTAATTTCGGTATGTGAAAATTACATTATTCTTTTACCAGGTGCAGCTTTTCTTTTCAACTGGTAATTTCTATTCCTTTATAAATCTTTCCTTCCACATTTCAGGGTACAAAATTCAACTTCCAGTATATGCACTAGATAGTAGTTTTAACTGCATATTGCAATCTCTGCTTTTGCTCATTCAATTTTGAATGCAACATAATAGATACACATTCTTCTCAAATACGCCTTTATTATTCACTGTTTTCACTGCAATTCTAAATACCATGTATGCCTTGTTATCTCAATGTGCTCCACAACATATGGTTTTTTTGTACCTTTGAAAAGGGCTTTGCCAATCCAAACGGCACTGATAACTAGAAGTACCACTTTCATTTCCCTTCAGCATGAAAGTTGTCAGTTTTTCCTCTTCTGTTGACATTGTTCTTGCTATCTAAGCATTTATAAGCATATACTGCATTACCGTTTTGCATAATGTTATCTCTGCAGGCTTCCATCTTAGACTAGAAATGACTGAACTGGTAACCACATATTACAGTGCCACATCTTTAAGCACATACATATCTGCCATATTGCACCTTGGATAGTTACGTTTGGCCTTAAGATGTTTATTAAAAATAACATTTTTTAAAATGCCTATCTCCTTATGAATTTGTATCAAGATGGCATCAATACAATATTGAATTTCTAGTCCTTCCTGCATACTGCTGGACCTACTTTGGTAAGTCCTGGACCTACTTTGATCATTCTAATTTGATTGCAATGTATGAGATACACCTACTTCTCAAACTTTCCTTCATTTATCTAACTTGCTTTCATTTATCTGCAGGCTGATACCTTCATAATGTAAAATAAAATGACAAGAATCCATTTCCTACAACTACACAGAGCATTCATTAAAAAAAACCCTTTATGTTATATTTATAGTTGGCTTTCCACCACCTTTGTGGAATCTCTTTACTTGTTCAAGCAGCATTCGTTCCAATTTCTTATGCAGGCAATGACACCTAAACGTAGTTAGTTCTGGGTTTTGTCCTTAGAGAAAAATGTTTATGGAAACTGTCTTCTACTCCTTCATTACACACTACATGCATCCTGCTAACAATTAAAGCCTGGAGGCACCAATAAATTATAAGCAAGCAACTCCTATACACCTACGTGGAAAAATTAACATATATATTCAGATTACAACCTGCAATTATTTGGTCTTTTGATCCCAATGCATTACCAGGAAGGACCTTCCAAAATGCATTATAAGAAAAGTTCAGTAAGTAAGTTTTAAAGCAAAAGGAAAAGAAAAAAAAAAGTCCCTGAGAAACAGAATAGAAGCTTTGGGAAGCTTCTTAGCTGAAGCTGAGCCTGAACAACAGAAAACAGAGATTTCATCCCGGCAGAAGAACAGTCTAAGTTCAAGGACACTATACATCAATAAATCTGCCAGAAAACAATGGTGAATAAACTCCTACTACTAAAAATGGCACAATTTTATTTACTTTTCTAGTCCCGTAACATTGTTAACAAACTGATATATCTTAAAGACTCGACAAATTTCTGCAGGATTCTACTGAACTCACCCAGAGGAAATGGATATTGAAGAACTTAGGAAAATCACATGTGAATGTACTAACAAATGAAATAATAAAACATAAAAATATAAAACATATAAAAACATATAAACATATAAAACATATAAAACATAAAACATTGTGGTAAATTTGTGGTATATTTATACACAAGAGTTGCAGAAAAATACACACAAAAGTAACAGCTAGCAAACACTAAATCCTTGACTTAATCTGCAAAGCAATAAAGAGTGGATGGGAGCAACATGGCTGGAGGGAAGAAACACAAATATAAATAAGCCATCATTAAGGAAGAATTGAACAGGTATTGAGCATTTAAGAGTCACAAATCAAAACTGATTTTTCACGTCTTCTTTCTTAACATAATGAACAGGTAGAGTGGAAAGGTTAAGAGGGGAAATGAAATTCACAGCAACTGCACCTAACAAATCTAGTATGCCTAATTCCATGGATATGCACGGTAAATAGGAGTCAGCAATGAAAAGCAGCATAGTAGTAATACTGTAACCTGAATTTCTAAATATAAAACACTCAAAATTTTTCACAAATTCAAAAAAGACCCATTTTGTAGTCTCTTATTTTTACAGATTTTTTAAAAGATGTAAAATAATTTTAAAACACCATACAACTAGCCTGTAACAGCAACTACACATATAAAAATATACATATTTGACTCGGCAGAGGTTTAAGTTTGAATGATACAGATCACTCATGTTCTTCAGTCACTTAGGAGATTAAAAATAAGCACTTTCCTCTACAAGTGAAGCTGTCTTCTCATAAAATGTTTCATGATTAACTTAATTATAAGTGGTTTGGATATATTTTGGATATAACTCAAAAGCATTTTTTTGAGTGCAGTAATGCACTTCGATAAATGGAATTCATAACTGATACTCACTTTTCTTTGCGGAATGAAGAAAACTTTTATTCCCTTACAATGTCTTACAAAGCAGTGGAAGGTCTAAGCCATCCTTTGTAGTCGCACAGCTTATCACACATAACTGGATATATTTCATTTACATACATTCAGGGAGCAGTTAAGCATTAGAATACAGCCCCTCAACTAATGTTTAGGGACTAATAGGGACTATTTTAATCTCTCAATCTATTACTCTCCTAACACGTAGAAAACAAGTTACTCTATTCCTTAACTCCATATGAGTCTCCAATTCAATTTTGGAAGGAAAAAAAATGTAAAGTAATCATAAAAAAGACAGACCTTATATATTTAAATTCTCTTGTTGATACTACAATAGCAATCTTATTACCATAATAATATGTATATGAATATAAATAAATGCTTCACTTCATCTGTGTCAGCATTTGCAGAAAATAATATGACAGAGAGCAGGGCTCCAGAGATTCATTTGACATTACTGAACAACCTCTTACCCTAGGATATGCCTTTAGCTGCCCTGCTGCAGACAGATTACACAAAGAAAGATCTAATACTGGCTTTGGAAATCTCTGAGACTGATTTGTGTAACACCAAGAATTCACTAATGGGAATGCAAACAATGCCATATTAAAAAATAAACAAAATAAAACAAAACAAAAACATGATTCTGTTATCCTAAATCCTAAATATTGATAGATTCTTAAGAACATTACCCTGAAAGGGCCATGATGCCATGATGAGCAGGAGAATACTTTTGCCTTCAGAAGACATAAAATCTAACAACAGTGAAACGTGCCTTAAAATATAAGAGATTGCTATTAAGTACTAGATGGAATTCATGGAACTCTCTTCAAAAAAAGTAGTAATAACCCATATGTGTCAAGACTGCCAAGCTAATTTTTAAGTAATCATTGTTAATGGAAGTGCACTGCATATTAGAGACTCAGTTTAAACTTGAGGTAATTATGAGGATCCTGATGCAAAAGGATTTTCAGTATTCCAGTTGGGGAATATTGTACAACGGCACAAGAAAGAGTGCTTCAAAGGAGCTAGTTACTATTTAAAATTCAAAAACATCAACAACGAAAGAGAAAATACTGAGAAAAAGCAATCACCCTTTGATTCTGAAAGAAGTTCAACCTAAAATTATGAGAACACAATGCAGAGTTTGCAGTGGTCTAGTGTTGCATATTGGGAATTCTGAAACTGTCTGAGAGCTCCTTTTGAAATAGAAAGTTTTTACTGAATGGGAAGTGCAGTAAAAGAATTGCTAAAGTAATCCTTGTATTATGCCACCAAATATTATTATATGCGAATAATTTTACAGTGTACCTACATACACTTCAGATGCACTCTAAGCTGCAGAACATTGTATTTTGAAAATATCACACAGTGTGGTGGGGGAAGTAGAAAATTTTGACAGTTGTAGAAACATTCTGGATGTGGCATTTGGGAGGGAGTAGAAAATAATACGAAGTACCTCACTGATGGTTGAGAACACATACCAATACAAAGAGAAGTCCTGGCTAATAAGCAAAGTTGATTAGAGTATAGAAAGCAGTTTGCTTTGATATAGGTCCTGGACTTTTGATGCTTATTCAAAACAAACCATCCTGACTTGTTAAGTTTATCTTTTTGCCCTTAATCACGCTTTAAGAAGGATCACAGGATATAGGAAAATAAGATGCAAGTTCTTGTACCTTCCACATCCCAGCCTCAATGTGTTCAGCTGTGAGATACTATAAATTCTTCATCAGAATTCCATCTCTCCATACCTTCAGGAAACACTAATTTCAATACAAGGGTGTGTTTACTGCAGAAGTACTTTTGTCGAAACAGACGGCTCTCCTAAAAGCATTAATTAATTGAATTTGTACTCACACACTTTTGAAAAGACCATTTTCTCGCCACCAAAAAAATAAAAGGTTTTATTACTTAAATCTGGGAAAAGTAAATGTCATTCCAATGGCATGATCTTTTCAGATAAGGACTTAGAGCTTGAAACTGCATCCCCATTTCTAATCCCTTTTTGAGCACATATCTGACCTTAATATAGGTGTTCATAACCAATGAAGAAATATGCGTATCTTCAGATACATGACAAGGTTAAGTATCTATTTTAGGAAGAAGTCACCTTCTGGACATGCTCCCTACTGACTATCAGATCAAGCTGTTGGAATTTAGAAGCCTAACCTTAAATGACCAACATAAGATGGCAGAATCCTTCTGACTGTAGACAACTGGTTAACATTTTTATACGATTAAGATCTGGAAGGAAATAAAACCATTCTCCTTGACACTTCTAGGAAGCCATTTCTGCTGCACAGTCTGCAAGGGAGACCATAGGAAAACTGCTAAAGCAAACTATTTTCTCCTCCCTTCTCTTTCTATCTAAGGCTTGCTCATTCCCAGTCCTTCCCTTCTTGTCACTTATCTGTAACTTCACTCTCCATCTGTACTGCCTTATGCTGAGTGACAAGGTCATATCAAAATCCTATCCATAAATTTAAAAAAATGTAATATAGCATCTTATGCAAAAAAAGCTGTTATTAAATAGTGATGTAAAGAAAAAAAATCCTACCAAAATGAAACCATAGCCACTCTCATGAATGCAGTTACACACAATTTCCCTTTTTTTTTTCCAAGCTCTTGGTTCTCACACAGCCTGACGCTGTATGGTTTTAGTTTGTTTTGCTGCATTCAATTCACATCTATTCCCTTCAAATATTATACATTTTCATAAAAAGGAATATAAAGTTATAATGTCTTTTTATGAGAGCCAAGTCTAGATATGCACATGCACTAAATAAATAAATAAATAAAGTGGCTGAAGTAAACTATTTCATAAAAAGGTTTTTCATAGAAGTTTTTTCTCTGACTCCTGTTATTGTCTCACTTACCAGGCATCCTAAACTACTCTACAAACTGTTGGCAAAAATTGTGTTAATGCTAAGACCTCTAATGCCTTTAAAATTGCTGAGCCAATATGCTTTGCTCAGGATAATACTTCTCATGGGTGATGAGGCAAAGAACAGCTTAATCTGCACGTGTCCAGATAAGTAAAATTCATTTCAGCCCTTCCAAAACAAAACTGTTGCTGCAGAAGATCACCAAATGCTTTAGGCCAAATCCTGAACTAAGGACCTGATCCTCCAGATCTTCCTTGGCAACACTAAGCAAATGGACAATATTCTGAATATAAGTAAATAAATAATGCTTGCTTGACCCTTGCTGAGGGTGATTTGTCTGAATAGGGAGTATTATCCTGAAATTTACTGTTGCAGTAGAGTTTTGAAATTGGAATGTATATTAAAGTGCTAGTTATTATTCCAGTATCTAGGAAGAATTGTGTATGTATTGACAAAACCTCAGTTCAGACAACTATTTAATCTCATGCTCAAAAGCTCTTTCTACTCAGGAAACTTCTTTGCCTCAAATTAAAACCGTAAACCCTTTGGATTCAAACTTAGCTCCAATATTGTAATGAGCAACAGAGGAGGAAGCCACCAAATACTCAAATGGCAAGTTCAATTGGACGGTTTAGATACCTATAGAAATTAATGCTAATTAATGCCAATACTACGTTGGCCTATATAATCAGAAGCTATATAACTGCTAAAATAGGAGAGGTGAAAATGCTATAGCTAAAATATTTGTTGCTGCATATAAAACAGCTATCACGAGTCAGCTCAGAGCTCCTCCAGCTCACTACTCTTCTAAGGATATCAGACGAAGAGACAAGAACAGTACAAGTAACTCAGAGTTGATTCTCCGCTATGTTTTCTCAGCTTCCAGTAGGGTTTAGTTTAGAAGTTCTCCGAGCTGGAGATCATCCTTGCATCTTTGTTTTTAATATAGATTTTTCCTGTCATTAATTTATTTGGTTGATATTTTAACATATTTTGACCATTACTGCCATTCTTTTTGATCTATATGGTACAAGATGCCATTCCTTTGCATTTTGTCAATACAGATTTTGGAGTGCAGACAGTTCTTGGAAGAAGCGTCAGCAAGCAAAAATTTAGAATCATATAAATCAAATGTACTTGGTTATTTTGGTGCTACTTACAATGAGAAAAACCCCTAGTTACCCTCTCCTGATGCCTGAGCGTTCCCTATGGGCGGTGCGGTGAGATGTCGGTAGTTCAGCGCAGGAAGCAGGGTGTGCTGCTGAGGGAACAGGACGAATTAGAATGCTGCTCGTGACTTCTTGTAAAGCTTCAAGGGGAGCGCAAATGTTTACATTTTGGATCTTTTCAAATGCTTTGTTCATCCCCTTCTAACACAGGAAGAATCTCTATTCCCCTAGCAGCTGGATGTTAAGGATGGAATGGTCAGTTTTTGCTAATCACCCCCCTGCTGCTTTCCATGTAAAGAAAAGGCTGAAGCATTTTACATGGCTGCCATCTTTACATCTACAAATTTTACATCTACAAATGGAGATAAAGCAGGTGGTTTTGCTCCACTCATTCCACAGCTGCAAACCAGGAAACAAGAAAGCACTGATATTGATTATAGTATGTTGTTTTTCCCATGGGAAACACTTCTTCCAAGAACTGTCTGCACTCCAAACAGATGAAATAGTCTGAGAATTTTTAAAAAGTATGATGCAAGCTTAAATCTCTGTTGCCTTTCAATATTTTTTCTGAACTGCAGGTTAGCCACAAAAAAAAGTTAAAAAAAAAAACAAAAAACAAAATGAGAGCAAAACTGGACAAGAGAAATATTTTTCCCTGCATTAAATAATTAAGCCTAATGTCAAGAAATGAAAAAGAGTATAAAAAAGAAATTAAAATTGCAAATGCAGATTTAAAACTAAGAGGACACTTTTAATTCTCCAGCTGCAGAAATACACCAGAAAGCTCATAATAGGCTGATGTATAATGGATGCATTTTCTAGGGGTTGTTTGTTTTTTTGTTTGTTTGTTTTTTCTATAGCATAATTTTCACTTTTTGTTTTGTGACATGATTTTAATATCAACATCAACAGGACAACTGGACGTATCAACATCCAGGACAACAAATACAAAAATAAAGCAAAACAACAACAAAAAAAGCAAACAAACAATACACACAAATCAATACCACAAACCATCAGCTTGGGGAGTTTGGTAACTCTAAAATGGCAAAATATGTTGTTAAAGTGCTAGTGCCCATATAATTCAGACTAACCCAAATTTGGAAAGAAATTAAAAAAACAAAACACAAAGCTGCTTTCAAGGATAATGCCTAAATCGAGTCTTTTTTTTTAATTGAAAACAGTCCTTTAAATTAGTCTGAAACACACTATGACATGTTCTGATTTCAAAGTTTTCAGAAATGTGGTAAACAAGAAATTGTGAATGACATTTGAAGCCTGAAAAATTTAGCTTGGAGAACAAAAATGAGCAACAAGCTAGATCACACTGTAAGATTTGCTTCACAGAAGTTAGTTTCTTTACTAAGAATATCAATGTAACTTTAGCATAACCAGACGGACCTCCTAATTAAGATTTTCAGTGAATTGCATCTTTTGCTCATTCAAGAAAATACATATTTGTATAGACATCAGAAATATTTCAAAGAAGGTGCAAATAGGTAGGATTCCACTCATATCACAGAGATTTTCAGAAATCATTGGTCTAAGTTTGTGCCAAAAGCCTTTGGTATGCAAGGTACCATACAGATATGTCCCATAAAGAATCCTCAAATCCCACAGCCGTGATGCAGGATAGCAACTCTGGGATATACCTTCAATTACACCATAAAGTAATATTGTGTCAGGCTTCCCATCAGCGTGAAAGAGCGTTTTGTCAAAAGGCACACCTTTGGCAACGCGCAAGCATACTCATGAGGGCTTAGCCATGATCACGGCACTAACGCACACACAATAGCAGAGCTTCCACCATCATTTCTGTGCGTGCCGTACTGCCCCGTGCATCGCTACTGGAGATTTTCCATAGCATCTAATAGCTCCCAGTAGGCTTCAGCAGAGCAGAGCCCCGCACAGCTTGTGAGCCGACGTTGCTATGGAGCACCACCACCACCACCACCGCATAAAGGTGCAGAGCAGGGCATTAGAGCTGACACGCAGCCGTGGAAGGCATTAAGTGTCTTTACTGAGCTGTCACTTATAGCCCTGTGGGAGATCAGAAGCAAGTCATGGGTCCAGGAAAATAATATAGTGCATTAGCAAGAGCTGTGACAGAAAACTGAAGGAGTTGCATAGAATTAGTTATACCACATATGGTTGCATTTGGCACAGAAAGACTGAACTAATATTAAATGTACTAAAGCACAGTACTCTGCACTTATGTTTCAGAAACTTCAAGGCACTGCGAGACTTATAATTTGACAAAGAACTATTACATCTAAAAAAATCAAAATATTATGGCTACTAACTTTTGAGTTTACTTATCTATGTTGATGTTGAGCCTAATTCTCTTTTCAGGTTTACACATGACAATCTTGTTTGCTGCACCAGGAGTTATGAACACTTATCCCAGCAGCACCGCTTATGCTTTATAAGTGTATATAGCAGGCTAAGTAGCAGTCTTCATTATTTTGTACTGTGATACTCACTTTTATAAGCTTAGAAAGATTTCCACATAGTTAGATGCAATAAATTAGATATAATCCCTCAAGTATCCCTGATGCTGTCAGCATCCCGAGTTCTTGGAGTCACTCATTATAAAATAAGCTTATTCATGCATATTTCTAACAGCAGGTTTACATGAGTAAACATAAGATTTCATTTTTTCTCCTCCAGGCTTTTCAAAGAAACACTCTGTGTCAACAGGCAGGTGGCCATAAAGTATCTGTCAGTTGCTGTTTGATATGCAAGCAAAGTCTGCCGTTGTCTTAAAGCATAATTTACCTGCTTAGCACAACTCTATTCAGTAAAGCATTCACACGCTCTCTTTGCCTAAGTTGGCAACTCTGTTACTACATGAAATGCTCCACTGGGATATAGGTTAATATACATAAACATACACACACACAAACATACACAAAACAAATATTCGTAAAATATTCTGTGAATTACTAGTTAAAATGGCTTAATGTCAAAGAATAAGCATCTTCTGAGACATAACTACAGCTCAGTACAGACTGCCTTTCCTTTACATCATCAGATCCAGAGTTTTATAAGGTAAAATATTTATAAGTTTTATAATTTTCAGCTGACCAGTGATAATTTGCTACAGTGGGTAATATATGCCTTCAGATATTCTGCTTCCAATGAAGATAATGACAATTCAGTAATGATTATCATTACAGATCACAATTCAGTATAATATTATTCTGGTATTTTATTTTGATAATTTTTAAATGTTTCAGTGCTGGATTAGCACCTTTCTCACTGTGCATGCATCTATTGGAAACAACAGGCCCTATTTCCTAGAACTTTCAAGAACCGTTTTTATGCTTTGCTGTTGTTTTGATTTTTTTTTTGTTTGTTATCATTATCATTTGATATTACTTTGCATTATCATCCCAGTGTGCACATTTGAAGAGTTGTTTTGCATTTCCTATTTGCTACAGTTTTTGCCTAAAATCAATGAGTTGAGTGGCTTATTTTAAATCTCTGTAAAGTAGAAAATTTGTCTTTACAATAAATTGCCTCTATTTACTGGACCAACTGGATAAAGCTTTGTAGATATATGGAAAGGTACTCTGGGATCTCTAGGAAAGATGCAGCCCAGGCTACATCTCTGCTATCTCAATCAAACTTCATGGAGTTAAATTATACCTCCCCTAAGAGCATAATAGGTTAAATTAGACTGCTTTAAAGCTGTAATTAGTTTAATTTGGCCTTCAACTAAATTACTCTAAGAATGAATATATGTGAAAGTTTTAAAAAGCAGTGCTAAGTAAACAAATTGATGTAAGTAATTTATTCTCATGTTGTGAATCAGTAAAGTTTGCTTCTTTTGTAGACTGTGGTGGAATTTTTAATGGTTCCAGAAGTTAAAAAAAAATACAAAGGAGAAATCATGAGTTAACTCATATTGAAGTAAGCTCTTCCTTTCACCAAATGAACACAGTTCCCTTTGAACTGAAAAGGCACAGGCATTACTTCACACCTAGAGAGAAGTGGATACTAAAAGACACTTTTTTTTTGCCTTCTGGCGAAACCTGTATTGCCCTTTGACTGATTCTATTCTCCTCCATGAAAATACCTGTTAATTGAAATGCTACACATGTAGTTTATGGAGTATTTTTGTATCAATCAATAATAAATAAATAAAATACTAAATGTAAGGATGCTACACCCACTCTACTAATAAAGTTTGAACAAAGGAAATAACACCACAGCATTCATGTAGTGAGCAAGAATACTATCTCCTTAAGAAATTTTTGATAATTCAAAATGTATTGCCCTAAGAATATCCTATACTGCTCTGTCTTTGAAGGACTTTTCTTAATGCTGTACAGCTTTGGGCTGAAGCAATAGCATAGGAGCATAGATATAGGAGAATTTTAACCTTAGATCTTGAAATAAATGTCAGTATAGACAGAAAGAACAACGGTTACATGGCTGTGAACTTTGTCTTAAGCATTTTCTTTGGTTACCCAAACACTTTAAGTCAAATATATATTATTTTTGTTTTAATGGCTATATAGCTTTATTTTTTGATTTTCCCAAATAAAACCAATGCTGTTGGGGAGGAGAAAAGAGAAAGAAAAAAAAAAAACAGATGTCCATTAGCATAACTGCTCAAAAATAACATTAATTCCTTATTACTTATAACATATTCATCCAAATGTTTCATTAAATTTTTAATGCAATATTAATGAGAAAAATAACTAAAATTTTCTGGACCCAGCAACCACAAACTGCCAGTTAATCATTAAATCCCAGTTCTCCTTTCACTTAGCTTTATCTGCACAGGTTCCTCACAAATTCTCATTCACAGATCACAAAAGAACAATTTGGGTTTCTTCAAGAATTAATTAGACATTTGTATGAAAGACACTAGAACAACTGCTCCTCCTGCGAGTTCATAAAGCTGTTTAATTTGCTCTTGTATTTTCATTCAGAGAAGCTGGCAACATCACAATACAACACAGCATGCACAGATAGTAAGCCAAATTTCTTACTTAATTGTTCACTTTCATTTACTGTGCTCATTTAAAAGATGCAAGCACTAACACCTTTTAACCTCACCAATGACACAGCTGGGGCACTCTTCACACATAATACAGAGTGACTTAGAATAATGCACCCCTTGTCAGTCTGTAAAGAGTATTCAGGTTTAGATTTAAGGTCTCTACTTGCATTAGCAAAAGGATGAAAACCTCTCTCTTGTATAATTAAGCTTTTATTATGTTTATATCTTAACTGCTAATTGCCCAAAGAAAGGAAAAGAAATACTGAACAGGAAGTATTGAAACCTATGCTAAATGCTGCAGAATAATAAGACTGCGTATTTACGGATTTCTTTTCTTTTTATCAACATTTCAGCTTCTTCACTGATGAGCTAAATAGCTAATGGAATGATGCTCTTTGGCCAGCGCTCTCTCTCTAAAGGTTCTTTTGAGCAGAAATAATACACAGACCTCTGTAATAGATGCAAAACAGATCGGATTTCTGTATTCAGCAGAGGTATTCCACAAGAAACTTGGCTTGGCTACAGAAATAATTCTAGTGCAAAGTCAGGGTGTGCCCTGTGGAGAGTTATTTGAGGGTGGAGACAATTATAACCCTCATTCCAAACAGCAACCCTGGTTTACAAGAGCCGAGCAGCTGTTTTATACGGCTACAACATTTTTTCCTACCTCTCCAACCTTGGAGTTGGAAAGTGCTTGTTCATCCTTTTCACCTTAAGCATTAAAGCCCTTTAAGATTTTCAAATTCACTATTCGCAGAGAAAAATCCAGACACTCACTATAATACGTGATGCAAATATTGGCTTGCTATCATACCAGCACTAATGTCCATCTGTTAGCATGGCATTTAGCCCACACACAAGGTGGGATGCCAGTTTCAATAGGGCATAGGTGCCAATTAAATACAAATTTAGAGTGATAGCCTGCAGAAGGCAGAAAATAACATACTCTTCGAAGAGGTATTTCTAATGGTAAATACTGCCAAATGTTTCATTGTAAGGGATTGCTTATGTTTATGATACTGGGCATTATGAATCAGATCTAAACTCCACAAAATTCAAATCTTCCTTCCAAATAATGCAGAAGAGTGAGTGTGTGTGTTTGTGTTTACACAGATATATATAAATAATGTGTCAAATCCTGTTCTTAACAACCTGAATGGCAAGACTATTGAATTCACCAGGAGAAGGGTTTCAAGAATGTGCCTTTTTTCAATCAATGTACATGACAGTGAAAACTCTTCTGCACTGAAAGTACTAATTATGTTTGATTGACAAGGTAAAAAAACACTGCAATGTTTGTCCTTAAGAGAAAAAAAAAAGAAGTAAGAAATAAAAAAGAAAGCTTTGGCTAGTCACAATTCTGTATCCTTCCTCCTCAACAGGAAACAGGTTCTGATTAAATAATATTAATTCCATCTATACTCCAGCTACCTCCTAGTTTTTTTTCCCTTAAAGAAATGTATTACTATAAGAAAAAAAAAAATTACTCTTCCAAGAAAAGGAACATATAATTAAATAAATTAAAAAAAAAAATCTGATTAAAGCATTAAGTTTACTAATGGCAAAAAAGGTAAAAAGACCTCTTCAATTTTCTTCTAATTTCCCTCCTCCTCTGCACCTCTTTCCTATGGCTATTATTCTACAGTTTTTCAAGACACTTTAGCCTGACAGAGTACATTTCCTGTGATGAAGACAAGATGCAAAAAAAACACAACATAAAAACAGATGATTTTTGTGAATTATTCAATGTGACAAGGGAAGAGGTGCAAACATGGGAGAAAGATGGGCAGAATCTCAGGATCAGCTGGAAAAGGGAAAAGGGGGACAGACTTCACAGGTGTGAAACACAAAGTAAATATCACTGTAATCCCTTAATGTGGTGAGAAGATTGAGACAACAGCAGTACAGGCAAGTGCAAAAAGCGAAAAGGAAGCCACAAGCAACCGACGGAGAAGGGGCAGAATGCTCCCCTACCCCTACCTCTTTGAGCCCGCAAAATTTGCTCACCTTCACAGCCTGGCACCATTCAGGACAAGGGAATGAAGAGAAGGCAAAATCATCAGAAACTCAGCAGTAAAACTCAGCAATTGCAAACAACTGCCAGGCGAATGACCCTTGCCTCCCCTTCTGCATCTAATGACCCAATGTCTTTCCTCCTACTGACTCCCCAAAGGTACATACACAGAGCAGAAGCCTTTCAGTGGTGTCAAGGTTAATAGTTTGATGATCAAATTCACATGGGACCCTTCCAATTTTATTAGACAGCTATTGGACATTTGTAGGGGGAGAAAGGAGATTTTTTCTTTTTTTTGAGTTCCAGGCTTCACATTAGGTTTGATGGAGCTTTTAACAGGGTTTCTCCTTTCCAGGAATGTGTAAAACCACACAAGGCTTTCAGGAATAGAAAGACTTAGGAAATGACCTGTAAAAATAGAATTTGTTCCTCCTCACTATTAATTTATTTTACTTAGATCCTCATACCTAATTTGTTGCACATAATACCTGTCATTCCTAAATATTTACAAATGCTGCTGAATGTGCAAATAAGCTATTTTGAAACTTAATGAGAGAGATTAGAGTGTTTTATATAGCATATAAACAGATCCCGACACATTAATTGGAAATATTTTATGTAGACATTCTCTTTTAATATGGGAGCTGAACATTTTGATATTAATGTACTTATCAGTTGTTTTGGTGTGATATATCACACAAACATAGCTTGCGTAAGTAAAGATTTACCTAGTACCGTGTCTAAACTGGGACTATACTTCAAATGCCTTTGTTTTGTTTTTCTGTCAAAAGAACAGTTGTTCCAAGTACCATTCTCAACTATTTTATGTAGGTATCTGCTGCCATAACAGAATTTCATTTTCACTCTTTCCTTTTTCTTTTTTTTTTTTTAATAAGGATGTGGGAGTAGAGGTGGTATATTCAAGAGGCAGAAAATATACAGCACAATCAAAACAAAAATTATTTATACAATTCTCTTCATAGCAGACCTACTAAAAATGCCTAACATGAATTTCCATGCACTCATGCTGGAGAGATACCTAGTGTCTTTTGTACTAGGAACTGAAATTTACAATGCAATATAAGCATCTGCCCTGTGTATAAAAAAAAAAAAAAAAACGCATTTAAAGGATTTCTCATAATACTTGGCATCAACAGTTTGCAATAACTAATATCTATATTAGTGTGCTTTTTCTATTCAAATCTTTACTTGGAAAAGTCTTGAAGCATTCTTTCACATTTGAAGTAATGTATCCGGAAACTTGGTAACTTTCCACTTCTTTTTTTTTCCCCCCACTTCTTTCTCTCCTAGAACAACCTTAATCTCCCTTCTCCTCTGAAAAACAGTGTCAGACTTTCTATATCTTTATAATACAGTATCTCATTTACTGAAAGCAGTGCTGGAAAGAGGAGTTTCTGAAAGGGGGGGAGGAACTGCAACTTTAACTGACAATTCCTGAAAAAGACCTTGTAAAAAACTTTAGATGAATTAATCACTGAAAAGCACAGAATTAGATATCTCTAATACAGAAACTAAGCTTCCCAGTAATCTGGAATATAGAACAAAATAAAACTCGCTGTAGACCACATGGGCTTCACATCAGAGAAACTCTGTCAAATCCCAAAGTACAAACCAACATCTATCAATAGTAACAATAAGTTAGTAACAGCTGTAAGAAAATACAGTGCAGTCCTTCATGTGGCCTAAACAGCACATGTCTTCAAATTGGCAGCGAATGGTAAAACTTAAGACTTTTTATTGAAACTGTCTTTCTAGTGAGGCTATTCTTGCTTTCCTTCCAAGATATAACAGAGATAACTTAATAGATTTCAACTGTTATGACCTGAGATAGAACTGAGATTTAATGGGATCCTAAATCATTAAAGCTGGTTAAACCATAGCGGTATTAAATTGTAGTTGGATCCACAACAATATTCTATAGAACAGAACATGGAACATAACTGGTTTTGCATCTACTTTGCCTGTGACAAAGAATAATTAATGCAAAGTGAAATTTCCAGGTATGTTTCTGTAAATCTACCTAGCAGACTGCAATGCTGCAGTCCAGTTTACTGCTTACTCTCTTCATAGTAAAAATATGGTAAAAATCTGTATTTTAAAGAAGACAGAGGCCTTTGGTCAGACGGGAGGTGACTTTCCAGTAATGAATGCAGTGTTGTAGCAGTGAGACCAATAAATTCACTGTAATGGGAAGTTTAAACTAATTGGGTTATGGAAAAAATGTTGGCTAATACATGCAACTTCTTCTACAGGGAATGATCATTGAAAAATATGTAAATTTTAGCATTCTCAAGAAAAAATGTAATGCTTGTAACCCTTTTTCTTCACTTTAGTCAAACCCTGAAATTTTAGGAAACAATTGTGTATCAAGAGCCTTTAAGTATTGTATACGCCATCTTTAGGACACTCCCGGTAAGGAGACTGCTTTTCTGTTGTATGAGAGTGTGTAAGTCTGAGGATTTACTGCTAAAGGCTTACAGAGCCTTCCCTAGAGTCTACAGAACACCTGCAGTGCTTTTCTATGAGTAGATGACTTATAGGAAAACATTAAATATAGGAAATATAAGAAAATAGAAAGATATAGGAAAATATTAAATGGTACTAGATGGTACAAGGCATGCCTAATTTGCCTGCCTGGAAAACAGATAGGGAAGCATCTCTCAAGGCATAAAGTTTGGGAAAAAAACAACAAAAAATCATACATTTCCCATTACCTGTTAAAGCAATGTCCCTCTTCTTTTCATAGGGGAATAAACTAGTATTTCTGAAAGAAGAACTAATAGGTCAGAAAGATGTATATATACACTGATATGATCATCAGAGAAAGTTTTCTATGTCATTACTCTCAAATTAAAATGGAGAATTTTAATCTGAAAAGCTTTGTTGGAGGAACAGGCAAATACAGAGACAGGTTACAGCAAAGACAAATTTCAAGCCTCTCTGGAAGCATGACTCCTAGACGTAAGTTGGTGCAGAAATTGATTTCAAGTAATCTGATTCCACAGTCTTATCCCTAGCTTTTCAGAGTATGCCTGATCCTTCTCTTGCTGTTTTCATTTTTGAGTGCAAAGCATCCTGACAATCTTACAACCATCAACATGGTCTGAAAAAGTGTCAAGTAACTACAGAATGAATGTGTTACCACAAGCATAATGAATTGCTTGAGTCTCTGTGTCGCAGTAGAAGAGGAAGAGTATAACGCTAGGAATTCGTGAAAAGCTGCTGAGCATGGCCAGGGCATCCCTAAACACCAGATGGTATGCAAGCCCTTAAATCATAGTCCCACTTGTGCAAAAATAAGGAAGTTTTAGGCCTCTTGAATACCCTCCTTTTAAAATATTGCATTTGCTCAGAGGATCCTAGAAGCAGCACAATCCTTCCTAAATTCCAGCCTCATTGCTATCTATTGTGGCCCCTACCATAAAGATCCATTGTATTAAGATGGGATTTTCATTTATATGAAATCTCAGTAATACCAAAATACCATAGAGATGTTTTTATTTGTTTTTTTTTCCTTTGCATTCAACAATTATTTTGAGAAAACTTCTGAAGTGAGAGACCTTTCTGACTAGGATGTGCCTGATATAAAGGGTTCCTAGATGTTTTGCTTCTTGCCCTGCCTACCTAAAGTGTACTGAGTTACAACTAACTTCTGCATTCTACAAGTTCCTTGGTTTTGCCAGTCAAACTTACTTTCATTGCTCAAGAGACCAAGCAACTTACATCATGCCCATGTTCTTTGTCATCATCCTATGCTCTTGATCTAAGATCAAGAATAGAGTAACTGAAGATTAGACTTTTTCTTTTGAAAGAAATTACATACCCTTCAAATTCTGATGAAAGCCCTAACCCCAGAAACTAATTTTTGATATTAGAAATTGGGAAGGGAAAAATTAGTCAGCCTTTTCCTACTTTGGGATACAATGCATTATTTTAGAAGCAGACAACTTTCAGAAAGATGGTGGTGGCCGAACTGTACCAGACCCGTCGGAATTTTCATGTTATTTTATGATAGAAGAAAATATTCTCCCTCAGTGAATTCTAGTTATTCATAATACTGAATAGAAATATATATACATATATATACACACACACACACACATATATATATGTGTGTGTGTGTTTGGTAATTAAAAGATCAAGATCCACATAATGGATCACTAACCAAAACATCCATATGCAGAAGCCCATCAGATTTAGCAAGCCATTGAGTACAGATAATAGCCATTGATTAAGAACTGACACACTCATCATTTATTCTGGTTTGTGATTTGCCCATGGCTTCTACCCAATTCCTTGCAGTCCCATATAACATTTTATCTCCTAGATCATGAACACTGTAGCTTCAGCTCCATAAACATACATCCTTAGTCCCTCTATAGACAGTACTTAAACAGCATGTCCACTGATGGGTTACTGCCATATAATTTAGTCATAAAATCTTGCATGGCCCATGGCATGATTTCCTTCAAATTATTAAATCACTTCGTTCTTTACATATTTTTGCAATATTGTTTGCCCTGTAACAGCTAAGGTTATGTTTACATTATCAACATGGACACATCAAGGACTTGAAAAGCTGGCAATCTCATGTTAGACTGAATCTTCACAGACAAGGTTTCACCTGACAACATTTTTGTTTGTTTGTTTCTTTTGTGTTTTTTTTAAGCACAGTGTACTGAGAATAAAAACAAAATCCATCTCCTGCTTACTCAGCTACAGCAACAGGGAAGAAAATAACTACCATTTCTATCAAATCACTTTCACATACACATATTTCTAAATTAAGAGTATTATTTCCTGGGTCATTTAGTTGTATTTTGAAATTATGAGGCAATTCAATTCTATAGAGATGGCCCCTATATTTACATACCAGATCCACACTTTATGTATGGAACTCAATATTTGTATAAAAACATTTCTCCCTGTATATGTAAATGAAACTAATCACCATTTAAAGAAGCATAATGGGCATTTCTCAACTTAATACCCATATACAAGGTTTGAAAACAAACTTAATACCAAAATTAATTAAAACATTAAGCGAATAATGTAACATTTTGTCATAAATGGCTGATCCTTTTATCTATGCCCATCTTATCAGTGTTTATTTAACCAGAAGAGTGTGAAGATATAAAACCCCAATAAAAATATAAAGTGATAGTTCTTACCAACATTAAGATTTAAATTATTACTTTTGCAAATAAAGATTTCAATTTTGGCAGCACTTCTGCTGTCAAGATGCACATTCAGATGCACAAGGCATCTCCATCGAAGGCTTAAACAGAAAGCTGACTCACCTTCAAAGAAAGTGGAAATAATTTTTGCTTCAGGCATAGTATATTCCTATGCAGTTAATTTTATTAATATATAAGCAGATCTACAATAGGACTTTGTATAGATTAATGAAAAGTTTGCATGGATTCCTGTAAATGTCATCTCAGAAATCAAAATATTTTCATCTTGCAAGAACAGGAAGAAACTTTCATATTCAGGGGAAAAAAAAAAAATTTGAGTCATACTCCAGAATTCCTGTTTCTTTTAAAGCAAATTTGTAATTATTGATATAATTTAATGTGTAATATACTTTTTTAAATGCAGTCAACTCTGATTACATGTGGAAAGATTTATCTGCAGTCTGAGTTAACTGTTTTTACAGTTAAACATAGACATTTTAACAGTTACTGCAATACACTTGTGAAGCTATACATTCTCTGCTCTATGGAACCTTAATCCAAATTGATACTCTCAAATAAAATATCTACCTTTTGTCCTTGATGCATTTCTTATGGAATCTTTTCTCTATCACCTCCTCTATGACCTTAAGTCTTTAAAATCAAAGAAAATGCAGTGGGTAAGATTTTGAGAAGTGAGCTAATATATTTATCTGCTCAAAGGTTTCATCAAATACCTTATGACATTCCAGACAGATGCTTTCCAAAAACTATTTTTGAAGTCATCATATAATGAAGAACCCCAACTTTTCTATCTTATCCATTTCACTTCTTTGCCATCTTTATTGTTGGAAAAATTTTCCTGATATTCCTAAAAATTTTTTACTCAGGAAAAAATGCATCTGTGCAGTAGCTTCTCAGCCTCATCATGAATAAGCCACCTTTTGCTCCTTTGTCCTTCCAGTAAATTTTTCTTCCCCCTTCCTTTCTAAGCCATCCCAACATGAGGCAAGTTTCAGAAATGACATCATCTCTTCCTAGCTGTCACTTGCCTGGAGTTATTGAACAGAGTGTCTTCAATTCAGAATCAGTTTCTAGGTCCCAAGGTCCAAAGTCCAAAGCATTTGGTACCTTCAAAAGTAGCACAGGCAGAAACAGCAGCCAGCTTGACTCTAACACCACAGTGCTTTATCACTACTAGAGCCTTCTGTGGTATTGTTCCTGTAAGACTACATTAGATTTCCTGCTACTCTGCTCCTTGTTAAGCAGGCTGTAAATGTGGCAGAAGATTTCTCCCCTGCTCCTTCCCCACAATGTCTGAATTTATATTCCACAATGTATGGTTTGGTTATAAAAGCTTTTAGAAATATTTAACTTAGTTAAAAATAAATGCTTTCTGAAACTATGCAGGGCAATGAAAGACATTTACCTAAATGATTAACTTGCTTCACGGTCCAGCAATTGCATGACGTCAATCCATGAATAAAAAGCAGTGATCCAAGCAAGGCTGTATAATAATGTGCTAAAAGCATGGTTACAATTAGGGCATTAAGCATTTATTGTCAAATAATGTCAAATTGATTTGCAAGTCACCTTTAAGTAACCAATATACTCTATCGTTATCTTCTTCCCTGCCTTTCCTAGTGAACTTCCTCTCCCTAACACTTGTCACCATTGAGTGGGGAGGCTCCGATGATGATAAATTTTAAGGGACAGATCCTCAGTTTGTATGAATCAATGTAGCTCCATGAAAACTAGTGAACAGTGTCTGTCTACTCTAGATGAGAATTAGGTGTTGGTATTCTGCGAAAAAGAGGTACAGTCTATCAAGCCTTCCAATTTTATCTTTCATTGCCTTTGCCTCCTGACCAATTTCTTCTAACTGGCTTAAGCATATACTACCTAAAACTATTATGGGTGCATATAGTGACTTGCAAGAGAACAAATCACAGATATGTTAAAGAAACACACTCTTGCCAGGATAAGTAAGTAAATTCTATGAGGAAAAAAATCTTTCTTTCCCTGCTCTCTTCCTGTTCCATCACTCCCGTACTTCAGAACCACTATTACACTGCCTGTTCTCTTTTGCTTTGTAAGGACAAGATACTCCAGGAGAGGATCTTCCTTTGAAAGAGAAAACGGACAAAGTTGTACTCAGGGCACTTGCTTGCAATTCTAGACACTGCCATACTCATTCTCTTGTGCTGTACCATTTAAGTCACTTGAATTTGTTCAGAGTAACATTAAAAAAATATACACTGGGGTGCTGGGTGGGAAATGAGCAGAGGAGGGGTGCAAGTTCTATTTTAACTTCCAAGCACATAATTAAAGTCAGGTTGACAGACCATGTGCTCCAAAATATCCTATTAAGCATCTGTAAGCATTGTCAAGTAACCAATGCTGTTTAAAATTGGTTTAATATATTGTTTGTGTCTGTTAGCTAGGCTAAGAAGAAACTACTTAGAGAGCTTGGGAGTAAAATTCAAACTTCTTTTGTGAGGCAACATCTATTTCCTTGTCAAAAGGAGCTACCAGGGGACCTCCTTCATGCCTCTCCGCATAGCTGTGAGATTAAGGTCGTCTCTACAATACCCAAGGGAACACTCTAGAAAGCATTTTAACATTTAAGCAGGTAGTTCAAAAGGAAACCATATTGCAATGGCAGGACCCACCCCTATGCTGCTGGTGAAGAAGGTTAACCAGGGGCTAGAAAATCACCCCTTTGGAGTACGGTCCTTTGGTTGGATCTCTCTATGCTGTTCTGGAGACATAAAAGTGATTCAGGGAAGACCTTAATTGATCCCAAAGCTGAATGACGTCTTGACCCAGAGGGGATAAGAATTGTGACTACAGGAGAGATAGGCAAAGCATTAAAAAACATTAGGTTTTAAGCATAGCAACAGTGGGAACACACACTGGTATTGATTACGCATAAAGCTAAAGGCAGCTATGAAAATGAAGAATTTTCCTGGTTTCAAAACTGCTTTGGAAAGATGCTTCTTTTAAAATAAGTTGTTTTTAGCTTCTCACTTGGAAACACAGCAACTTGACAAATATTGTGCTGGCAGGATGCTCAGGCTTGGCAGGAGGTGAGAACTACCTGACTTGAACTGTCACTGAAATCTGTCTTTCACCAAAACAGAGTTTCTAAGTAAGTCACTTGTGATACCACATGGTGACTCAATCAAGTCCAAGCATTATATTTTGGATATTAAAAATCTGCTCCAAAATTAATTACTATATATTTTTTCCAGACATAATATCTCAGGTCTAAGCACAACTAACAACAAGTTGCAGTCTAAATAAGTCACACCAGAGAAAGAAGTCTAAGCTAAGTAAACATAAGCCTCTGGGCAACACTCTTGACTTCATTCACGTGAAGGTCATACTGATTAACCTTGTACTGATAAATCGTTGGTCACAGGCTATAACCATTCAAAACTTGACAGTTTAGTCATTTGATTGTACTGATATTTAAATCAAGGGAACTGGTAAAAATTTTATTTTTAGAAAAGCCACAGATTCCTGCTTTGAAATAGAAGCAATTTCTATATTCCTGCCAGAATAACAGCTGTCCTTCCTTGAAATCAATTTGTTTGCTCTTGATTTCCTTTCTATCTTTTAATTTCTTACATTGTTTTACATACTCTTCCCTAGGAATATGGACTTTCCATCTGCCAGGTGTGAACTCAAAAAATGTTTTCAGATATAAACATAAGAAATTTTACTTGCAGTCTAAAACTTGTGTTTACCTAATAAATATACTCCTGTTCACTCGTAGTGATAAGTAAATGGTTACTGATTAAACTTATATTAATATAGTGCTATCATCACCATGGTGTAAGGTTAACCATATGGCAGTATTCATAAAGTAAAACTACTATTCAAAAACCAGCAGCATTACAGTAAAAGAAGTATCTCAGTTTTATCCTTAAATCCTAGAACAGTACCTTTATCGAGAAACTAAAATTACTCCCACAGAAGATAAGCATGGCTTCTCAGTTACACTGATGAGATGAGGAATAATTTCAGCTTGATTACTTAGACGTTTGATGCAACCAGAAATGCATATTCAAACAACTCTTACTAAGAGATGGAAAGTTAGACAATACTTATAAACAACTTAAAGAGAACTAATTTATGATTCATAATCTGTTGGAATATTTTATAGCAATCTTACATAGAAGCATTTTTAAAACAAAGATATTTTATCACATTTTATATCATCCAAGAATATCCAGCCCAGTATAACCATTATTTTGGTTGGTGAATCATGACATCCGTAATTCCCATTACTTTCATTACTATTTGTAAAGGTTAGATAGTAGTACCTTTACAGCTCATTAATTTCTAGATGTTTATTCAACTAATTATAATTAAGTAGATGCAATTCATCATATAAATAAATCAGAATCTCATTTTTCTCCTGCTTTGCAAACAAATCAGATGAAACAGACTCAGATCTAATTTTGTGTGGAGATCTTTGTTTTAAGATGAATGTAGTAATAGAAAAAGCATTTGCCTATAAATATGAATTAGCTGGGAACCACTCTGATTTGTCTAGCTCAATATGCACTCTGACTACTTTGCTTCCTTCTGTATGCCTTCGTAGACTATTAAATGTTGCAAACTTGGTGGATTGACTAGAGCCCACACTTGTAACCTTTAGAGAGGATTCAGATGCTGCTTTTTCTCTCTGTTTGTTTTGATTAGACACCCTCTTTCTTAGTTTCTTATCACGCCCTCCATAAAAATACTATCAGCAGGAAATGGATCTGCCTGATGATCACTCTGATTTTCTAAAGCCTTGGTCATGACTACCTGCATTCAAAACTGGAAAGTAAGAAAGGAGACACTACTAACAGGAGCTCAGCAGAAAAGGAGATTAGAAAAATAAAATAAAATAAAATAAAATAAAATAAAATAAAATAAAATAAAATAAAATAAAATAAAATAAAATAAAATAAAATAAAATAAAATAAAATAAAACAAAATAAAATAAAACAAAATAAAATAAAACAAAATAAAATAAAACAAAATAAAATAAAACAAAATAAAATAAGCTCTGCTTTTACACCATTGCTCCTTTTACACCATTGCTGATTTCCCCTGGAAGGGTGTGCAGCCAGGAACCTGGAGAGGCCATGAGCTGCCTCGAGTGGGTCAGAGGCAGTCTTGGCCATCTGATAAATGATACCTCTCCCTCCAGTTTGTCTTAAGATGGACAGAAACTAAGAAGAACAACTATGAAGAGTAACTATATATATATATATATTCACACAAAACATACCTCAATCACAACCCTCAGCTCTTCTCTATTAGATTTAGTAGGGAATTTGCCTTGGCAAAACCTGAAGAGGCAAATACAACAAAAGTAAACAATATATGGAAAAGTCTTACCAGGAAGATGACTAGGAACAAAAACAAAACTGATTTTAGAGTATTTACTTTTGCTTTGTTTAATTATTTTTCCAGTGCTCAGCTATGATACGTGTTCTGTCGGAAGCAGCACTTTTACAATCAGCATCTCAGAAACGTATTTCTGTTTACTTGCATCTATTAACAAGAGATCAAGTGCTTTTCTAACTCCAGATGTCTGACAAGTTGGTTAATAGCGCAGTTTATGCTAAAAGGAAAAAAAAAATGAATAAAAAATGACATCAAACCTCAGTGTCTGCACAGAATAGTAAAAAAGCTAAATGAATCTTGGCTCCAAAGCATCAGAAAGATTCCCTCTGTAATGAATGATAGTTTCTCACATACCACTGGCAGAGATTATATGACGAGAACATAACTTTTGTTGGTTGCTTTTAAGCAAGAATGAAGTAATACGTCCTCCAGTAAGGTTACTGGACTTTTGAAGATCTTAAAGTAGTATAAAAAGATTCATAATTCTTAAAAAACATAAAAAGGATAAAGTTAGCATAACGTGAACCTCACTAAATATGTTTATGCACCCCTAATATTTCATTGGCACAGAGTGTCATAAACCACAACACACAACTTGAAAGTCCCACTGAAAACCAAATACCCTGCAAATAGTTAATGTTCTTCTTACACCTAATTGCATAGTTTTATACCTCTTTAGCCTTACTATAACAGGATCTCTCCAGTGCTCTGAAGTCAATTCCTTTGTTAAAAGGAATACTATAATGCAAATATTACATTACAGTTATTCCTACTTTAGCCAAGAAACACAAATCGGAAGTTAGTGCCAAAATTCAGAGTCCCTCAGAAAACTGAGTATAGTTAAATCATCAAAGGACACGAGTCCTTCATCAGAAATATTTCTAAAACAACAGCACAGACAACTTTTCACGCCTCTTGTGCATTGATATTCAAGCGTTTGATATTAGAATTCTCCTAGTACCTAAAATACTGAGATTTTAGAGTGCTCAGATTACCACCTAACACCTACACTAATTCAAGATTCACAGATGAGATGATCTAGCACCAAGTTTGTCCAAGATGCTTATCTCAAATCAAGCTTACAGGATGGGGGCCCATATATAAAAAGTTAGTCAGTTTCCTGTGAGGTTCTAGCAGAGGTAGGGGTAGTGATAGTCTCCATTTAGCATCTGACAGCTTTTTGGGAACAAATAGGACCCTTAACAACAGATGATTTTTTTCCTGTTTTTGAAGAAATAATCAAATCTCATGAGCATGGTTTGCAACAAGATGGTTTGCTATAAAGAAACTGAAGCTGAAATAACTCCAAGGTACATTTCCATAGGAGCAGCAGAAGGAAAAGGAGAAAGGACATGGACAGAACAGACCTTTACTATACAAGCACTCATTCCATGATAGGGAGAGTATAGTGAAACGGCCTCTAAGGGCTGTTTCCTGCAGCTGCTTGTTATTAAGTACCTGGATTACTATAGATAAATATGTCTGGCTGTTAGTCCCTTGGCTCATTTACTGCAGAATGAAATAGTTTCAACAGCTGAGCTTCCCTACTGCTGAATGAAAAAGCATCAAGGAAGTCAGGTACTCAGTCTCCAAACTAGCCCAGGATGACCTCTATGATATGTAGAGCTATCTCTATGTTGCTGTTGTGTTGGGCTAGAGACCAAACAACACGGCTGAAAGGCAATTTACATCTCTGTTAGCTAGCTCCACATTGATTTCTTCCTGTAATATATCCCCCTCCCATCCTCCAACCCCATAAAAAGAAGATTAAAAAAAAAAAGAAAGAAAAAACAGTCAAGGTCAAATTTTATCAACACTGTTGCTGGAAAGTTGTAGATATGAACCAGTATGAAGAATCAATCATGACAAGTTGCTTCTTTTGGGTTATTCCCATTTTTACCCATGCTCATGGAAAAGTGAGCAGGCTTCACCTAAAGCTTACTAAAATCTCTGTGAAAGTCCCTCAAGTCCCAAATGATACAGATATTTAATAAATCTCTTGAATGAAAAGGAGAATTTAAAAGGGTTTATGATCTTTTAAATAAAAACAAAACAAAAGAGCCACTCTAAATGTGTTGCATGTGCAAGATTACTATGAATTATGCAGTAGGACAAGCTCCTCCACCAGTCTTTAATATTAAAACACTCACAAGCACACTGTTTAAATCATTTGTTTAAATGTCAATATTTTGTCTGCTTCAGTAGCTGTGCAGTTTTTTGTGTCACATCTTGTGCCCACTATTGATTAAATGATCACAATTGCTAATGAGGAAGCAAAAGGTGCTATTTTTTAATCTATACTGACTTTTTAACTCTGTTATTTCAAATCTTAAATTAATTTTGCTATTTTAAAAATCCGTAAGCTTTCTACTATACACTCTGAAAGTTATAAGGATGTACCTTACATTACGTCTCACTAATCCACATTCACGTCCAAAGATTTTTTTCCTCCCTTCAGTATTCAATTAACCTTAATGGATTGCCCTACCACAAGCTGTCAGTCAAGCAGAACATAATCATTATGAATTAAGTTCTCAGAAAGAGTGAGTCCTAAATATTCAAGTGTGGTCTGTTCAGCTTCATATAAACAGAGGTAAGGAAATGAGTAAGTAGTTGAAGCTCATACAAATAATGTTCTGGAGGCACTGGCCAAGGACAGATGCCCACACAGAGTGCTTACTTTGTGTTTCTGTAGAAGAATTGTGTTCATTCTTTACTGTAGATAACAAAGATATTTAACCATCCTGTCCTGCAACTAATGTATGATACTTGAAGACGAGATACCAAACTAATGCCTAAGGCATATGTAAGGATGACAACTTATACTTATTTTCAAATACTACCTGTCTACCCAAATAATACCTAGGTTCTAATTCCTGTTTGCAAAAAATAAAAAAAATAAAGCTTTGACTCCCGTTGAGAATTAATTTAGTAAGCCAATGCTTCTAGAATCTTCTCAGAAATATAGGAAGTGGGTATAAAAGATTTAAAACATTTCTCTTTATTTATGATATAGGAGGTTTGTTGGGCTTAATTATTTATCTCCAACAAAGTGACTACTGCAAAGGATTTTTTGTTTGTTTTACTTATTTCTTAGACTAACTGCAGGATCTTACCTCTTGATTCTCTCCTTTCTGCTAACTCACTTGGCAATGATTCAAAGAGGCTTTTATGAAGGATTATACCAAGTGGTTTGTTTTCTCTTGTCAGAAGGATGATCTCTTAATAGTTTTTCTTAAGTAGAAGTGTGAAGATACTGACTAAAGTCAGCTAGATGTTGATTGCTAAGACTGTCTTGAGTCTCCCATACTTTGGACTACAGAGGTTAAATAAATTCAGTTCAGCATTCTTCAAGTTCCTGACAGCTGCTTCAAGGAGGAGATTGAAAGAACAGTTACAAAATAAACAAAAATTTTTAATCTCCACCCACTAATATTATCTATGAAAATATTAAAAAGAAGAAAATATGAACACAGTCATCTTGAGCAGTACTAACAACTTAAATTAGGAAAAAAGAATGAAGTCTATTTGGAAAAGAACAGACTCCTTAAGCCATAAAGAGGTGCCTTGTACAAGAACTCTGAAGATGGCATTGGTAATTCAATGGTGACACAAAAAGGCTAAAAGTCCATTTATACAAGGTAAATATTTAATCTGAAGACAAATCTAGTCCCTGATACTTCTTTCTGTAAAGTCTGGTTCAAGACATAGTCACAAAAATGAATTCTTATAAGTATATGATACAAGGCATAGTATAATGGTTGCTGATGTGTTTTATAGCACTCCACTTAATTTTTAATTTTACACTATCATTTTGATCTTCTATATATACAAATATATATTATAATCATCATTACTGTACACAGAAATATATAGTATAATCACTGTCAGTGAGCATCAGACCAATAAGTGTGTATCAGAGCTGTAAGGTGTTATTTCTACCTCTGACTGGTCACCAAAGCAGGGGATACAGTACCTGTCCTTTCAGCATGCATCTTGCAGACAGGGTGGGACATTGTGTTGAAGAGTCAGTGGAAAATTTTAAGAAATTGTAGCAAGAAGAACACCAGGCAGCAACTGCAAAAATCTCACCAGTGCAGAAAGCAGCTCCGCAGAGACGGAGTCCAGTTGACAAGAAATTGACCATGAGTCAGCAGTGTGCCCTCATGGCCAAGAAGGCCAATGGGATCCTGGTTGCATCAGGAGGAGCGTTGCCAGCAGGTAGAGGGAGGGGATCCTGCCCCTCTGCTCAGCTCTGGTGAGGCCGCACCTGGAGTATTGGGTGCACTTCTGGGCTCCCCAGCACCAGAGGGACATGGATCTTCTAAAAAGGGTCCAGCATAGAGAAGATGATTAAGGGACTGGAGCATCTATCTTATGAGGAAAGACTAAGTGAGCTGGATTTGTTTAGTCTGGAGAAGAGAAGGCTGAGAGGAGAGGAGATTTGATCAATCTGTTCAAGTACCTGATCGTAGGGAGGATGGAGCCAGGTTCTTCTCCATGGTGGCTGGTGATAGGATGAGGGCTAATGGGTGTAAGTTAAAACAGGAATTTTAATCTCCATGTGAGGAAGAACTTCTTTCCTGTGAGGGTGACAGAGCCCTGGAGCAGGCTGCCCAGAGAGGCTGTGGAGTCTCCTTCTCTGGAGATCTTCCAAATCCGCCTGGATGCCACCCTGTGCCACGTACTCTGGGTGTCCCTGTTTGTGCAGGTGGGTTGGACTAGATGATCTNTGCATGTGGGTTGGACTAGATGATCTCTAGAGGTCCCTTCCAACCTTAGGCATTCTGTGTGATTCTGTGTGTGAAAGCAGAACTAGAGGAGCTATGCTGTGGAGTGTCTCAACTTTGTACCACAATGCCTGTCTCCCAATTTATGTGACATAGTGGACATGCTCTTGGCATTCATAGGTTCCCTCTGTATAATTTCCCTCTAGCGTGATCTCTTTATTATTGTGTTTGCTAAATCTGTTCCTGCTGCAAAAGAGCATTCACATTGTATTCCACCTCTCCTTTCAACTCCCTGCCCCAACACAGGATATATACTGAAGAGCAGAGCCCCTGAACTGGTTGAAGATACTATATAGTAAACCAGTGAAATAATAGGAATGGGAATGGGAATAATAGGGCTTCATACTATGAACATGAATATATACTATGAATAATATACTTTAAGCAAAAATCTAACACAATATAGTAAAAGAAAATGCAGTGTTACAAACACTAAAGCAACAGTGAAACACTGTGAAGAGATACACAGTTCTTTTTTTCAGTTTTGCTCTCTTCTGTAACCTCTTTCTTGGAAAAAAAAAAAAAAAAAAACAGTCATCAGCAAGGAAGCTTCTCTGTAACCATCCCCAGAGGTTTGGCAGGAAATAAGTAAAGCAAAGATGCTTAAATATGCATCAGTCAATCAGACTGCTTACATTTCAGTGTGTGACAGATCTTTTTCAAAGGCTATATTTATGCCATGCACATTAAAGATGAATTAAAAATGGAGGATTTTAAAGGGCTTAACAAATTACTGTGTAAAAATGCTGCTAAAAATGCAGAACCTTTAGTGTTTCACCTTGGTCATTTTTCTGATGGTATAAGCAGTGTTTTGTGAAATTTCATACTGTTACAATGCTAGAGTCAGAAGACAAATTATGAAATTGATTTTCTCAAATTGTAATGGAAGAAGTCTTCACTGATGTTTCATCAATTAATCTAACAATTTTAATGCTTCAAAGCAAATTCACTGTCCTAAAGCTTCTCCATGGAGATAAGCTGGCTTAAAAAAATGTTTGAATCATTCAATCATTCTCCTGCTCTCAAAGATACACATCTTTGCATCATATTTGTGATGAATAAATCTGACTATGCACAATGCTTGATTCATTTACCCACTGTTCATAGTGATAATTTTAGAACACTATCCTATTCAGTAACAATGGAATGCCGGTCACTACATCACTTATATTTATTTGTGGTATGGCACTGAATTTGTTACATATAAGAATTTCGCAAATACATTTCCATACTTCTAAATTTTAAACATAAAAAGTATCTGCTATCATTATAATTACTGAAAGCTTAAAAGGCTAAGGACTTGATACCACATTCAGGCACATCAGCAATGGTTATAAAGATAAAAATCATATAAAAATATGTAGAAAAGGAGAAAATACACTTTTCATTTTCTGATGATTCCACATTGGTATCGGTTCACATACAGTGGATTCCACTACACTGAGCGTGTTCATCTGAAAGTCTTGTCCCATGACAGGCTGTTATTTGTATAGCAACTTTGAGTAATTTTAACAGGAAAAAGCAGAAACAGTATGCGAATCTGCAAGCTCAAAACAAAATTTAGACTACATCTTTCCATCAAACAGAAGTTAGGGTAGTGTATATGCTATCATACCCATCAAACTCAAGCTAGCTACCTGTACTAGGTATGATAGCATGTGTTTTAAGCCAGACTAGTAATCAAGCATTAACTCATGAAGATTCTGGGTTTTTAGGTCATGTAGCCCAGGCTACTACATGGTTGTCATGTTCTGTGTTATTTACAGGCCATTGGCCTCCTGACTTGTATCAGGAACAGTGTAGTCAGCAGGACCAGGGAAGGGATTGTTGCCCTGTTGTTGGCGCTGGTGAGGCCACATCTCCAATACTGTGTTCCGTTTTGGGCCCCTCACTAAAAGAAGGACATGGAGGTGCTGGACCGTGTCCAAAGAAGGGCTACAAAGGTAGCAAAGGGTCTGAGCAGAGACCTTACGAGGAGCAGCTGAAGGAGCTGGGGTTATTTAGCCTGGAAAAGAGGAGGCTCAGAGGAGACCTCTACAACTACCTAAATGGAGGTTACAGTGAGGTGAGGGTTAATCTCTTCTCCAGAATAACGATGGATAGGACAAGAGGAAATGGCCTCAAGTTGCAGCAGGGGAGGTTGGGTTTAGACATTAGGAAGAACTTCTATATGGAAAGAGTAGTCAAGTATTGGAACAGGCTGCCCAGAGAAATGGTGGAGTACCACTCCTGCCAGTTTTAAAGAAACATGTAGATGAGGCATTTAGGGGCATGGTTTAGCAGGCATGGCTTTGAAGGGGTTACAGCTGTACTCAATGATCTTAAAGGTCTTTTTCCAATCAGAATGATTCTCTGATTCTATGAGTTAGAGTGGAGATAGGAAATATATCGCTAGCTCTAAACTTCCACTCTTCACTCATGAAATTTCAAAAGGTAGGTCATTCTTCTGTCTTTGTTATACTGATTAATTTTTTTGTATGAGTGGTTGCATGTAGCACCAATGAGAACCTGGTGCAGCTGAATACTGGCTATAGACTAGAATCTGCTCATGTAGGTAATAGAAATATAGTTTGAATAAGAGACTTCAAGCTTGTCAGCCATTTACTGAGAGAGGGGATGGGGAAAAGGGGGAATACTAACTCAAGTTCCTCAACCTTGATACATTTTATTAAATAAAAATATAGAGCTAGTGCATTAGCAGTGCATGCAAGTGAGAGCTGCTATTTAGGAGTGCAGTCTTAAACCTTAAGTGCATTAAAATGTCATTATCCATACTGGCCAAAGTACCTTTTTCACTTCCTTTAAGCCTTTTTGTAAGCTATAATTACAATTAGGCAAAGACATGTTTATTGTCACAAAATGTATGCGAGCGGCTAACACTAATGCAATCCAAACATTAGTATGAAACATTTTTCCAATTATTGCACAGGCTCCCTATAGTGTTTCAAGCTGCTTTATGACATTTTAAACTCTGTATATAATATGATCCTTTAGAAAATTGCAAAATCTTTCTATTTCTTTCTTATGACCTGAGAAAACCTAAAATCTATTAAAAGCACATTTTCATACCATCAGGATAAAAATGTTTTTACTAATTTATCTTCAAAATTGGTGGTGTTACATAGTGCCAAGAGATAAATAATCATAAAATATAGCATTAGGGTATCGGGTACTATTCAAACTACATATGACAGGATGTCTTTACACCCTTTTTTTGTTGTTTTGTCCCATTACAGCTATGCAATCACTCATCAGTCACTGCGGCAAGTACTGTTGCTGTGGCAAGCAATGTTGCTCCATCCTTACTGCTACCTAGTGTGAGATCTAAGAAGGAAACCATACAGGGAAAATATGTTCTACAGCAATATAACCTGTATGTCCCCACCTGTACTCCCGATTGATTTTCTAGCAACAAGCCTTTAATATTTAAAGAGTTTTCCGAACAACTTCATATATGACTTTTTGAAGTTGTGTTACAGAAGCATTTATTTAGCACATAAAAAGGAACTAGCAATAGCAGTCTAAATAATGAATTATAACCATAACAAAAAACAAGTTTCAGCTTGGATGTAAAATTCAGGTGTTAACACTCAGCTTCAGTAATTTTATTCATTTTCAGCTTCTTTGTACTTGGAGCAAACCATGCTTATTTAGCATCTGTTTGTTGAACTATTTGAGCTTTAAACGGATGCTCTTTTTCCAATCAAAATATCTGATCAATAGTATTAGAAGAAACTTAAAATAAATTTAATTCAACAGAAATATGGTAAGAATATACCTATCCATGGTAATGCTACAATTTTTACTAAGAAATTTTACTAAATTGAGAAGAATTAATTTGCCTAGTGGAAAAAAATGAATATTGCATTTTATAGTTTCTCCTGGATAACATAACATATACATCCAGCCATGGTATAGTTCAAGTGTTGTCCTTTTTTTTTAAGGGATATCATGTAGCCTTTGAAGGACATAAAAATACTGAAACTGATTATCAGAAGGCTAAGCTTTCCTACTTTAGGAAATCTGGCACTGAATTTCCTGGATTGCTGAAAATTGCATCTTATCGTGCATTCCAGCAGGCATTCATTAAACACGTATGAAGGAGTATGTTCTCTGACTGACATCTTCTAAAAAAAGTTTTCACTATGGAGTTCAACAATAAAGTTAAGCTGTGAAACTCTGAAAAAAAGGCAAGAAGAACTGGAAAAGTATAAACATTTCCTTTTTACAAGATAAATAATTTCTTGAATATGTGGCTATGGAAAACTCTAAAACGTCTGGATGTTGTTAATCTAAATTATGAATAAGTTCAAGGAAACAAAATGCCATAATTTGGACCATCACTTCTGACATACTGAGTTTGGTAAACATACCTTTCTAAATTACGCAGGTTGAGAGGTTCTTACTGACTCAGGTCAGATCGAGAGCTGCTTACTCATACAATTAGTATTTCATTTCACTGAAATTAATAGGAGTGACCTCGTAAGTTCCCACCAATATAAGCTGTCTGCTCATAGGAGGTATTTCCCACTTTCACATTTAAGCCAAAACTCTCTATATATGCAGCTTTAGTGGCTTCTGTAGAAAGATTACATGCTTTAAATTTTGTGTGTTAAATACTTCCAAGCCAAAGCCTAAATCCACAACCATAATGAGTCAGGGATTCATTTTTAACTTTGAATCGATTTCTGAGTCAAGGAATCTGACCTTGAAAAGGAGAAAAGTGCATTAATCAAGATGGGAACTTTCAAAAATTCCTATTAGGAAAAGGGTAAGGCAAACTCAAAAACAAAGCAGAAAAGATTCTCATTAGCGTTACAAATTCATATGGACACCTTGTATTGACACGCAGTTATTGCTGTAGTGGTTCTCAGGAAATGTCTCAAAGCAATTTGAAGGCAGACTGTTCTCTACAAGTGGCAGAATAAGCCAGAAGAGATGAAAATATAGACTGTCATTTACAGTGTCAAAAAAATAAAATCTCCAAGTCCAATGCCAAAACTTCAGTCAGATTGCTAACTATGCAACTGTAAGATATTACAGCATTTTGTAGTTTAAGTGTTTAGATAGGAAATATAGCTAGAAATATATACATTATAGCTAGATTTGTTTAAAAGAACAAGCAGATCCCTAGGATGCTGTGAAATTTATGGTGTGTTAAACATGCAGAACATACTATAGCATAATTTTTAAGAACTCTTTCTGAAAATGAATGGCAAAACAAAAACAAAAGTTCATGTTAGCCTTACAGAAGCAACATTTCATTTATATCATCAGGAGACAAAGACTATTTCATAAACATATTCTGAGAACAATCTATGCCAATATCATACTATCAAAATAGGCTCAACAAAACAAAAATTATATTTGATACCATTGTCAAAAACAACTCCTTGCCCAACCCGGAATGCAGTCAATATATTAATTTTGAACAGATATTCTGAGCATTTTCACCATGAATGCTAAATAAGAAGCAACAGACCTGCATTTTCTACATTTCTCCCTCAATTTATTAATAAGTAATGTAGTGAAAGACCTGTATGCCCAGCACACCTGAAGGTGGAAACATCATAAGCCACAGCAGCATAGGAAGGCAAGAGACCATCTGAGATGTACATGAACTGTATGTATTTGAAAAGTTGGTTTTAAAATTATAATAACACAGTATGTTTAACAAACTCTCAGGGAAAAAGAAAATCAGCTGTAGTTGCTCCATACAATCATAGTCAGTAAACTGATTTACACTGGTTTCCCTGTATAGTTTACATTCTGCACGTGTTAAGTGTTATATGGCTGAAAGAAATTTTACTGCTCTAATATGTTCAAATTTTTGGTATTGTTTCTGTCTTTGCACATAAGTGTTGAAATAGTATGGATTGGCATGCATTTATGACCCAGGCCAATAGCGAATTCTTCAAGTATAACAGTAAATGAAATCTTCACGTATTTGTAGGAAAAAAATTAAAAGTTGCAAAAGCACAGATGTTACTATAAGAGATCCAAAGGAAATCCTTAACATATTTTTTCATAGGGGTTGGTTTTATAGAGAGACAAATTGCAGTGACATGTACAAGGCACGCTGTGTCACAGGAACATGGTGTGTTTTTGCAGCAGAATAAGAAATGCAACTAACTTGAAAAGCAAAAAATCAACCAGGACATGACTTAGCCCCATGAGTCAAGGCAGATGAAACTTCATATTGCAGTAAAACAAAATACAGCTTCAAATTCTAGATTGACCTAATTGTACAAACTGGGGGGGGAGGGGGGCGGGTAGTAAAAGTTCCGCTATTTGAACTTAGCTATAATCAACATCTGTATTTGTAGGACCCTCTTCTGTCTTCATTCAACCTGCAACAACTCCCAGTTATATGAATACATCTCAAGAAAAATTAGGTCTAGCTACCAAATATTTAGAGCAGGATTAAAGGTCACTGTCAGATGCTGTCTTGTGTTGTCAAATAACATAGAAAACCCAATAGAATTATAAAATGATGGCGTTTACCTCAGAGATCAGAAAGAGCAGTACCACAGCATTACTACTGCTTTCCAAGTAGATCAATTACATGGTAAATGTAAAAGAAATTGATTCAGTAAACAAATTACATACCTCCTT
Source organism: Crypturellus undulatus (assembly GCA_013389825.1). Lineage (NCBI taxonomy): Eukaryota > Metazoa > Chordata > Aves > Tinamiformes > Tinamidae > Crypturellus > Crypturellus undulatus. The sequence continues at coordinate 196,168 of VWPW01029670.1, forward strand.
AAAAGTTTCTTAAAATTGATTGTCTTTGTCAAAAGTAATTTTTGTGTAGCCTCAAAGTAAGATTATTTTTCTTCCTTCATAGATGACTCCTCTGACAGAATAGAGCTCATTTTTTTATTATTAAAAAGAAAAAGTATTTAGTTATGTTTCTGTATATTATAACCACTAAACCCCAAAAGACCAAAGTCTCCCACAAGAAATAACATTATTTTATATAAGATGAATGCACATATAAAGGTACTACATACAAAGAAGTGTTAAAAATAGACACACACACACACAATGAATTTTCCCCCTTTAATTCATCTTGCTACCTCCATCTCCCTTCCTCCCTCTTTAACATGTTTGTGAAACTACCAGTGTGTTTCTGTCAAATTGTGTTTGACAATGTTAATGCCTAAATTAAGGGAGAACTGATTTACTCATAAATTAGCTCTGGCTTATGCTAGCTAGAAACAGCATCTGCACTAATTTAAGTCACACAGGTATGGGTTATCTGGACTATCCAGGTTACAGTGGAGAGCTACAGAAAATAGTCACGATAAAATCCTCTGACAAAATTGAGAGAAAAAAATGTAATAAATAAAGTCCTCTTGAGGATTTTTGTTTTTTAATCTCAAGCACAAACCAGTTTTGAATAATAATTTTGTATCCTCTGTGATTCACGCCTCAGTAAATCAGACTCCCTATCTAGGACATATTCCTCATTATGGAAGTTTTATTTTTTATGCAGATGCTATGGTCCACAGAAAGATATTCTGGTAATGACTGCAAACAACCACCACATAGCCAGATGGACCTTGCTAGCCTACACTTGATTCCTTGTTACTGTCCCATAATTCTAGCAACTTAATCATTCAAAGTTTGAGGCATACAAATTAAAATTTCACAAATCATCTGAATAGTTTTGTCAAGGAAGCTTAAAAAAAAAAACCCCACACACATACCTAGTGACTAGCTATTGAAAGACACAGTAACAAGAATGTGGTAATTACTCCAGAAACTTCTCTGAAAAAATGTGCATGTTTTTATCTTAAGTTATAATTTTACATCCTGATTAAACATAAAATACAACATACTTGTTCTTAATACACATACTTCAGAGATGTTTTTGAGACTCTATTACATAAACCAACCTTCTCCAGAGATGTATCCATTTAGATCATGTTCAGACTGAGATTAACTGGGGATTATTCTGAGATAAATTTGTTCAGTAAAATCCCCAAGATATGCATGCTTTATGATTCTGGATTGCTCTGTAGCCAATGTTTCCCTTTATAAATTGCCTTATAAAAGGCTAAGAGCTGAAAAAAATGTCCTGGTTGCATTCCAACAGTTCAAAGGCAAAATATGAAGTTTGTAAACAGAATATATATCAGAAAGCTGCTCTGAAGAATGGTGACTTCTTATCTTTTAAAGCAAAGATCTATCATCTGGACAAGACCTCAGGAAAGATCTCTCTCCTGCTGTTGTATCAGAGCACTTTTTGCTAACTATCAAGTTAGGCCGCCTCAGGCCACTGATTCTGGCTGCCAGTGCTGTTCTTTTTTTATCCCATATTCCCTTTAACAGCACTTTTGCCTTTCTTTGTCTGGATCTCAGTTTCTCCCCATTTACAGGAACACACACACACACATAAAAACAAAACGAAACAAAACAAAAACAAACAACTCCCCCACACACACACACAAAACAAAAACCCCAAACATGTATACATTGACCTGGAAGAATGAATATATACGTATATATAAAAGAGGCTATAACATTAGGAAGTCAAAAGCCTGATCAGAACATGAGGGAAAAAATGGCCAACAGGAGTCACCAAAGAAGTCAAACATTTATTAACCCTAGGAAGCAGAGCTTTGCAGCAAGCAGTCTCTTAGAATTTCTGGTTCTTTAAAATGGAAATATCAGTACACTTTCAAAGAGCTGCTTTGTCCTTAACCGGACATCTCAAACGTGAAAAGCACAAGCTTCTGCAACTAAAATCAGAGAACCAAATGACGTCCTAAGAAACCAATTTTTCCTGCTGTTGTGGCCCAGTAAGTTACTCTTTATATAGATGAAGTTCAGTGTGTATTCAGGTTTTTCAGAATTTGGGAATAGCTGACTAATTTCATTTCAAGGATCCAAGCAATATTGCATGTATTCTACACTTCTGTAAAGCTCCGATTTCAATTCTCCTGTGGCATGTATTTGAATGTTTGGTGTCTGAGCAGATGGAATGTTTTATGGCGAAGCCTTCATTCTGAATCCAAAAAGCATTGCTTTTGCTTGTGGTCAAAGGTGAATTTATTCCCTATGCTAGCTCTGTCCTGAGGCTCTCCCTAAGCAGGTTCTGTCAACTGTGCTATGCTTCTGCCAAATTACGTGATGATTTTGTCATGCAGGTTAATATTCCCCAGAGATTCAGCTTTAATCAAATGCATAAAGGCAAAGCATCGCTGAATAGCACAGGAACAAAAACATGTTTTAAAGAGTGTACTTAATGAAGTACACTTGCGTTTTAAAATTTGTGCACATACAAATGTAAAATGCTTACCACAACTCAAAGACTTTTTTTTTGCCTCTGCAAAGCAGTTACTGAAAATAGTTATTCACACACCTAACCAACTTTAAATCCTTGACATTTCTTGTTGCCTAAAGGTAATGAAAGGATATGTTCTTCCTATCAGAATTCATGCTTTGGAGTGAAGGATTGAGTTCAGTAAGGGTGAATTTTAAGCTGTTAGCTCATACATACTCCCCAACAGTATACCACTAAGCAGAATTGTATGGTAGCTTGAATAATAACCTATATAATTTCAGGATAAACAGTTTAAAGTGAATGACAGTGGCAGGAGATGGGTCAATGCACAGATATCAAACTTCTGCTCAGGGATCCAACTCCTGCAGGCTTTTGAGTCTACTGGGATTACAGAGTGATGAAGATGTTACAACTGGCTATCTCACTGAATACATGCATATATACAAGTATTTTGCATTGAGTCTGCTGTAGCTGTACAGGAATAGTGTCTTGTACAGAGAATCATCCAATAAAAATATAAATAACATACTAGAATTCTGAGATTTTGTCTAGATTAGAAAGTAATATGTCTAGATAGAAGCAATGCCGTAGAGAGAAATAGCTGATGTTGATGACACGTGTCCACAATATACACTTCTTTTTCATGGCTTTTTACTTCACATGAGCTCTAGTCTGTCCTATGCAGAATGCCCATTTGCAGCTGGATTCCATTAGTTACACTCCTGGAGTGTGCTAAATCTTCAAATCCAAATCCTGGGTTTCATCTGAAAGGAATCAAATTCAGGCACCCCCTAAGGTCCCCAGAGTGTGAACCACTGTACAGTAAGTGCAATGAGAAAGAAAGAAAAAAAAAAAAAAAAGCAAAACCCACACTTCAAAAGCATACGCTTGCTTCAAACTAACACACAAAGATGCACCCTGAAAGTGATATACACTCTTGGATGCATATATGACGTTTGTATGCCTCAAATAAGCAAGACAGATACTGTTTAGTCTTTTCTTTGTGAGTCCAATCTCCTTGTTTAATGCAACTCAGCACAGTGCGTCAGGATTAATTTACTTACTATTTTTCTGAAACTTCAGTCCAACTAAATTTCTCGTTCTTTTAATAAGTTCTAGCATCCATCTTTTTCCTCCACAAAAATTTGACCCAAGAAAAAAAGGCTTATAATTGGAAACAATTTAATTAGCATGGAATTCTGAATACAAAATCAGATGCTGCATATGCTAGTCAAAAAGAAAGCTTCACATTAAGCAAGCTAGTGTTCTGTATTAACAAACAGAATTTATAAGGGAAAGTGTGCACATTTAGCTTGCAAACTTAGCAGATATACCAGTAAACTCGCCTTGAACAGTTTCTCCGTGCAAATAGTAAATATGTTTTATTCCTCATCCACAGTAGCAAAAATCATCTTTAAATATTTCTCTGATGCCATAGATTAAATTTTTATTATTCCAGTCTTCAACTTGTATTTAGAAGACCCTATGCTTATTTCCAACCAAAGATATTTTGAAATAATTTTACTTCATTTTTTAGCTTAGGTTTATTGCACATTTCCCAAAAGGCAGATTACTACAGTCCTCTACATCACTTACTAACCAGTAGATATATTGTATACAATTTGAGTTTTACGCAGCACAACTCAAAGCAGTGCAAAGATGTACTTGTAAACGCATCTTCCCATTTGATAACCTTTGCTTGTATTTGCTTTGTAACTATGCTTACTGAGCTTCATATGCATGCAAAATTATTGCTTAAACTTTTCAAATTTTTCTTAACCCAATAAAAGTTTCAAACAACAGTTATTTCAGATGAATAGTGTAATGGTACAGTGCCATAGCAGATGTTCCAGGAAATATTTTATACCTGAGGATTGCATAGTTTAACTACTACTTATAAAAAGCATCACAGTTTATCCCTAAGAGTTTCAGTTGGCTGTTGGGGAGTAAGGCCATGATCTCTTAGGATGTTTTCACTGGTTAAGCATCTGAGAAAAGTCATCCTCTGGGTTTAAGCTTGAAACTACACTGGAAAACAAACTCGTCTTTCTCTCTGTATGCATATACTGAGTCCATCACCACAGCATTCATATAGGCATGGCACTTACATTGCAGTGCAGGAGCTGAATATTAAATAGTTCTGCCTAGAATCATCTGATGATTAAAAATAATTACATGTGGGATATAGTGATATGGTGAGCACTGTCACTGAAAAATTCCAGTCTACAGGACAAATCCACAAGTCTTTTCATCTGGCAGCATTGCCGGAAATGAAGGCAGTCAGTTTTAAGGTGAAAATGTTTTCCATGGAGGTTTTAATAAAGAAAGAGAATGAAAATGAATTTCAAAGTAGTACAACAGTGACAAAAGCTAACATTTAAAATGCAAATCAGCTAGTGTTGTGTGACACAGTGTGAGATATCTCTCAAAGTCTTAAGGTTGACTAATTGAATTGCCATTGATAAGATGTCACTTAAAGAGACATCTCTGCAGTGAAACATGGGTTTGCTGTAAATGACCTGTCATTAGAGTCACGGGTAATGTCCGTGTCCAGACTGAAAAATATTGTAGCTCCTAGCAATATGCTCAGTAGGAGCTAAAACAGCAAGAATAGTAAGAAGTCAGCGTACATGAACCACTAGAGAATTATGCCTCAGGTGCTATGTTAATTTACTTGTTGGAATACATTAATTGAAACCAATCAATAAAGCTGGTGGTACAACAGAGAGAATGCAAAAGAAGTAATTGACTGCCACATTTATTCATTTTTAACTTGGAAAACAGAAATAATTTAGACTAAGATTTTTCATTTGTGTCAATACAGATAACGTAATTAATTATTTATCTTCTATTCTTCCAGAGCTAATTAAAATAACTATGATGTCTTTCAGCAGCTCCTCGGTAAACCGGTAAACCAGACTGCTAATTCTGATTAACTGTTAGCTTGCAAATAATGGTGAGGTATATCAACTGATAAATTATAAACTTTGCTACTACCAGTAACGCTAATAATTTGGGCATATTGAAATCAACTACCTATTTTAGTTAATAAAGATTTGAAAATATAGACCCTTTTATTTACAGTATAATAGTGTAAATAATGTGAAGTACAAGGTATATACGGGTGTATATATACATTTGCATTACACATTTGAGATATTAACAATGAATGATAATAGCTAAAGACATTCCATCTGTTCATTCAGGGATAAAGATTATGTATTTCACATTTCATTCAGTCACACATACTTGGCCAGGTTTTCAAATAAAATTGTTTTGCATATCTTGATTGGAATAGAAGGGTTGAATAGCTGCAATTCCCAGGAAACAGCGAAGACCAATGTATGGATTTGATTTATGGATTTATGGAAGTAAATCCAGGGAATGTGCCAGCCTTTTCAGGAAATCCTATGGATACAGTCTTCCTTTTTGTTCTACTTCCAAACCTGTGCAGCTCAGCTTCTTACGCAAAATGCGCTAGATGAAACCTGCAGGTGACCAAAAGAACAACTTGTTCTGGCAAAGCCTTGTTGGTACAGATTTGTGTAAATTCCTTCTCCAGTTCTACTACAATAATTCCATTTTCTTCCCCTTTCCTGACATGGTCGAGAGCTGTACCCACCACAGGCCTACCACATTTCCAAATCTTCCTCCAATGCAGGCCAAAGTCACTTAGAGGGACAGACCAACCAAGGAGCAAATCAGCCAGCCTGCATGGATTAGGAGCAGCTTGGTACTCATTAGCCAGCCGCTAAGTACATACGGATTAGTCATTCTGCAGGACAAATAACATAACTATTGTGTTTATGTGGATATTAATTTGGATTCTCTTCTTTCTTGCTTTTCATTAAATTTGCAGGAAATTAGATATCTTAGAACTCGATCTCTCCATCAAGTTTAACTGAAACTGGGTGGTAGATTTCTGCATTCTGTGACAAGTTATAAATACAGGGGTTTCTGTATATGTTCAGTGCATGTGAGAAGAGGACAATACTGTTCTGTCCAAGTTAAAAGATGGTAAACTCCATGTACCTTGGACTATCTCACTATGAAACCTAGTGTAAGTAACAGTGTGATTGAGAGGCATATTATGTATTTTTATCATTTCAAACACATTTAATTTTAAAAACTATAGTTTATTGAACATGTATAAGTTAGCAAAATGTACCCAGCCCTAAACTAGTAAGTGTCTTAAGATTAAAAAAAAAAAAAAAAAAAGGAAAAAGAACATTCTTTATCAAAGTGAGATGGAGTGCACAATGGACTATGGGATAAACAGCATTATTGAAGACGTATTACAGCATCCCTTCTTCAAACAAACCTTGCTAAAAAAATAAAAAATAATAATACAAAAGGGACTAGCAGCTTTATATAGAAATGACAAAAGTCAAAATGGAACCGGTGCTTTTGACTGTATTTTGTGTTTATGTTTTAATACATAATATATTGACTTCTCCCTCAGAAAGAAGATATAAGATCTATAGGCAAATATGCTGTTCCTGTAGGGCATAATACTTGAATGTACTTAATATTTGAAGTTTACATTCAAACAACCATAAATGGGTTCACGATTTATTTAAAAGTTCATGAGCTTTAGTAAGTGAACTCTTCATCATGTTCTGTTTACCACTTTATGACTAGTGGGATATTATTTAAGGAACATTAACCTCAATCTTTGATTTGAATCAAAACTTATATTTTTTAACTTTTAGAGTAAGTTAATTTATCTTCCATGTAAAATTACAACAAAAAAGTAGATTGCAAACACCGTGTAAAAAGCTACCTATTAATCTTCCCTACCAGGCCTTCCACATTCATACTATCTAAGCCTGCAGATCCAATTATCCTCCAACATTTGCTGCTCAACCATGCTGAGATTATTCACCGGCCCTCCAGTTAGACTGTAATGAAAGGTCTGTAGGTGCATTTACACTCAGAGAAATAAGCTATAAATGCTAGCATTGAAATCATCTCTGAGTTACATGTGCAGTGATAAACAGTGAGCTGACAAACCACATTACTCCCTGCTATTTTATCCATTCATTTGCATATTTGGACTTTCTAATTCTCAAAATTAGGTGCAATATACACTCAAGGTGATACAATCCTTGACCAAGAGACTTCACAAATAAAGTACAAGTATCATACTTGTAAAGATATTTTCTTCTATGCTCGGACCCAAAGTGGGACTTCAACGTGGATTTGTGACTGGCTTCTCTAAAGGAAGACTCAGCTCATCCTCACTTTTTTTTTTTTAAATATTTGAAAAAATAACCTAATGCTATAACTGCATTAGCTTCTGAGATTATGTTTTGCACAGGATTTGGCAGACTCTGCTTCTCAGCAGATTAAAGAATAAAATGATTTCTGATACTCCGGTCTTCAGAGTATTTGTTCACTGTTGTACACAATCACAGTTTAAAAACAAAACAAAAAGAAACACGTAAACGTTTGCCATAGGACATTAGTCTATCTTGCCAGAAGTGTCAGAATGACAGTTCTCACCCTAAACCTGCTATTACAGGTTTAGCTGCAGGAGTCATTCCATTTTCTGGCAACTACAATTGGATGATTTTTTTCTTTGTGAGGAATCTACTGGTGGGAGGTACAACGTACACTGGCATAGTCCATAAATTGTTTTTTAAATGATTTTAAGGAAAAATATCCATAAGAAAACACTGACAAAGTACTATGCAATATACTTCTTAGTTGTTATCCTCACTTTCTTGCTGCATACATGCTCTAACATTTTACAATTCAGAAAGTCACTCAATTTTAAAGACAAGGGCCAAATTTAGGAAAATTCAAACTTTTTGTTCCTGTTTGTACTATTCCAGCAATTCAGAGAATCTAGATCTTTGGTGTCCCTTGATGATATATTCCTATCAACCAACAGAGATCAAAATGAGGTTTTATAGTTATAGGTTGAAATCATACCAATACTACCTCCTAAGTTATTGCCGTAAAAGCTAACATAAAATTGTAACCTGATATGTAACTCGCTGAGAGTAACACGAATACACCTTCCAAAATCATAATCCATTAGTAAAATACACTGTATTAGTGAACAGTGTTAAAATATGTGGGCTCTTTTGAGCAGTTAGTGCAATGATAACCTGTGATCACCTAACGGTCTTAATGAAAGCAATGGACTAATAAAGGTGGAAGAAGGTTTCAGTGACACAGACCTGAGTCTTTTTCCTGCTGAACTAGTCAGATAACAGGCCTCCATATTTATCTTTTGCAGTTGCTGCTGTATTATTATGTACACAATTTTTGTGGAAACCAGTGAAAATTGCTAGCAGGTACTAACGCAGACATATACCTAGATTTCTTTATATGCCCAACACTTTTTATTCGTAAATCCATGACAAACACATAACGTCCATTCTTTCAGCAAACATCATCAGTTCTTCCTCAATGGTCTATTGCTAGACAAACAGAGATGCTATGTTTGTGAACAGAAATTTACATTAATGGTGATATGTTTGCGTTTGATATAGCATTTCCTGGCTCATTTTTTATTTGTTATTTTTGAATTGCACCGCATTTTCTTCCTAATGATCCCTTTTTTATTTAATTTAAGCTGGAACAGAATGCACTGAGGACTTGTATATATTTGTGTGGGTGCTCACTTTTGAACTACAGTCATTTTACCTTAGATGCTCAGAACAAAGCAATTAAAATGCTAGCGTACCTCATTTGATGCTTTTCTACCCAATTGTGAGAAGGGTGCCACATCTCTGCTACAGATACAGAAATACCTGAGTCGCAGGCAGAATACTGCCAAGCACAGAGGATTCTCAGAAGCAAAGCAGGAGAGAACAGGCTCTGCAGTCCTACACTCTAATAATGGCTTTGGCCTTTCGGCAATCCAGATAGAGCAGCGTTTTACATGTGTTATATGCTGATATAGACAGTCCTTACCTTTGCAGTTTTCTAAGCCATCTTAGGAAGTTATGAAGAAGAAAAAAAAAAGTATGTTTGCACAATTATGTGTTTCCATTACTTTCCTACAAAACTATTGGCAAAAACAATATCTGTTCCACTAGAGGGAGGAGCAGGCTCAGTAACTGAATTTCCAACTAATATTCCATGCTACCTACAAGAATAGACTTATTTTTATGTGAAGTATCTTCTGTTGTCACAAAGAACTGAAAGCGCAAAAACAGACTTTGAATGTACCATTTGGGCTGAGAAGTAAATGTTGTAATACTGAAAACAACAAACAGAAAAACAACAGCAAAAAAGCTTTCCTGCATTACAGGCTTGGAGGAAGAATATTCCCACTGGAGGGCTACTTGTCTTCTGCATGCATTTTTAAGAAAGAAGTGTCATGAATTTTTAATTACAAATCATGTCTGTTTTGTAATACTGCATTTCATACCTTCCTTTTATACTTGGATAAAACTACCCGAAACAGAACAGAGCTTACTTCACATCTGGCTAAGGGCTTTACACAAACATTATTCTTCATCTATTCTGCTGATCTTCCTACAGTGCTTTTTCCTATCCCTGTCCTACTGATAAGGTTTGGTAACAAGATACTATCTTCTTCTGAAAGCAAAAAGAAAGGAGACTGTTGGCATTTCAAAGGATGTGTAAAACTTCCCTAAAAAAATTCCTCCCTTCTGAAAACTGTTGAAAACCCCTGAAAACTTTTCTGTAAAGTAACTATTCTGTGGTATTTACTCTATTCCAATAGACAGTGAATGACCCTCTAAAAGTTTTGCAGCGGCATAATATATTAAACACACTAAAGCCCTTTATGCATTTGTTATTAGAAAACACAATTCTTAGCAGAATGTATGTAGATTATGGATGTGTAGATTATGAATACCTTATAAAATACAAAGGCATTAATACTTCTAATTCCAGATATTTTTTCTGGAAAATATATATGAAATGGAACAGAAGCAGGTATCACAAAGCTTCTACTTCCTTAAGAAATTTCATAAACCATGAAGCCCCTTGTCAGTGCCTGTATATGCACCTACATAAAACTATATGGCAACTTACTGGTACAAAAAAAGATTTAAATCATTTTGAATTAAAGTATTAAACTATTTGTAGCAATTTTAGTTGAAACAAGTCCCACGTACAACTACTGCAACATAAAGGAAACAGGCTCCTTAGAACTGTTGTGCATAATGCAGACAAGAAGGGCTACAAGCGAATATAGTGTTAGTCAAGTGGTCCACCTCACCTGCCAGAGAAGAGCAGTACAAGAAAATGAGAACATTTATGGAAAAGCTGAAGGCCAGCATATATTCCTGCTTTTCTCACTTTGAAAGTAGCTAGGCTGACCTGGCAACCAATATACAATCTGCCAATATACAATCTACAGTCACCCAAATGACTTTGATAACATGCTCATCGTCATAGCACTTCACTGTCTTCCAGCTGGGTATGGCTAACAGCTATCATATGTTTGAACTTTCTATGTTAAAAAATAAAATAAATGTTATTTTATCCATGCAGACAAGGCCACAGCAAAGAGGAGTACTGTATTCAGGACAGAGGATAAGTGATTTTTTAGGCAATCAGTCTCACAGTGCTTTAGGGCTTTAGGGACCTCATCCCTTCCCCAAAACTTTTGCCTCTTCAGAGGCTGAACTCTATTTTTACTGTATCATGTCCCATCAGACCAGAAGGCAAAGACATTTTATGCACAGCTTTAAAATTTTGTTATCTTGGGCCAAAGACATAAAGTTCCTTGGCTCTTAGGACAGAAATGTTGAATTTGATGAGATGCAGAGAGGAGGGTCAATATACTTGGGGTAGTCCTGGGAGGAAATGTGCATGGGCTGCATGATTTTATACTGGTCAGCATTTCCTAAATACTTGGGCCTTCTTGTTTCTCATTACTGTAGTTCAGCCAAGAATCAACGAAACTGAGTAACTGAAGTCAGTTGAAACTTCCCTGCCTTCCCAAAAGTGACAGACCGTATCTGTAGTTGCTGTTGTGTGAAAGTTTGCACCATCCTCCCAAACACGTTATACTACAGTCAGAGTAAAATAAATCAGAAGAGATGTCTTTGATCATCTTAGCAGATGAAAGCAATATTTTTTTTTACCAAATTGCAAGGAATGTTTGGTGGTCAGTTTTATTGGAGGTTAATCCTGATATCAAGATAGGAAGCCGTGTGTGGTTTGTGATTAGAGATGAGCTGTAGAGTGAGTCATACAAAGGTCAGGGAGAAGTGTAAGAAGCCTGGATTATTTCACTGTTCCTAAAGTCCACTGACTTCCTGTCTGAATCTTTCCATCTGTGATAGCAAATGAGCTTAAAAGCTGTAGGGCTCAGATTTCACTCCTATTAACAAAAAAAAAGTGAATTGTATTCTGTCATATGTGTGGTTTTGTTTTGTTCATTTTTTTGCTTCTTTTTTAAACAGATGAAAAGTTCCCTCTTTTGATCTATGTTGATTAGCACAGGACTTGCTGTCTCAGCCAGAGTTGCTTGATGTAGGGCATCTGGGTGCTTCAGCAACACTGCACTGACAGTAGATTATAAATTATCGAGCTACTATAAAATTTCACACTAAAATTTATGCATTTTGCTTTACAGTATTCAGCATACCTCAACATAGTAGGATCAAAATCAGTTTCATTTGTATTAAACTTTCAGAGTGATACTTACTGTTACCAGCTGTATAAAGTGAAATGATTTCACTGCCATGAAGTAAAAGGTAATAAAACAAAAGGATTATTTTATTTGTACTTAAAGCTATTTATCAAGTGAGACAAATATAAACCCATTATGCCTTGTCCTAAAATAACCCAAGGGAGGCTTTAAAGATATTTCATTGAGGAAAGATTTAGGAAGTTAGAATCCACAACCAAATGAAGCATTTTTCACATATAAATATGTATCAATGGCCACATGTAATAAACAACAGATATACTGTAACGACAGTGGAAACAAACTCTGGGAGATTTAGGATAACCATTCCAGAGAGGCTGTGGAGTCTCCTTCTCTGGAGATCTTCCAAACCCGCCTGGATGCCACCCTGTGTCACGTGCTTTGCCACCCTGGCGCTCTGGATGCCACCCTGTGCCAACCCGCTCTGCTTTGGAGCAGAGGGGTTGGACTAGACGATCCCTAGAGGTCCCTTCCAACGTCAACCATTCTGTGATTATGCGAACCATTAGACAACCACTGTCATGAATTGTGTTTTAACAGGGTGAACAGATAGTTCGCACAGTTGTGCATTGCATCTCTCACACGTGACGTTAAGCAATAGCAGAAGAGGGAGAAGTAACAGCCCAGAGAGGAGAGACAACAAATAAATAAATAAATAAATAAAATAAAATCACTCCAACCGCATAATTCAGCCTGTTCTTACTGAACATCAGGGGAGAAACACCATTCACTGGAAAGAGTTCATTGAAAGGATGGTGGTTTATATTATTGACATATATGAGAATTTAAGCATGAAAATATATGCTGGCAATTTGCAATCAAATACAATCAAAGAATATTTTAATTAAACAATACACTGATGGACTTCCTTCTACCAAAAGTTAAGTGAGACTGAATGTAGATAATGTTCTAGTACAGCAAAGCATGAAAATGCTCATTCTTCTTTTTATCAATTATGCCTAGCATATTTGACTATTTATTACCAAAACTTAAGAAAACATAACTCTAATATGTCCAATAGCTATACTTTGTGTGTAACTTATGTGTATATCTTTATGTGTGCATTTCAAAATTGAAAAGTCTATATTTTTCTATAAGCTAAGGTGTTAAGGGCAGGGCTCTGTTAATTTGATCAAAATATATTTGTTGAGTGTTTTCAGCAGAGATAGTGCCTCACATTACAGAAATACTACTTCTGAATATTGCGCTAGGTTATGAAAATCCTGGTTTAGGCAATGTATAGAAGAAGACCTGAATGATCTAACACTCTATTCCATCATGACAGCTTATGACTAAAATTCTGAAAAATATGTATGCTTTCTGGAGAGTAGAAAAGAGGATTTTTTTTTGTCACCTAGTTATTACCAATTATTTAGATTTTTTTCCATGTTGAAGTTCTTCTTACAATGACAGCTTTCTATAATGAGATTTGTTAGTGCACGAAAGTTAATAAAGTTTATTCTAAAATATTTTTAGTGAACCAATAAAAAGTTATTATGCAGTTTCGAATCTCCATGCAAGATGAAATGTATCTCAGACTTGTAATTCTTTCCCCCTTTCTTTCCATTCTCTCATTCATTCCTGTCCTGTTATTTCCAGAGGAATTGATCCTATCTACTCATAACATAGCCTAGATAGATATTTCAAAAGTCTTGCTTCAAAAGTGCCTTGCTTTCTTGCATATTCAGCATACCCAGTCTAAAAGAAATTATTGGCAACAGTTATTTCAGTGCTTTGTTTCCATGCTATGGGAGGTCAGTACTGTGCTGATTTCAGTACTGTGCTTTAATATTTTTTAGACTTTGTGCACACATCTTTTTCAATAACATTTTTCCCTCAATTTTAACAGCATTCAAAAGTGCTACTAGCTAGTAGTTCTTAACTGCACCAGGGACTTGCCTGGGGACTATATTTGGCTTTATTTTTATTCAAATATTTTGCTCAGAATTGTTTGCAGTTCTACAGATAATTTAATTTTCCTGAGCAGAACGGATTTTATTTCAGTTGTCAGCTATGAAAATTCAAATGTGGGTTCAAAGTATAAGTCATAGCCTTATACCCCATTTATCATTAATAAAATACTTGACACAACTGGCATGTATCTGAGGCATAAACTTGAAGAAGAATTCATCCACGTTACAACCACCAGTGATGATAAATGAGAGTGAAAGGACAAAGTCTGACTTTCAGATTAAAAGCTGGGTGTACATGATTGGCAGTAAGAAATAGTTTGTTATTTACTAAACTGACAATTTTATAGGGAAACATAATGGATATACAACTCTATTGTCTACCTTTTCATAGTAAAATTCTACTTTATATAATCTTTGTTTGCTACAAACAACTGCAACTCTAATTTGGATTTCCATATTTATAAAAGGCAGGTTAGTGCCTCATACCCATAGTGGATCTCAGCCTATAGTTTGGTCATCTCTTTCTGGATGGATGTAGTTCTGGAGGAGCACTTTAACATTTTTTTTTGTGCTTTTTAACACGATGTCTGGATGTCTCTTAATGAGGACCATAATGTGGCAACTTTGTGCACATACACTCACAGACATCATCACTGTAGTGAATTTAATACTACGAAGAGCCACTGTGAAACTTCTGCTCGCAATGGAATCCTAGCTTACCAGATCAGTCTGGTTCTTTCTTGTGCTATTTTTAGGAATGGAACAGACTTATTTTTGTGGGAAATAACAGAAAAACACACATTTACATGCGCTTGTGCGCCCCATGCGACTGCTTATTTTACCAGTGAGGACTCTAAGAGTGAAATCCAGATCAAAGGAAATCTATTCACCCAAACTGAAGGAAGTGATAAAGAAAATCCACATACAAATCACTACTTTTGTGTTTCTCTATTCAGCCTGAAAATTTCTGCTAGAGGACAGAGATGATGCAGAAGTTCATCAGCTAGAAAAGAGAGCAAGTCCACTGCAGTTTGGAAAAAAAAGAAACGGGCTTTTGAACTCAGTGTTGCTCCTTGGACAAAAAAAATGTCCCAGGGTCTGAGGAAAGTTAAGATCCAGGCAGCAAGTACATTGGGTCAGATTTAAGCAGTATCTGTTCCAGGTTGGGGCGCAACCAGTAAACTACCAAGTCATATGGCTGTTTTCTCCTTATTCGTGCTGCGCTTATTCTGTTGATATAAGGATCAGCTTACATGGATTCTGAGGAGCAAAAGGTGAGTTAAGTAGAGAAGGAAGATAAATACACTCAATGTGCTCCCTGCTGACAGGAGAAAGCAACAGGGTGTCTGGAGAAATAAATTTGTCTTAGGAAAAGGTGAGAAATTCTCATGAAACCCAGAGAAGGTCTGTGACTGGTTAAGTAAAGGCAGACAACCCAGAAGCAGAAACTAAAAAAATGCCCTTAGGAAAGTTTTACTGAGCCGACCAGGAAATGCAGGAAGAAGGTATAGACTTGAAGCTAAAGTTGCACCAGACAGATGAATGACTGGAAAAGCTGGAGGAGAGAGAGAATTAATTAAGACAAAGGATTGATGTGTTTGGCAGACAATAAATTGATGGTGCAGAGAGAGAACTGATGAGACTCATGATCAGAGGACAGATAGGGAATGAAAGATTTATGGACTGAGCAGCTAACAAAGGTAAGGTATTACAGGTAAAACACAGGATATTTGTGCAGACTGAAGGAAATTTGATAAGGTCCTTCTGTGTGCTAAATAAAAATGACATGAGTTGTTGCGTGTTTAACACATGCTAAAAGTATGTAAGCTTGCTTTATAATTTTTAGAGGTTTCTTCAGCTTCCCTCTCCATTCTACTTATTATTTTTTTCTTTTTAATAATGGACAACATGTTATCATTGCAGAGGAGGTCACAAAATAAGGGATGTTTCTTTTCATATACTTATTGTATAATATAACACCCAGGTGACCCTAAGATAAAATTGAAATTGCCTCAATTATGATTGAGGGTATTCTTTTTTCTATGATACAAGCAAATCTTGTCTATTTGCAA
Source organism: Crypturellus undulatus (assembly GCA_013389825.1). Taxonomy (NCBI): domain Eukaryota; kingdom Metazoa; phylum Chordata; class Aves; order Tinamiformes; family Tinamidae; genus Crypturellus; species Crypturellus undulatus. The sequence continues at coordinate 212,326 of VWPW01029670.1, forward strand.
ATTCATTCAAATTGGTTTAGTTATAATGATAGAAAACAAGGAATGAGACAAAAACCACAACAGTCTCCTCCTGAATATAAAACCAGTACTAAACCTGTAATTCCATAGGGCTTGACATATACTTGTAAAAATAAAGTTTATAGAGAAGGCTACCTCAAAATTTTAGTCTTGATCTGCTGCAATTTGTCCTCAACAGAAGAGACTAACATATTATTTAAAGTTCCCAACCTTATTTATTAACAAGGATGAGATTAGGAAAGCAATGAGGTTATATGGAAATATATTAGTCTATTAGGACTAATATATGTACACAAACTGGGGTACTTCGTATTTCTTTATTTGTATTTTAACACATAGGAGAGGTTGAACTCCTGTATTATTTAATTCATTTCTTTCTTCGAAAGTTTGTAGGTCCTACAGATGAGGACATATATTTGTTTTAACTTCTATCCCCTGCTACATGGAGTGCATTGCAATGTGTTGCTTTAAGCCAGGCTGCTAGCTGTATGTCAGGACAAAAAATCACACTTAGAAGGGCAAATGAAAAAAATGGACCAAAAAAAAAAAAAAAAAAAACCAACAGTTTCTCAACCAGATGCATTTCTTGATCAAGGAATTCTTTTGCTTGACAGCTGACTCCATCCACTCAAGATGTGAGACCGTAGGACTCCTTTCATGGAAGAGTTCAAGATAACCTAAAGTCCCTAGCTTGCAATTTTTTCTACTTACCTGTTGAGCATTAAATCTGCTAATTTTATATATAGCCTTATGCCACAACAAACAAGTCATAGAACCCAAACACTAAAAAAAGACATCTTTTTACCACCTGTTCTAAATACTTTACCACATGTAGAAAGTCTGTTGCAGTTGACCACTTGTACATACTGAAATTTCCTGCAATTTTCTCTAAAAATCTGAGTGTCCTCACAGAATGGAATCACAGAATGGTGAAGGTCAGAAGAGACCTCTAGAGATCATCCAGTCCAACCTCCCTGCTCCAGCAGGGACACCCAGAGCACATGGCACAGGGTGGCATCCAGGTGGGTTTGGAAGATCTCCAGAGAAGGAGACTCCACAGCCTCTCTGGGCAGCCTGTGCCAGAGCTCTGTCACCCTCACAGGAAAGAAGTTCTTCCTCATATGGAGATTAAAATTCCTATGTTTCAACTTACGCCCACTACCCCTTGTCCGGCCACCACGGAGGCCCCCTCCTCCCTACATTCTCCCCTCAGGTACTTGAACATGTTGATCAGATCTTCTCTCAGCCTTCTCTTCTCTAGGCTAAACAGGCCCAGCTCACTTAGTCTTTCCTCATATGATAGATGCTCCAGTCCCTTAATGATCTTCGTGGATCTACGCTGGACCCTCTCTAGAAGCTCCACATCCCTCTTGTCCTGGGGAGCCCAGAGCTGCCCCCAATACTCCAGGTGCAGCCTCACCAGAGCTGAGCAGAGGGGCAGGATCCCCTCCCTCCACCTGCTGGCAACGCTCCTCCTGATGCAGCCAGGATCCCATTGACCTTCTTGGCCACAAGGGCACATTGCTGCCTGATAACTTCTGGTCCACCGGGACTCCCAGATCCCTCTCTGCAGAGCTTTCCAGCAGGTCAACCCCTAATCTGTACTGGTGGCTGTGGTTTTTCCTCCCCTGCACTTGTCCTTGTTGAACCGCCTGAGGTTCCTCTCTGCTCAACTCTCCATCCTGTCTAGGTCTCTCTGAACGGCAGCACAGACCTCTGGAGTGTCGGCCACTTCTCCCAGTTCCCTATAGTTCACAAATTTGCTGAGGGTGCACTCTATGCCCTTGCCCAAGTCATTGATGAACAAGTTGAACAGCACTGGGCCCAGTACTGACCCTTGTGGGACCCCACTGGTCACAGGACTCCAACTAGACTCAGCTCCATTTATCACCACCCTTTGGGCTCTGCCATCCAGCCAGTTATCAATTCACCTCACTATCCACTCGTCCAGTCCACACTTCCAGAGCTTCCCTATAAGGGGGGAGATGGTGTTGAAAGTCTTGCTGAAGTCAAGGTAGACATCCACCATCCATCCAGCCAGTCACCTCATCGTAGAAGGCTATCAATCAGGTTCATCAAACATGACTTTCTCTTGATGAACCCATGCTGACTACTCCTGATCGCCTTCTTTTCCTTGATATATCTAGAGATGATCTCTAGGATGAGCTACATCCTAACAGCTCACAGGTTAACCTCACTGTCTCTATTGCTTAGGCGGAAGTTCAGATAGGCTTACACCTACAAACAGGCCTTGAGAAGAGTCATAGTTTCTTTAAAGATATGCATACAGTACTTATGTTAAGTACTATGTTTTGGTAAATTCACTTAAAACAAACAAACAAACAAACAAAAAAAAGAAAAGTCCACAAAGTAAAAACACATCTATAAATCAAATAAAGTCTCAGTAAAGAAAAGCTACAGAACACACATAGGCTTCCTTGTTGTCAAGAACATTTACCTCCTTCTCAAATGCCACATCCGGCCTATCAGCTAAGCCTAAAGTTATCTATGACATGATGCTTAAGAACCTGAAATACCTCTTCTCTCCACTAGTCTGAGAAACACAAGTCTGTCACAAGACATTCTTTCCTCAAAGATGCTTCCAAGAGGCATGCAATACATGCAGAATTCTTCAGTGTATTTGCAATAATCAGTAATTTTGAAGTTCTCTTTTTATATAATTAAAAAGTGAGGAATGAGAAAAATAAAGATGAAACTCAGCTTAGATCCATTTTCTAGTCACAAACCACTGATATATCTTTACAGACCCCAGTGAACAGCAAGAAAAAAAATAATACACAATGAATTGTAGCTAATTATGTTAAAATTTAATATAATTTACATGCTAATTTAGCACATATTCGCATCTTGCATTTCTTCACTCAGCGTTTTGTTCCCGTGCAGTTTGCACACTCAGGTGTTACAACACTGTTACCGCCACCACACAGAAAGAGCCACTTGCTATTAACCCTTCCATATCAAAACATGCAATAATAATAATAATAACAACAACAACACTAAAGCGGTTCCAGAAGACATCGTGCTGGCACGCGCGGGCTACCCCAGCCCCGCAGGACCCCCGCAGTGCCCTGCACCTCCTCGGAGGCTCCGGCCGCCGCCGGCGCAGGGGCGCTCAGGCCGCCCGAGGCAGCGGCTGCCGCGGGGGCAGCGCCTCCTGCTTGTCCCCGGGGCGCAGCGCGGGGGNCCGACGGGGCTTGCGGCACTGCAGCCGCTGCGGCAGCGGGGCAGGGGGAGGGCGTCCTGCCTCCATCCTCCTCCTCCTCCTGCCGCCCAGGAGGGGGGTCTCCATTGTGCGGGGAGGCGGCCGCGCACCCCGAGGCTGCGCGTCCCGCCGCCGCGCTGCTAATCGCGGTCACCCTGCCGCGATACCGCCTTTATGTTTTTTTTTTTTTTTTTTTTTTTTTTATAAACACCTATCTCTTTGCATATATTTATTTACGCCTATGTATATAATTCATTTCTTCCACTCCACATTGGTATTTCGTCCCCGCCCGCCGGCTGAGCGCAGGGTAGGGCGCGCAGCATGCGCGCTTCCCGCCGCGGAGCCTCTGTCCCGCGGGGCAGCGGCCGGCGCCACGGCCAGCGCGCAAAGTGCGCGCTGCGCTGCGCTGCACCCGCGCTCCGCTCTGTTCCGCTCGGGCCCGGCCGCCGCGGGGGCGCAGCGCGGAGCTCAGCCCCGCTCCCTCCGCGGCTGCTGCCCCGACTTCCCCGGGAGCGCCCCGCGCAAAAGCCGCAACTTCAGCGCAGCCCCGCGCAGAAAGTCACGGGTCCCGCGCCCCAGCCCGCGGCCCCACGGCGCGTTCCTGGTCCGGCCCTTGGAGGGACTTACCCGGCGGCAGCAGGGCGCTCAGAAATCCGGCACTTCCATGCGGCAGGCAGCGCTCCGCAACTTTCCTCACATAGGGAGAGCGCGTGTGCGTGTGTGCGTATCTATTATGTTTCTGTATCTATAGGTAGCTATAGCTCGAGGTGGCTTGAGGGAGCTCCAAAAGGCCAGCCCCTCAGGCGAGGCTCAAGCACGCAGGGGCTCGGAGCCGGCGTCCTTCCCCGTCCGCAGATCCCGGCAATCCCAATCCTCCGCCAGCGGTAACAGCTCCCGGCCCCGCGCCCGCCACTGCCATGAGCGCGGCGCGCAGGCGGCAGCGCCTACAAATAGGGGCGAGTGCGGGCGGCTATTGGCGGCCGCCGGGGGCCCCCGGGTCCTCCTGCTCCGGCGCCGGGATGCGCGCGGCAGCCGTGGGGCAGCCGTGGGGCTGAGCCCCGCGCCGCTCACTCGCTCCCTGCGGTGCTGCGGTGCGCGCGGCGGGACCGGGACCGGGGCCGGGGCCGGGGCGGGAGCAGGGAGCGCAGGATGAGCGTGTGCCGAGCGAGCCGCACACAGCTGCGCTCCCGGGGCTATTGTGCAGCCCGCAGAGAGAAATGGGACTCGTTTGGGGATTTTTTTTTAACCTGGATTTGTCTACAGCTTTTTTTTTTTTTTTTTTTTTAATCACATTCCATCGTCTTCCCCGGTAATTATGTATTTGCTCCAATAACCGATTATTCATTGAGGTTTTCACTTACCCATACCTTTTTTTTTTTTTTTTTTTTTCCCGGGGGGAAAGCTCTCCAAGTCATTCATGTTTGTTTCTTTGTGCAAATAGGGAAAACGAGCATATTCTTAAAAAAAAATAAAAAAAGTGTCAAAAGATTTGTCGCGATGTGTTTTCTCCAGTATAAAACAAAAAGACTGCCAATTTGTAAAATTATAATCAATACACTGAAATAAAACATCTCATTTGAAAATTGAAATAGTAAAAAGAGAACAAAAACCCAGCAAGAGACTGTTTGTGTTTTGGCTGGTATATGGCGGAGAGTGTGTATTGGGACATTAATGCCATGGGTCAACATCATTAAAACTGACAACACTATACATGCAAGATATGCAAAACCACCACACCAAGTTAAATTTCTAGTGCTATCTTGTATGTAATACACATTATATATGTAATATCCATCTAGATAACGTGCATTGGTAGGCCTTGAAATCTGCATATTTAATACAACCTTTTAAATAATGTATGAAAATTATCTAGAAATAAATGCTGCAATATATGCCACAGTGTCATATCTAAACATGCCCACTTGCCCTACAGAAAAGGATGGAAAAGAGAGAACATTGCCCACAAGGTCTAGTGTAAGGTGTTGACAACAGGATGAGATTCTCTACTTATGAAATACCCGCATAAATACAAATATTTTTACAAATCTATGTTTACAGAGGTCAACATAAGGTCACACAACACAAGGCTACTTGCCACTGGCCTATGATTTCACTAGGTTTAAAGACAGAAAAAGAAATGAACAAAATAAATCTAGAATATGAAGAAAATATAGCATGTATGCAACTCTTGGACTTTTAGGATCAACAGTAGTAGCTGAAACGTTCTTTGAATAAACTAGAAGAGTGGCAGAAAGGGGAGAAGAGATTTGGTGTTTTTGTTCATCAGCAGCTCCTGATATCAGAGGTACTGCAGTACTACTTCAAAGTCAGGTCTCCAGTGTTGCATTTCAGACCTACATTACAACTTGCCTCTTTAAGATCTTGCATCTTGCTGGAAGAAGGGTTTAACTCACTGTTCTTTGAAGTCCACTATTGCTTTGATTTGTGTGTGTTTTTCACCATAGATACCAAGTGTATCCCACTATATCATAGTGTTGCTATTATCAGAATAGAAATACCAGTAAAATTCTATGACTATTCAGTTTTCACTGTAGTTACACATAGAATCAGTTAAAAATAACTGAACATTACTTTTTTGTTAGCTGAAAACAATTTTGTATTGCAATACTAAATACAACCTGTGAAGAGAGAAAGCATTTGCTTGTAATTTTGTTTAGTTGTTTTTCTTAAAAACTCTACTCATGCTGAATTCTGTCTATAGCGATTCAGAAACAGAACATCTGAGTTAGCCGAGAGTTCAGGATATACCCACCCAGGATATACCCTTTTACTTCCATTGCTCCTAGACCTGCCATGATATCCTTGAAGAGATGCCTGATGAATATTAATTAAAGAGTGCATTAAACAAAACAATGTAAAACCATTCTATCAAAATTTCTATCATTTGTAAATTTAACAAAAAAAAAGCAGATGAGTGTAAGTGCAAATTAAGTAGGCAATAACTAACACCATCACAATTAAGAAATTACTGGGTGAAGGAGAGAAATTTCCAAGCCCATTGTGGGGCCTGCAGAGATTAATGAAATATAGCTGTGAAACTGTTTTAATAGATAAATTGGGTGGGTGGTTAAACATCTGAGCTAAGATGATTACTTTGTAGTGAAACAAAACAAAGAGAAATAAATCACAAGCTGCTCTATTACCACAATTAAAATGCAATTGCTTGATCAATTATCACTCTCTAGCTAATAGCTTGATGGAGAACAAGCAAATAAATAAAACATTACACCACCCAAAGTTCTTGAAGTATATTAATGTATGCATACACATTTTTTACATGTATTTATGCCTAATAATGTATTGCATAATGGAAGTGAGGCTGTATATGATGTTTAGACATTTATTTGTAATATACAGGAAAAACAGACATGATATGCTCACAGTGATGCACACAGTGGTTAAGATAGATAACATGTTTAGAATACTGATATAATATCTTTACTTTTTCTAAATGTCTAAGAATCTCTTTGTTTTACACATTTACAGACAGAACATGTTTTGGCACAGATTCCGCTTGGAATAGTTTCCAAGGTCAGTATGTGTGACGACATGTCTGCTTCCAAGTTGACCTTGGAAAATGATGACCGCTTACAGTAGTTCTTGTGGACATGAAACATTCTAGGGAAGTAGTAAAGCAAACAGTGACTGTCATATATCAACATTACATTTTTCTGTCTCTAGTAATCAGCAAAGCGTGCATTCCTATGTAGGAAGGAAAGCACTTACATATATAGTTGTATGAAATAAAAATCAGTTTATAAAGACAAATGCCTTGCTTCACCATAGTATGAGCACCCTGTGATAACCTGATCTATAGTTAGTGGCAGTCAGCAGACTTGTACCCGTGATCCAAAGTACTAGTTGAACATAACATTTATTTTATCTGTGGAATTAACTTGGATGGTGTATTTGGTGTAAGCACCAAATACAAGTTACTTTGTCATGATTACTTGGTATGAGAGAATCACATGTATTTATGTTACTTTATATTGTGTCAAAGCAACACAGATCTTGTTAAAATTGCAGGAAATTTGAGAAGAAACAGGGTTACAGTGAGTTTCAGTCAGCTTCTCAGGTATCAAAGGGACAAAAAAACAATTGCAGAGAGATATGTTTAGTGGTTTTTTAAATATTTTAATACTGCTGTAGAAAAGATTGTATGTTTGAACTGCTTTGCCTTTTACTAGGCAGAGGATATAGAAAACATAAGAGTATGTACAAATTTAAAGTGAGCAATTTATGTTGTGAACATAAATTGTTGTGAACATAACTGTAACATAGCTGAGGCATACTAATCAAAAATAGCTTTCTCACTTTGGTGTGGGGGAAGCAGAGTTTGTGCCCTTGCAAAAGCAGTATGAAATCTGTTCAGCTGTTTCATACCCTGTGCTTCCTACAGATGCAAATAGCCTAATCCTAATCCTTCACTTGAGTACTTGGAGGTTATTATTTTATCTATGCTTAGTAGTCTATTTGAAGAACAATCTAACAGACTACTGCCATTTCATCACTTTTGGGTTAGACTGGATTTTTAAAAATGTGCATTTCTTTCTTTGCACCTTTCCTACTTATAAAAGAAGAGGAATTCAGAATGCCTTCTGATTATCAGAAAAAAATGTACTGATGAAGAAAGAAATGGAGTGTAGAGAAATTCTGCAATGAAAACAGTAGGAGAATGGAGCAGGAAGAGCAGCATCATACTGCAAAATTGGATTTTAAAGTTCTGCTAGAATACAGTTTTGGACTTCTGAAGTACCCTGTATTACCCAGCCACCAATATATCTAGCAATGAATTGTCAGAAAATGTAGGAAGAAAAGAAAGGGAATGGAGCAGGATTAAATGAAGAAAGTCTAAAACAAAGACTGATAAAGGACGTGAGGAGAGACAGCACAAAAGTATGTATATACAAAACTCACACTATACTGAACAGAAAAACTGTTCTGTAACTCAAAATGGAAAATAATCAAAAATAATAAGCCTTCTTACAATAGAGGTATAAGACAAAGGTAGAATTAAATAATTATTTCATTCAGCTGGTAGCTGTCTTTTTGGCAGTGCGTGAAGAGGTACCATTAAAGAATAATCGTTCTGCACACCAGTTCCTTGTGCAATCATGTGTCCAGCTCTCTGTGCAATTGTTTTATTCCAAAGTGTAAAACGCTTCCAGTCTGATTGACAGTTACTATTAACAGATAGGAACAGCTCCAGGTTGCACCACCATTGACTCTCAGCTGGTACCATTTTTTTCAGATGCTGGTATCAGGCTTGTTGTTTAAGGGCTAAGAGATGAAATACTATCAGTACCTTGGTAAAATTGCTTTGTCCATCCATCTATCCAGCAGAGTCAAATTTTTGTCCAAGAAATTCTAGGGCAAAACTGAGCGAGAGAGGAAAGTTTTGGCTGAAACTTGGTTGTGAGGGATCTGAGGAAATGTTGTTAATTGGAAGGGAACCCCATCTCTTGTAAGCAAAGCAGTGGCATCTGAAGGGAATTTGAGCTCCTAGGTAATATAATCAACTGTTCTCACTATACAGGTAATGCAAAGTCACTTGGTGTGTGCACACAAGTCTTACTCCTCAAACCTACTATGTACGTGGTGGGTCCCATACATCTGCTTGTAGGGCCTGAGACCAAAGCCCACAGCCTCTTGCTGTTGGATTAACAAATGGCATCAGGACCAGAGACTGCACTCTCATTTCTACCTATGCAGGAGGGTCCCTTTGGATGTAGCGCTTGTCAGTGTAGCTCATGCCTTTGCAACCCCTTTGCTGAACAGGCTGTGGCAGCAATGCCTGATACACAGATTTCCTGCTGTACATGCGTTGTGTGTGCACAGGGACCAGCGCTGAATCTGCCAATGCCTATTGGCTGCCTGTGGGAGAAGAACACCTTCATTTTAAGAGAAAAGGGAGAAGAGAGGTGAAATGAGGCAGCCTTTAAGCCTTCTAACCTTGAGACACAGGCTGTCTCTCCCTGTTACAGCACTGGTTGAGGTCAGGCAGGGATCCCAAGCTGGAAAAGGCTTCATACCTGAGAAAGTCTTTTATACTAAAAGAGATTTTGTTTGAATGTTCAGTCTTCAGACTTNTGTGGGAGATGAACACCTTGATTTTAAGAGAAAAGGGAAAAGAAAAGGGAGAAGAGAGGTGAAATAAGGCAGTCTTTAAGCCTTCTAACCTTGAGACACAGGCTGTCTCTCCCTGTTACAGCACTGGTTGAGGTCAGGCAGGGATCCCAAGCTGGAAAAGGCTTCATACCTGAGAAAGTCTTTTATACTAAAAGAGATTTTGTTTGAATGTTCAGTCTTCAGACTTTTTTTTTTTTTTCTTATGTGAAGACAGGCAGAGTTGAAGCACTGGAAAATGGAATTTCTACATTTTGGGAGGGCATGATTCTTCAGAGGGTGAGAGATTTCTGTTTTGGATTTTTGAATGTGAGAGAGATATCACTTTTGCGATGATTTCTAATAGAAATCTTCAACATTATATTTTTAAATATATTCTGGAATTGGAGATCTCAGCATCAGATGTTCATGCATATAGGGGTAGTTAGCTTTCTTTCAGATCTCAATCATAAAAAAATATAACAACCAATAACTAACCAATGTGCTATAGTAGTACATGCACAAAGATGGGAGATTAAAATGAGTTTAAACAAGGTGTGAAAAATGGGAAAACATCATGTATCCACTTAGTGAAGGCTGCAGGGAAAAGATAATGTCAGGAAACAACCAAATGAATTAGTACACAAGAATGTTGGAGAGAGTAAGAGAAACTTTAAAAATATTTATGAGAGTCTAGCATAGTAAGAGGGGGAAGCTTCTTAGGAAATGGAGAAGAAAGCAAAGATTGAAGATTTGAAGCTATTAAAATCCTTAATTTTCTATTTTCCTTTTCCTTTTGTTGTTAAAGAAAACTAGAGGGTCCCTGTAAAAATATTTTAATAGAGCTTCTACCAAACATTGAAAAAGTATGCTAATAAAAATTGAATTTATAGAAGGTAGATTATATAGATTTTATAACATTTTATTTTAAGGGAGGCTACATATTTTAACAAAGCCCACTGATAGAGCTGGGGAGAGAGAACCTATAGCTGTTGGCCTACAGGCAGCTTGCCTCACTTACAGCCTTAAACCATAATAACTACAGCAACCTGACAACTGGCATTTTATTTTGACACATAAGCTTGGAAAGGGGATTCCTGGGTCATCAAGTCAAGTCTCCAATACTAGAAGAAACCCTGATGTTGTTCTCCAATTTAAAACACACTAAGGCAGGTTGAAATATGAAACTGTGAAATTATTTCTTATGTACATAATGCTGCTTTTAACATTAACTGGAGCAATAGAATAGAAAGCATGCACAATAGTCACTACGATAATAAGACAGGGCTTCAGATGTGCACCAGGATTGAATTTCTGCAACTGAGAGTTTGGTTCCTCGAGGATGTGGTGCAGGATGGTGCAGAGCGTTTGATAAAACAAGGTATTTGCCAGGTCCTGTGCAGGAGCTCTGAGCATTCCTGCAGGCCTGAGGCCACCTGAGCTGATGGCGAGCAGGCTGTGTCATTGGCACTCGTACACCCTATTCATCAATGGTTTGCAATGGGTGACCCGTCTCAGCCACAGTTGATCATATTATGTGAATGGCTTCTAAATGCGTATAGCAAAGGAGGTTTTGTAAGGAACTGAGAACTGTACTTCAAACAGCCGTGGAAGTGAATATTGTGTAGACTGACTAAGGGGCTCTAATACAGTGTAATTTTTTTGGCAAGTTGACTGCTGCATGTAAAACAAGGTATTTTGTTTGGTTTTGTGGTTGTTCAGAANTTTGTAAGGTACTCAGTTCTGTACTTCAAATAGCCGTGGAAGTGAATATTGTGTAGTCTGACTAAGGGGCTCTAACACAGTGTAATTTTTTGGCAAGTTGACTGCTGCATGTAAAACAAGGTCTTATTTTGTTTGGTTTTGTGGTTGTTCAGAAGGAGAAAAGCATCAGTAAGCTTATCCTTAAAGCTAAAATAAATTTAGAAGTCAATCCCGTTCATCATTGTATATATTCAACTGCAGTCAACAATGTTTTATTAAGGCAAAATTGGGGGAAGGGATTGGATAGTTAATATAAAAAATGCACTTCTTAGAGAAAAATTTAGCTTCCTGTTGAACTCTAGAAAATCCAAATATTTTAACTGAAGACTTACCTTCGGAAAGTCTAGCTTTGCATCTCACTAGTACAGCTGCAATACATTTGCTCTATGATTCCATTTTGGTCTTGGTCTTCCAGCTGTGCTTCATTATGGCTTGTGTAGGCACTGAAAACATTTTTTGAAGAGGAAGTAATTTTTAATTAGCTCCAGGGTCTGTACACATCGGTGGGGAGAAGTTTGTTTTAAAGACCTAAATACTCTCTTATGCTTTAACAGGTAGGATGAAATTTTCATAGGCAACAGAAGCACAGAAGGGAAGGTTGGTCGAGGGGAGTTGATTTTAAGGTGCTCTATATCTATTTACATTTTTTATTTTTTAATTGTACTGTGTGATAATGCAGAAGAAAAATGAGGCCATAGCCGAAACAAAGCAGAGCATGTGCCCTTCCTTAACTGAACTCCTGAGATGAATGACTGCAAGGAACTGCTGATTAAGTCACCACAAACCTTTAAAGGTGTTTTCTTTTTTTCTGTGAAGCCCTGAGTGAGCTTCAGGAAAGAGCAGAGACACGAGGGTGTGAAGATGTGGGGAAAGGGATGAACAGGTTACTTCTTTCCTCCCGCCCTCTTGCTCTCTATCCTTTGATATAGGAAAGCTTGCTGAATCCAAAATTTTGAGGTGCAAGTCTTGCTGCTTTGCGTGGGAAGGGGAAAACCTATTTTGATTAGGAGGCTAATCAAATTCCTAATTAGAAGGAATTTAACTAAGCTGGTTCCATTTAGTTTGTATTAAAAGATTGAGGTATTTCTGGGGAATATAAGGCTTGTGCTAAGTAAAGATAGAAAAGAAAAAGGACAAAACATATATTTTTTTTAAAGATGTTTGACTGCACTATCATTATATGCTAAGAGGATCAAAATGAGCTGTGGGCTATTGTGAAAAGCTTTCTAGCAATGAGGTTTTTTTTTAGTGATGGAAGAGGTAGTGAAAAGTAGTGAGAGAGACTTGTTTGATGTATGTGTGGCTATTCTGCAAGTCATATAGCAAATATTTCATAAAATAAAATGCTAAATTCTTGGAGAGTTTGTAAAACTGTGTAATTTAATACATGTGAGATTCTAAAATCTTACATGTATTAAATCTAAAAATTCTGTGATTTTTTTTTCCTTTTTCTTCTGATATATCTGTTTTTATCTATGATACTCACAGGTTATATTACACCCAATGCAGAAGAAATAAAGCAACAAAAGGATTTTTCTTGCTAAAAATCTGTTGCTTTTATGAAAGAATTTTTTATTTCTTCTGTCTTTGCCTATTTATGTATGTTATCTTACTGATTTTAGTGGAAATAAAGATAATGTCATAATGATACATTGTTAAGAAAATGCTTGAAGCAACAAACAACAAATGCCCTAGTTTTCTCATTCATTTTTTTTTCTGATTAAAAATATTGGCTTCCTCATTAACCTCCTTACCGTACGTAGTGCAGATCATCAACTTACCCAGTTTATTACCTGGACAAAGGATATTAGTAAAGATGAAGGAAAGAATAAATAGTATTGGCTGAAAATAAGATCTAACCAGTCCTTTAAAAAATTAATAGATTAATGCTTTATATCAAGTACCATAAGAGCTTTGCTTATCGCACAAACAAATGGGGTAGGTCTGATCTGGGTGTGTACTTCCACTTTGCAGAAGGTTGGTGGCCTTCAGAGAAGGTGTTCTCACATGGCTAAAGACAAAAGCTGGTCCTGTGCATCAGCAGATCAATTTTTGTTATTACTAGAAGATTTTTTTCTTAAAATAATTTCTTGATAATTATTACTTAAAACTTAAGTTTCAGACAACTGAGAATAACTCTTTTTATTTCATTACATAGGACTGCACTAATCTCTATTGGCTTCAGGTGAAATATATCGAAATTAAGGAGATTTAGCTCACAGTTTAGTTGGCAGTAATTTGAGCTCTGTATTCAGTAAATTAAGGTTTTCATTTGATGTCTGTATTTTTATAGCTGTCATATGCATTTCAATTTGACTTTGTGTGTGGGGGGGAAAAAAACATATTGCAGGGAACATTTTGTAATGCTTTCTAAATTTTCACACCTGATTTGTAAACAAAAAGACAGAAAGAGAAGGGAAAACCAGCATGCTTTTTAATGTGTTTTGAGAACGTGGTAACTTAGAGAATTACTTTGAAACGCTTGGATCAATGAACTGTTTCTACCTGATCAAACCTTTTTATTTATAACTTTAAAAATAGTTAGAGAAACAGCAGAAAGCTCAAATGTTCTCCACAGATATGAAATCAATGAATTCCTCTTCACAGAGTACCCACAACCACTACAGGGAATGTACTCTTTAACACTTGTCTTAAAATAAACTCTTTCAAAACCTACTCTACCTCTGAAGAGCCTTGTAGAAGTCAGTGTTTTCTAGAATGCATTAAATCCACTCTACAGTAAATTGATGAAGAAACTTGAGAGTCAAAAAAGTCAGTTTTATTTTAAAGGAGTTGTTAGATGGAATTCTGATGATGACAGTCTGAAGTGCTGTGTGGGGTTTAAAAACAAACAAAAAACCCCACTCTCTCTCAAAATACCTAATTAAAAAGCATTTAAATCATTTTTTTTGTGGTTAGGATGCCAGCCAAACCAGTTCTAAACCATAGCCTTAAATGTTTGCACAGCACTACAATACATTTGCCATGCTTTGCTTATAAAGTCTTCCAGTGAGTTTCATACATTCAAACAACATTATTTTCAAAGCTTAGGTTTTTATTTTGTTTTCTACATTAGCCAAATGATTCTAAAATCCCATCTGGCAGGAGAGCTCTATCTTAGAGGATTCTCAAGAACGTAAATTATTTCACTTAAGGTTAGCAGACCTGAAACCAGTAAACAGTCTGTTCATTTGTTTCAGCTGATTTCATTAGGGGCTCTGCTCTCTACATCTGTTCCCCTCCTCTTTTATATTGACAATTTCAGTGTGAATGAATATTAGAACAAGTGCTTTCTTCATGAGGGCTGCTGAAGTATTGATGTTTATACTGGGTATTGAGTTGGATATAATTGAATCACAGAATGGTTGAGGTTGGAAGGGACCCTGCTCCAGCAGGGTCACCCAGAGCACGTGGCACAGGGTGGCATTTGGAAGATCTCCAGAGAAGGAGACTCCACAGCCTCTCTGGGCAGCCTGTTCCAGAGCTCTGGCACCCTCACAGCAAAGAAGTTCTTCCTCACACGGAGGTGGAACTGCCTGCCTTTCAACTTGTACCTGTTACCCCTCATCCTGTCACTGGCCACCACCAAGAAGAGTTTGATCCCATCCTCCCTATATTCTCCCCTCAGGTGCTTACTTATACATATTGATCAGATCTCCTCTCAGTCTTCTTTGGGCTAAACAGGCCCAGCTTCCTTAATTGAGTTGGGGTAATAATTAATATGTTTGGAAAACCAGTCCAGGCTTCATTTGGACTACAGAGAAAAGTATGTATTTACCCTGTATGACTGTTGTGGCTATGTTCTCAAAGGAATTTCTACTTTTAGTTAGAAGTTTAAAAGGAGTAGAAGAGAGATTTTTTGTGTACCACTTTCTAATTTTTCTTTTTTTTGGGGGGGGAGAGGCCATGTCTTTTATAATGCATGGCAAAAGACATGCACGATAAAAGCTTTTACATATAATTAAAGAATACTTCAAAAAAAACTGTTCTAATTAATATTTGCAAAATAAAAGCTACAGAGGAAGAAAGATGTTCTGTCGGCACACAGAGAAAGATACATGAATGATAGAAATCAAAGGAACTGACATATTTGATTTGTATTTCTTTTCTTTTTTCATATTTCTTCTATAAATGAACATGCTCTTTGCATTAAGAAAACTAGGTAAGTGTAATCATGCCTGGGCCAACTAACTATTTCGAAGTAGTATAACTAGTTGTAGATATTCAGAGGCGGCGCAGACTTGTGGCATGCACATACTGAGAAAGAGTACTGAAAAGACTGTTTAAGGTGCATTTTTGGAATCAGAAGATTTATGCAGGTACTCATATGAATTCTTGGCAATGTCGTAGTCATTAACCAGAGCAAACAATGGAGCAAGAACGTATAATAGTAGTGGTTAGTGAAGCAGGAAGGACTAAGAAAATAGGAACTAACATTTGAGTGCCATGGGCGCTCGTTCAGTGCACATCAAGTAGGTCATTAGCAGTTTGGGTAAGAGTGAACCCAACAGGATAGGTGAATTTCTTTTATCACAATATCTGAGGAAAGTGTTTCTGTGGGAGGAGGGGAGTAGCCTGCTGCCTTTTCCTCCTTTCTGATTTCTTAATGGTACAACTGGTCTTTACAATAGTTGTAATATGATGGGCAGAATATGAATGGGAAAATGGGAAAAATCGCCCTCTGTGAGAAATATTTAATCAATTCTCTTTCCGTTAATAGCAATATAAATTATATAATTGGACTTTAGTCATTCATTTTGACCTGTTTTCTTCCTTCATCTTATGGCAGACTCTAGGAAATGGAATACAAAATAAAAAATGATATTTGTTTTGCTTGGTTTGATCCTGACTTTTTTTTTCTATTTCCCCTAGAAATAAAGATAAATAGCATGAAGAGGAGATATGATCAAATTGGAACTGGTGATTAATTTCCTCTTCCATTCACATGCCACCCCTCCTATTCTTTTGGAACTTAAAAAAAAAAAAAAAAAAAAAAAAGCCACTTAGTATAGTAAGGAGCTTAAAAGGCAAATTGCCTAAAAGGTTTCACTATAGGAAGCACTGTAAAGGCTAAGCTTGTCTGAAAGAAAGAACTGGGTAGACTTCATACCTGTGAAAATTTCTATTCTCTCCTTCTATAAAGTGTTTATGACCCGTGCAGCATTGCCTTTCAATAGTAAAGATGCAGTCTGGTCATGAGACAGAATTGTTTCTGTGGTGAATAGATACAAGAAAACGATTTATCTCTGTCTTGAGACTATTGAAAACTGATGTACATTCTTCTCAATGAGCAGCTAATACTTCTGATGGGTACTCTGCATTAAAATAGGCACTTGGAAACATGGGAAGATGATGGAAACCCCTTGGAAGTGAAAGACTGGAATCCTTGTGTATAGGGATATTTTTAAGGGTACTTTTGAATGTGACTAAAGACAGCAGCTGATTTTTAGGAAAGAAATTGAGGTTTCCCAAATAGAGAGTAATAGGCATATCTGCAGTGCAGGAAAATAAAAGACAAATGTCAGTCTAATGTGAGAGCTCTGTGGCAGGCAGGTCTTTGGATCTACTGCTCTCAGGGGTTAAAACCACAGTAGAGTAGAGAAAAATGTGGAGAAAAGAGGGAAAGCTGGCAATGAAGAGCAAGGACTGAAGAGAGGAATAATGTCTGCTGAGTGAAGTCAAACATGATCTCTGTGGGCCTCAGCAAGAAAACCTAGCAGTGAGAAACAAGATAAAGCTGAAAACCAGAGACTGAGACAATATGAAGTGATAATTTCTGGACCAAGGAAAAAAAAAAACAAAATGTGATATGAGCCCCTGGTAACATTTTAAATATGAGTAAGATTCCTTTTAAAACTATAGACACCCAACAAATGATGAAAATGCTAATATAGCATTCTGCAATGTGTATTTTGTTTTTAGAAAAAAAAAGTGGTAATTTGCTGTGTCTTGAGACAGCGCTTCAAGCTCATTCACAAGGAATAAACACAGTGCTGTACTCCCAGAGAAACTAGTTATTTTCATTGCACTACAGAATGACGGGCTGAAGGCTGAAGTTAGCAGATTCTCCTCAGAAATATTTCAGTAGTAATAGTTTAATCGGTAAGATTTTTTTTTTTTTAATCTTTACACACTTACTAAATTTGCTAAAGTTTCTCTCCTTATAAGTATGTCAAAGGAAGACTTTGCTATTTCATTATTCAGTATTCTGGCAAAAGTTGGTTTCAGCTTGTTTTCTTCCCTCTTGCATGCAGCTGGGTAAGTCAACGATATGGACTAAGCCAAAATATATACAACTAATACAGTTGCTGATAATACTTATGCTTTAAGTTAAGTGTATGTAAGCATCTAGAGCTACCCTTATCTACTCCTTTTAAAAAGAGAAAAGAAAATTACATTGAATGACCAGCATATCCATTATTACAAGAGAGCAGTATAAATACTGAAAATTCTAACATTTATTTAGCAATATTTTTTTACAAAATATTTTTTGCTAATTTAAATCGCAGTAAAGCTTTATACATTGTAGTAAAAGTGCTCTTGTGGAAATCATTTCTGCCTGTTTTATGAGCTTCAAACTGACCTGATCCAATTTGTCTAAATTGCTGGAAATGATAAAAGGACCAATGAATAAAGCAACTGGTAAATCCTTCAATTACATTTTTAAGATAATGCTCAGAATAAAACTTTGCTTCTTGAAAATACTTCAGTGTACTTCAAAGCTCGGTGTGTCTACAATGGTTGGTAGAAGAAAAAACCCCTTGTAGAACGACAGAGTTGAAGTGAATTTTTAAAAAGCAGATGTCCTATTTCAATGTCTGAAACTGTTGTGATTGATACTGAGGCTTCCATTGCCTGTTCGAACTGTACTGAAACTCATTTGACTGAATTCACGTCCCTTCTCGAATTCTTGGAATGAATATTTTCTTTGGTACTAATTTTTTTGTAAAATGAGTAAAAGAAAAAAAATAGAGAAAAAAATATCTTTCTGTAAAAGAGAAACTTAATGAGTCTAGTTTTTTTTTCAGCTTTAATTTTCATGGCGGATGCTAATATTGTTCTTCACTTGACAGCAGTGACCTTTGCTCTAGGGTGCGATAGCACGTTCAGCATGAAGGTGTTGCTGTAACAGAGCTACTGTGAAGTGAGCTGGGTCATAGCTAAGGTATATCATTCTTTACGTTCAAAATCCCATGAGAGCTCCCAAGAGCTCTACAGCTATTTTCAATGTGGATTTTAGGTATTATTATTATTTATATAGGATTACACAATATCTGCTTATGAATAAAAGTATTTCTTGAAAAGCTAGGCACTTTGAAGAGCTAGATTCACAAGCAAGATACAGAAGCATGTTTGGTGAAATGACTTTACATCTAATCTCAGCTAAAACAAATTAATCTTTGTCACTCATAGGCTTTAGTTGTTGAGTTTACAGTAGAAATAAACTTGCTAAATATGTTACTTATAAAAGCTTTAGTATATAGTTGTATAAAAGTTTTAAGTATATACATCAAAACCTTTTTTTGGCTGTAGATTTTGTTTGTAAAAATGTACACCAGCTGCTTCAATTCAGACTTAAGTTCAGTGTAAAAAGTGTGGTTTACTCGCTTTAGTGATTTTAACGTTTTCAATCAGTTATGAATAAGAAAGTTATCCGAAATATAGCTGTTAATTATCTGAGATATGCAAGTTGTAGGACTCAGACCTGCAGTATTAAACATTTTAGTTAAATCCATGAAAATTCTGAATCACATAATTTACTTGAGAGCACAGTTACAGTGACTAGAAGTTAATGGGCTATTCATATAGCTTAACAGCTTGTGTGGGTCATGAGCACAAAGCACATACTGCATTCCAATCACCTACAACTTTCTAGAAGGTAAAAGAACTGAAACAAAGCAACACAATGAATAGGGGTTTGTTTTCTTCAGTTTGCTAGTGTGACCATATTTGTATTGGATTTTCATGCACTCTGCATCACAATTTTTTGTTCCTATTATTGTTAAATGGATATATAATATTCACATAACAATGAGCTTTGAAGCTCACTTGTTTTGTTTTATAATTCATGTTCAAATATTGTAGTGGGATGCAAAGCAAATATGTTGCTATAATGGTTATGCTAATTGACTTTTAATGTTGTTTTATTTTCTAGTTACTCACCAGCAGTCTCCAAAGTTTAATAAAGCTCAAAACATTTAATTTTATTACTTTACACTATTGATTATCTACTTAACACCAAGAGCAATGTGATCTCTTGTCTTTGCCTTGCTGAGCGCCTGAATTGTATTAATGAGAGGTATATGGAAAGAATCTCATGCAATGAAAAATACCACTTGTCATGAATACTCATAGCTATTGTACAAAAAAACACCCACAAGCCTTTAATGTCAGACTTTCAAAGCAAAAAAATTTTATTGTTTCACCACTGAACTTGGTATCCCCTTGGGCAATACACCACCATTTATGTTTTTACTTCTTGATTTTATTGCCAACATAAGCTTATTTAAAGGAATGAAAAACATGCTGTCTACTTTGATGTTAGACATTTATTAGAGATGGTTTATTTGTGCCTTAGCTGTCAAACTATGAAGGAAAATAAAATTCATTACAAATAACAAAAGAAGGCAAAGATAAGAACAACATAAAGCTATATTTATTCCTCTATTGGTAAATATTTTTACTTACTGTGATGGTATAATGTGGTTTTGAAAACTCATAGTGTGAAAAGTGAAAGAAAATTCACAGAAAATCACAGGTGATTTATTATTTATTTTCAGAAAGAATTTAGCAAAGCCAATATATATTTTGCAAAAAACTTACCTAAGTACAGTGTTACAGATCTCTAACGTTGTTTCACTATGACATTATGATCAAACTTTTTTTGCACATCAGTGTAGTTTCCTTATCTGCTTGTTACAGAGTTATAAAAACAAAAATAAAAATAAAAACAAAAACAGTAGCTTCTGTGAAATGTATGGGACACTCTTCTTACTGGATTTTTTTTTTTAGGTTGTCGTATTATTGCCTTTTTACCATCTTGTGAAGTAGAGCTAATTCCTGGTGGCAGCAGATGCTTTACTATCGATGAACTCATAGAAACTATCATTCTAGTGAATCAATAAAAGTAATCTTGTGCTTGGTGAGCTGGAACAAATCATAAGTCTTTAGCATTAACTTCATTCTTAAGTATATTACTTCCCGTGTCTCCAAATTTTGGACAAGTGTGGACAACACACTTTAACTGGGACACCTCATTTTTCTGACAGGTGTCTATGTATTTATACTTCCAGTGCTTGCCTTGAGGATTTCAATTGCATTAACTCTGTGTGTGTGTGTGTGTGTGTGTGTGTGTGTGTGTATAAAAAAGCACCCAGGACTAACATTTCTAAGGCACTTAAGGGAGATAAATTTGTATGGAATGTTGCTGTTGTGATTATGATTGCTATGATTAGGTTCTCTATCATTCTAAGATAATTCATAAGATATAAGCTAATAACACAATTTAAAAGTATCAATACTTGTTTGTGTCCTGATTCACCAATATATGCTGTTTAGACTAAAGAAAGTTGTGTCAATTTTGTGAATTGTAGAATTCCAAAGTTAAGGAATTGAAAGTGTTTCCAAATTCCTTTTGTTTTTTCAAGGTCTAAGTTTTATCTTTAGAATGCTACTGTCAGGAAAACTGAAAGTATAATATTATACATGATAGGCACTATGTGCTCAGGATTCCGGCTAATTTTAGCCTGAACAAGCTCATTCTCCTTGGCTTGTTTTTATGGTTGTACACCCATTCCATGCTGTAGATCACCATTCAGCTACATCAGTATCAGTGCCAGCACAGGGGACCTAGTAGAAGCGAGCGGTGAAACAGTGAAATGAAACATCCTGAACTTACACTTGAATAAATTGTAACGATGGTATAAAATTTCTCAACTAAGCACTTTTTCTTTGAGATAAACTGCTTTGGGGATGACAAATTAGCCCCAGAGAACAGAGCTTCTGACCAATGCAGCTCTAAAGCATCATATAATATGTTGTAGATACACTGGGAGCTTGGAAGTATATATATATATATGTATACAGGATAGCATGGATGTGACTTGAATAATGTTACCTTCATAAATTCCCTCAGGAGATTCTTTTCAGTTAGACAGTGTTGTGAATTTGGTTGTTATATCAGACAATTGTTATAAAGGTTCTTTGAACTGCGTGAAAATATTTGGCATACTCTTTAGTTTCCTCCAATTTAAATTAAAATGTTGTTCTAATAGATATCTAAAATATGATCTATACTCGGGGGTAAAAAAAAGAAGAAAAAAGAAAGCCCCAACAAAGCCTCCATCATTTTTATTTATCTTTATTCCATATGAATATAGAGGGATATCAGAAGGAAAGAGGAAAAAAGGATATAATTTTAAAAATATTTAGGATGCTTCAGAATTTTAGGCTGTTTTTAGTTTTTAACAGAGTACCTAATGAATCATCAAATGTACCTGTGACAACTGCAGTAATAACTTAAGTATTTAAAATATTTTTATGCATTAGCTAGAATGAAGCTCAAGAAAAAGACATAGCACTGTGTGGCAGACTGTCCAAAAGTTGCATACAAAATAGGAGATTTAGACTTAAAAATGGTATACTTTTTAACCTGCGAGATTTGGACAAGAATAATTGTTTCTTGGTGACTCTACTTCTCTGTTTGTAAAATAAGGGAAATTATACTTTTAAGAAAGTATTCTGTCTGTCTATTGCATTAGCTTCAATGCCCGTATGAACCCACATTTTTTCTATAGCTGACCCCTCACAGTGGTAGCTGCTCTCAGACGTTTGTGTGACACTTGGAGGTGTGCGAGTGGAAGATGTGATATAAATGTAGAGCAGAACTGCCAAGTGTCATGTTTTGTGGGGTGTGTATATGTGTCCCAGCACGCACACACAAGGATGTTGCATGCAATGTTCAGTTTCTGATCTGTTTGAATGTGAAGTGAGAAGTGGAGGTGAGGGTAAGAGATGTGTGGTATCTCTCTCTTGGTGCCTCAGCCCAGGGCGGTGGAAAAACAAGTAGCCAGGAATGTGTTCAGGCATAAAAGCTCAGGTCAGCGGCTGACAAGAAGGCAAGGAGGATCTCCCTATGTTAGTTTTCATCATGCTCTTATGAAGCCTGGAAGGTCTGGGCACGAGATTGGGTTACATCTGGTGGTTCTGTGTGCACATTTGGGGTGAGCTGGCCACCATAAGTCCTGGAGACCTTGATGCTGATACAGCAGCTGTGTAGACTGCTTGACCTGAGAGTCCATGAAAGAACTGTGCTTTACTCCACACTGTAAGGTAGCACCCATGTTACCTCCTTGTTTGGATTCATCAACATTTCTGAGCATTTCTGAGATCCTTGTATCTGCCTTGGTTTCTGTTTGTGAATGCTTGCACTTTAAGGAGCTCAGAAATAAAAGTGGCTCCATCTGTTGCCTAGTGAGCAACAGTGAGTGCAAGGAGTATGAAAAGATGAAAAATTACACTTGTCCTGTTCATTTAATAAAACTATTGTCATTTTTGTTTTGTATTTGAGAAATAATAATTAAAAATAACTAACTTTTATCTTTAGTTTCGAAAACGTTGTAAGAAAGTTATTATAATCTGTCTCCAGTAAACTAATGTGAAGGGTGATTAGATGATTTTTCTGAGTTCATCAATGACAGAGCCAAAACTCAAATACAAACATTACATTTGAGACCCAGACATCTGTGCAGTAGGTCAGAAATTCACTCCCAGAAATACAATACGATTTGGAGATATAGTTTCCTTTACAATGTTAATTCTAGCATTATTATGAACTGTACTTTTACAAGTGCATAATGTATGATCTCAGTAAGAAAAAAATATAGTGTTTTCTAACATTTGTCACTCACGTGTTTTGATCATTTTTTTTTTCCTTTTAACAATATATGTCTATATAACAATAACAAAATAGTGTTTGACCATAAATAAAAACAAACAATTGTCATCGGGACTGTTTAACATGGTGAACTTTATTTGTTGGTAATATATTTCATTAAAATTTAATTTTGAGACATGATTAAATTATAAATCATGTCTAAATGGGTCAACATCAAACGTTCATCAGGTTTGACTTGCTCTGCTTGAGCAAGTGAACTCATGTTTAAAGTTCAGGGTTTCTCCTCTTCTACTTGCTCTCTTGCAAGTAGAATGCACTTTCACTCTCTTCTTTGTGTTACCCTTAAGTTTGAAAAAACAATTGTGATGATTGTTTTCCAGATCTAGGCTGAAAATCAGTTAGCTCATGAAATAAATAGACAGCCCAGCTTGGCTTTTTATTCTTGGAAAGATGACATTTAAATTGTTATTGATCAGAAAAAAGTTCGGTTTGAGCAAAAGAGCAAGGCTAAACTCAAGCTTATTTGCTGAGGCTGTGCAAACAACTTTAGATATATAACAGAATCTTAACAAAAAAATCCATCTTATGTATCCCCAAATCCATCAGGTTTTGTTAACTTTTCCAGGCTCTCATCTTTTGTATTGTCTACTGTTAAAGAAAAATTTAAAATTTGACTAATCTAAACTAACAGAGGTGAGAAAATTTGGGCCTTCAAGTTAAATTTGGAAATACTAAGTATCAAAGTTATACTGCAATTACTTTTATTTTTTTAATAAAAAATAATAAAACGTGAAGAAGTCCGAGATATGCAT
The DNA here is from genome assembly GCA_013389825.1 of Crypturellus undulatus. Lineage (NCBI taxonomy): Eukaryota > Metazoa > Chordata > Aves > Tinamiformes > Tinamidae > Crypturellus > Crypturellus undulatus. The sequence continues at coordinate 236,165 of VWPW01029670.1, forward strand.
GTTCTTCCTGGGAGGTTGCGTTTCTGCCTTATTCTTTAGGATAGCTGATTGCTCTGCATTGGAAGCTTTTGCTCTGCTGGACAGCAGGTGACTGGAAAGCTCTTGAAGCAAGTGCTAACACCTTCCAAAGATGTTAATACCCTTTGCTGCTAAGCCGTGACATTTTGGTGACACTTTTGGACAGTGAAAGAGTAGTTCTTAAAATATTTTTATCCCAAAGGCTTATCAAGGTTGTGGTGCTGACCTTGCTTTATGCAGGAAAAAAAAAAAATCCCCAAATCCAAACAAACTCTCTATTTAATGGGTCCTAAAGTTCTGACTTTTCTTAGCATCCTCTTTTTTTATACAAAAAGTTCTTTTCTTGACATCTAGAATGAATGCCATTAAGAAACAGACAGAAAGATCAGTAATCGTTCTCTTTTACTTCTAGCCTGTAAAAAAAGCAACCTTATTTTTTTTTTTTGTTTCTGTGGTACTTCATATTTCTGTGGTAAGTTATGTGTTGGAATACTTGCCCATTGGTTTGGAAAAAATACCCTTTAATTCCAAAGAGTGTGGAGATTTCAGTGTACTTCACTTTAAAAGTTTTTGTATTTCCATTTTTATGTCTTCCCTTCCTTCCCTTCCTTCCCTTCCTTCCCTTCCTTCCCTTCCTTCCCTTCCTTCCCTTCCTTCCCTTCCTTCCCTTCCTTCCCTTCCTTCCTTCTTCCTTCCTTTTCTCTACATGGCTCATCTTAATTTTTTTTCCCTTCCACCTCTATTTTACCTTTCTCATGGTGCTACTAATCCACCGTGCATATGTGTTATGACTCCCTTGTTCCTTCCTGTGGAGCATCTGGAGTAGATTAGTGCTAAAGTCAGGCTGTTAGGGTGGATGAATTTGTGCTCTACCTAAATTGCAGGGAGAGAACTATTATGTATTGGTGGTTTTCTGTGATATAGAGAAAATCAGCCTTTTTCAACATGTCATTGTTCAGCTAGAATATAAATCTTTAGACATACACACCTCCATTAAAAAAAAGAAAGAAAGAAAAGCACTCAAGGTCTTGCAGAAAGATACTGTATGATCTTTGAAGCAAAACTCTTGTCTGGAAAACTTTTTTTCCTGAAAAAGAAAATAATGAAGAGAGGAAGAAGAAATAAAAAATATGCTATACTTATTTGTGATTTGTGAGTGTTTGGGGGCTTAGATTAGTCCTTTAAGGCTCAGTATTTATAGTTGGTATTACAGAGGAATCTAGACTGGGCCTTCTTTATGCATAAACAGATCATAGCAGTAGATTGCTGGATTTTAAAGAAACATTTTGCTCCTGTTTTCTGGTTTCCTTGGATACAGATAGCTATCCAAAATGGGCTAAATATCCTAAAATGCTATATAATATTGTTTGATAGACACCAAAGTTAGAATTTCAATCCAAAATGACCTTGTTGTAATGGAGTTTTCAACAATGAACCCAGTAAAGTATGAGCTGTTACTCTTCAGAGGGTATGAGCTAATATTGAAAAGATATGTTTATACAAATGGATGGTTATGAGAATTTTATGACCTGTTCATTTCTTTAATATCTTAAGTAGGATGAGGCAATTGGTTGACTAATGAGATCTTAATGGGAATAGTGCTCTGAGTAAGGGGAGTATGACTGTCTTCATTTAGTCTAAATCGGTCCTGCTTAGAAATATATTGCCCTGAATATTTTTCTTTTAACACTACAGAACCATTCCTCACAACATTACTAATATATGTAATGGTATGGAAAAAGCAATGAAAGTTACAGAGAAAGTAATCTTAGCAAGTGGAAGTATTGCTACTGAATGTTTTGAGGGGACCTGCTTATTTCTAGGGAACAACAGTCCTAGGATTTTCTTGTATCGCACAGTAGGACTTTAAATCTCTATGATCCCCCAAGGAAAATTTCATGAATACCCTCCAGCAGTTAGAGTGCATAGTTTTTAGTGAGATTTTCTACCAAAGAAACACAATATAACAAGCACTGGTAAGTAAAATATCCTGCCCTCCTCCACTTTTTTCTTCTATCAACTATTTTTCTTCCATTCTAACAGTAAGAGTCTCTTTGTTGTTACTTTTTTTTTCCTTTTTTTTTTGTTATTTCATTAGTTTACTTCAGGCTTATATATCTTTTTCTAAAGTAAAAAAGTTATTTTCTAAAAATATTTTTTCTCTTTTTCCTTCTCATTCTTTTCTATCTGTTTCCTTTCTGTTTGTTTTAAGTAAAACAGTTAGGCGTCTTGCAACTCTCCTTCTCCTTTTTTAGTCTAAAATTACTTTTACAACTGTCCTTACTGTTATGTGTGCTTTGAAGTTTAATATCTTCAGGTCAATTAGGAATGCTCCTTAAATTTATGCAGTCCTTTGTTATAATACAGTATCATTGTCACTGTTGGGTTCTATAGATATAAGCAAGATAAGTTTTGTGGTCAAAGCAGCATCTTTAATAGCTAATAGAGTTTAGAAGAAAATAGACAGCTCTTAGGGAAATAGACTCTTGTGTGGAAAAGAAGCAGTAATTTTTAATACCATATACTTGTTTAAAACAATTATTCTAACTAAATTAGATGGGTTACTCCAATCATAGGATAAAAGATAATTAGTATTTATGTCTACATAAGGTGTTAACTGTATCTCTACTTTTTTTTCCCTGGTTTCTAAGAAAGAAAGAAAGCAAATTTATCAACTGTGGAACATGATAGGTTAACTGAGAGAAAGAAAGAAAGAAAATTATTCCATAAAAGCTGTACCTCTACTGAGGTACATAATTGTTAGTATCCCCTAGTGTTATGAATTTCAGTTCCACTTCATATGGGAATCAATTAATCTTTTAAAGGCATTTTGGAAGCCTCCCTTGGAGAGGACGATGGAGAGGTCAAAAGGGACTTGTCTGTTCAGTGAGAAATGTTCTTCCCCTGGTGCCTGTGTCCTTTGTTGACTGTCCCTGGGAGGTCATTGCAAGGCTGTTGAGTTTCAACCATGCCGTTTCTTCAGCTCTGGTGCTCTAGATGAAGTACAATATACAATATGCACTGGAAAGTGTGCAGGTTGTACCTAGGGTATTCAATTGCCCTGCTGTGGGAGGTGTCAGGTGAAGGAGTTGTACAGGTGGATGGGCCAAATTTTGGCCACTGTTTTCCTTAGCTATGAGTTGGTTATATTTGATATCTGTTGTGTATCACAGATTAATAATATTTCATGGTAAATCAGGGCTATCTGAAAAGTAGGAGCTTCTTCTAGGCAATGTCTTTCACAATAGAAATTTCTAACATATGTTGTAACTTTTCAAAAGTCCATATTTGGGTGATATTTCAGAGTCAGGAATGCACCTCTGATTTTGTTTTCTTTTTGTTTTGTTTTCCTAGACGAATATTAAGATTAAAATCCTCTTTACATGGCTGAGAGTTATCATAAGTGTTCTCAGAAAAGTATTTGGCATTCTCATTTTTATTGTTGTATGTTGAAAAATGTATTCATAGTGATTAATTATTATTACTACAGCTACCATAGTAGTAATAGTATCAATAAGTAATAACTCTCTGTTCATCAGACATTTACTCCAATATATTCGGTGTGGTTGTAAGGATGGCTGGAGAGATGGAGATAGAATTTAGACTGGACAAGGTCTTGATTGTTTTCTACTGTAATTTGTCATCTAGGCTCTCTCTCACAGGAGGCTCAGATCGCCACAGCTTAAATTGTACTTTTTTTGGCTTTAGAAAGAGATATTGCGTATAGACTGCTGTGACCAGACCAAGGAAAGATGAACTTAATGTCTTTCTTAAGTTTGTTACAGTGGATAATCTCAGAGTTGCCTGTCAGCCTTATTGATACAGTCTTTCTGTTTCAAGATTATCTCCTTTCTGCTAGTTTAATTACTCTTTGATGGTTGTGGACAGTATGGATTTTCTCTCAGAAAGATAGCACACTTTTTCTCTTTTGCCACACTTGCTTCCTGGCAGTTAGAAAACACCTTTCCTGAAGATAGTCTGGCTAATATACACAATTCAGCCTGGAATATTTGTTTGAAACTTGTATGCAGCATAGAAGATTTTCTTTATTTCAAACCTGAGAAAGGGCTTGTGTATCTAAAAGTCTATTGCTTTTTCTGCTAAAGGAAAATCTTGTCAAGGGTGAGGACCTGTTTTCAACCTGAATCCTTATTCTAAATAACATATTAAAGTGAGGCTGAAATAGTCTTGAAGGTATAGCCTGACCACCATCAACTTGCTACATTCTTTGGCACAGCATTCAGACCCACCTCTTCAGAATGAGATAAGAAAAGAAAAAAATATAGTAGTCCAGTAACTATATAGATTGGTTATAAAAATATAGTCTTTATGAGGCCACTTTATTAAAATATTAGAGACTAGCTTATTTAGTTCAAAAACTCACAGCTATGCTTAGGCAAACAAACTGAACTGCATCATTTAGACAGATGAAGGCAATGAGATTCAAAATATCCATCCAAATTTAGAAAACTCAAGTCTAAGAGAGGTCACAGAGCTGCAGAGTTGCACAGAGGCAGAATGTAGGGGTTTAATTTCAGTACCGTAATTTTTATAATCCCCACTTAATCTCTTTAGCTCCTGAAATCCTGAAGCACATAACTTTTGTTAAGTGAATATCTCTAAGAATTTAATATTTTTCCTTCTAGACTTGCTTAAATCAGTGCTACTCTGACAAGACTGAATAGTTTAGCATGTGTCCCATGGACGCTGAGTGTGTCTGCCTGAGAAGCATCAGAATAATATTCTTACCAAGGCACATTATATTTATTTATGTATTTATTTTTGCTTTAGGAATAAATGCCAGGAGGTAGGGCACCACCTGGCAAGAGAAGCAAAACTGGAGAGGCAAACGTGTAGAGAGAGTTGTGATAACCCTTAGGCCTGCTGCTCCTGTGGCCCTGGGTTGCGAGGAGGCCTCCTGCCCTACCTGATACCCGCAGTAACAGCTGTCCTGCTCTCCCACACCTTTGGGGCTCCCTTTGGGGCTCAGGTCCAGCTCTTGCTGCTTGTGAGTGGTGGGGACAGAACACACTCGGCCCTGGAGGATTCCCATGATATGGGCAAGCACATACCACGCAGAAGCCTCTCAGTGTGGCACAGATCACACCTTTCAGCCAACAGCAGAAATAGAGGGGAAGGAGCTGGTGGTAGTGTGCTTTCTGTTGATTAGATATTGACTAATATGTAAAGCAGTTCTTGGAATAGGGTTGCAATGCAATAAATAACCTAATCACTGAATTAATTATGGACTCTGTCCATAACATTAAGGTGAGGCCATTACATTGCTAGTGGAGCATGACAACTATTACTGAGCAGCAGTCCAGGAGACACAGAGCAAGAAAGAAATGCGATGAAGTCTACTAATGCTGAGTACAACTTTGTATTGTACTTATTTTTTCCTATGCTAGATTAGCAAGATTTACGTAAAAAGTGCAACACAGTCAAAGAAAAAATCTCAGACCTGATGGAAATGCTGCAGACATCTGAAGGAAAGGCAGACATCATCTCTCACTTTCATGGAGGTATTCACTGTTCACAGATATTCTTGATGACAGTATTTTGCAACAAAAATAACATGTGCCTCCCTATTATCATCACTGGAAAGAAACAGAATAAAAAAAAATTAATGAAAACAGGTTTACCATAGCTGCTAATCAGGGAAGAAGAGTTTGTCTGGTAACAACATGCATTTGTGTGATCTGAAACCCACTAAAGTGCAGAGCCGGTAGTTATTGACAGGTGTCCACTATGAGACAGAATAATCCTCTTATTGTCAGGAAGTTTAGGCCATTTACAGTGACTTTTCTGCTTGTGTGGTATTTTACTTTCCTTCAGCCTTCCCTTCCTACTCAAAACAAATGAACCTGTAACAGAAACCAGTGAAAATGATGTTAAAAGCACATAACTCTTAGGTATTTCACCATTGTAAATTGATCGAATCCAGGGGAATAAGATTACTTCTGACAGAGCTTCCTTGGATGACTCTTTAGATTCTTGTTCTTGACAATTAAGTTCAAAGCTATAGGCTCTTTAGTTTTCTCTGAAATGATCAATTAAGCCCCTAGAAGGTATTTTTAAATAAATTATTGGGATTTATAATCTTAATAACTGTAGCTACTAATTATTTGTTTGAAATGAATCTTAGTTTATGTAATGTGCCTCTAGAATATATGATTGATCTAGTCTCACTCCTGTCAGATAGATCTCTATCATCTTCCAGTCTCTTTTGGCTTTATCATTATGTTCATTTCTCTATTAAGTCTGTCCGATGCTTTGACGGACAACTCAAGGCTTTTACCAAGTTGACTATCTTTAATTTCAGGAAGAAGACTCTGATAAAGGTGTATTTCTCTAGAGGTGCTGATGGTTTCCTTTAAAAGGACATGTTACAGGCAATGACTCCTGCATGTCTCTGGGAAGCAGTTTGTATTTCATAACAGCTATGGGAGTTTCTCCCTCATAGAGAGCAAGAACGCCTAATCTAACCCAATGCTCTGAAACATTATTTCGAGACATATCTTTCTTTTTATTCAAGAAAGTAATAGTGTTACAATTGTTTGCAAAGACAAAAATCATAATATTGCTATCTTGTGCTAGTTTCTAGTCAATGTTACTAGTTTGTTGGTTAATGGACACTGTCTTTGATTGGCTTTGAAGCAGCTAATTTATATTGGTTAAGGATATGGTCAATTATATTATAGCCATCTTCTAAAAGGAAAATAGCAAAGAGTAAATTCATAAACTTACATTTCATTAAACGCACTACAAAATATAAAATAAAGTTCATTAAATAATAATTCTATATAACTAAGCAAGCCTGCCTGTCACTGGAGCTGTATATAAAATACATGTATTATTGACAAGATGAGAAAACAAATTACAAAAAAGGCAAAGTTAACTGACCTCAAAAATCTAGTTAAAATAATCATACTGGGAGTTCTGTAGGGGTGTCTTTACCTCAGTAATAAATACAATCCTAAGAAAATATGAGTAGAACATGACAAGATAACTAAGTTAATATAAAAGTTCTCACAGTATGTGCCCCCAAATAAACATATTAGCACCAAGTCATATTGAATCACTTCAGGAAATTCTTGTTTAGAGTGGTTCCATGTGTCATTCTAAATATTTACTTACTGATAAATTGTTTAATATCTAGTAAGAGGAACAATTAACCAAAAGTGTGTTCTTTAACTTATGATCTTAAATAACTAAAATAATCACAAATTTAAACGCTTTTGTGAGTAAGAAGATCAGTTTGGTGCTTAAAATGAAGCATATTATTGGGTTTTGCTGAAACACTGTTTTGACCTTGAAAAGGATATAGCTATTCTTATCTGAACTTGATGTAAGGATATTTTTTTTTTCTTGGACCTCATTTTTTGATTGAGTTACATCTTATGTATCTGCTCTTTATGTAATATTTGAAAACATTTTACTATGTATTGTTACCTAAACAAAAAAAAAATTAGAGAAAATCATTGGAAAAAACAAATTGATTAAAATTCAGAAATATAATCTAGCAATCTTAATATTCTCTCTTTTAGATATAAATTACAGTTTATACCCATTATAAAGTTTGACTTTTTTATATGTTTACAATACTATTTCTTTATTATTCTATTCACTTTGCTTCCATAGATGGAGCTGTATCTGGACTGATAGATCTGCTCTAATTAAAGCTGTATTATTCTGAAATTTTCCTTTTGCATACTTGATTACATATGAATATGAACTTATTTGACTTATATGTATTTCTAAAGCCATTTAGAAAAGTGAGGTTTGGCCTAGATATGTCTAAGGTTTTGAAGGAAAACTTTATTAAACCACAAATGTATCTAAATTCTGTATCTGTTACAAAGGACTCTATAGTCTGTTTGCTAATTAAATAACTAATTAATTTATATTTTAGCTGAAATGACTAAACTTTTCATCTGAGTAAGTACAAGCATACTTATTATGTCCTGAGGCAACACCTTCCTCAAGTGAAGCCTAAGTTCTCTTTACCTGCTACCCCTTTTTTTAAGGATGGGCTTGCTTATTCCTTCCGCAGAAGCTGGTCTTAGGATGGAAACAAGTTTTGACCTACTTTTCTCAACGATATGTCTCATTTTTAATCTTTCTTATTCTCCCTTCTTTCTTAATTAAATGGAAACTTTATACCAGTGCAGATGAAATTATCCAATAACATCTGGCTGAAATGATCAAAATAATGAGTGAGTGTTATTTTTAATACAAATAATTTTGCTCTTGAGGTTTTAATCGAATTAAGTGGAGAATCAAATTTCATAATGATTGAATTAAGGGGAAAGCATTGTACCAGCCAAGTTTTAACATGACTTTTAGTAGTCTGCTTCTAGAAGGAACTTCTAAAGGAGGTCTAACATTCTCCTGTTATTTTAGCATTTTTCTGAATAATCTCAAATGTCATTTATTGCCACTCATATATCTATGATGATTTAAACCACTGCACTTTTCAATATTACTTCTAAAAAAATGGTGTGATCTTGATTTAAGTTTAATTTCTATCTTTTTTTTTGCCATAATCTCTTCTGGAATACAGATAACAGGAGCCATCTTTTTCAGATAAAAGTTATAACTGGCTTGTGGATAAACTGTGATTTGGAAAATTCTGACAATATTTTTGTTTTCAATATTTTTTACAAGAGCAACTTGTATATTCTTGTATATTCTGGGTTTTTTTTACCTATAATTAAGGGTAAATATTTAAAAAGTCACACTAAAATAATTAACAGTTCTCTAACAATTCTATGATTTTATGATTCTAAACATATCAAACTGGATGACTGTTTAAACAGTCAAGTTGTTTAAAGGAACAGAGAGCAGTTCAAGAACACAGACAAGTTGGGAAAATGCTAATTGTCCTAAAGCTGGTCAGTTATTCTTTGTTTGATTCTTTTTTTGTTTCTGAAAGAAGTAATTGAAAAATTACAAGGCAGAAATTCAGTCTCGTTATCTTTCCCATTTACAGATAGGAAAATTGAAGCTTAAAGAAGTCCAGTGATTAACTCAATCATATTAGCCATGTCTGTCGCTTGTCTTGAGAAAGAACTATTGTACTTGGGATCCGGGCAAGATATCTTGTCTGGAAAATCATTTTGCTATATGATATTATGACGTTTGCAACTTGAAGGTAACTTTCTTTTTTCTTTCTTGTTTAATCATTCAGACGAAAACTTAACTGTTTACCTAGACTTGTGTCTTGCTAATATCAGGTACCAATAAAAATATCCATCTATAAGTAACAGTAAGAATTCTTTATAGATTTAATATCCTTCCAGCGAAAGAGGCTAGTTGTGGAAAATATAAGAAGGCTTGCAGATAGATGAGAATGCAGGTTTTGAGCAATGTGGACAGAGTGCAATAAGGAATTCTGATGGCTCAAGCAAAAAGACATGTAAAGGATTAATAAGGCATTAATAGGGTTAGCAAAGGTTTGCTGATGCATAAGATATGAATGGAATGAAAGTAGATGAGAGCATCTAAATTCACTTGGAGTCAAATCTCCCAAACTGTTAATATAGCTGTTAATATTGTTCGTAAAAGGGAATGCTGATAATCAGATCCCTGAAAATGTAAACAGCTCTACAGAATATAAAAGTGAGCAATGTCCTTAAAAATTAAAGAAGGGAGGCGATTTACTGTCATATTTGTCACTTAAGAATGAGATGCTTTACTTTTACCCCTGCTTGCAAGGCCTAGTGGAGAGAGATTAGCAGTAAGCAGCAAAGGCTGCAGGAAAAAAAAATGACCAATGTCACCTTTCCAGCTGCACAAGCTACAGCAACTGAATTTTTATGCTGCTTCCCAGCTCCCCACGATGACTTACAGTTAACATTCTCAGCACTGCACTGCTGAGGACTAATACCTTACTCAGCAGAAGTAACCTGAGGTGAACACGCACACTGCTCGTTTGTATGGGGTCAGTGTGAGCTGAAAGTGCCTTGTGCTATACTATCATCAATATTGCTAGATGGCGAAGGCAACCAAATGATAACAGGGCTAGCTATGACCTTGGTGTAAGTGACAAACACCTTACATTATAGCAGTTCGCAAGCAGCAGTAAGTAATAGGGCTCGCAGAGGTGGCCATCAAGTATAAGTAATTAACTGAAGCAATGCAGAGAGGATACATAAGCCTGGGAAATGGTCCAAGAAGGCAACAGAAAAAAAAGAGAAACTAGAAAAAGACATTTTTTAAGACAGGAGAGTTATGAAGGATGCTGATAGCATCCTGGCTGACTGGGCAGTGGAGATAAATTAGATCAATTCTGTATAAAAAATGAATATCTTGCCTGGCTTGGATAATATCACATTAGTAGAACCAGAACCAGTATTTTCTTTCCTGTTATAAAGCAAAGCATATAACAAACTAATATCTGTATCATCAGCGGGGGAAGGGAAGTACACATCCAGAGCTAGGTTTAAAATATACATATATATATACACATATATCTCTAAGCCCAAAAACCTGGGCCTCCATTAAAAATAAGCATGCTCTTAGACTTCTTTTTTTGTTGTTTTGTTTTGGTTTTAGATTTTTTTTTCTAGTTTCTCCCTACCCTCCCCTATTCTTGCCACCATGGAAGGGAAAGGGATGAGGTTTAAAAATATCTCCAGCATATAACAGAAGTAGCAAAGTCCTCCTGAGTCAGCATACAGTCTGGAGGAAAACAAAAATGAAAATAATATTCCAGTGAAGAGGGATGTTAGAACTTCAGCTTGGGCAGGAAGCATCACTCCTGCAGAGGTATTTCTGGCAATGGAGTTTGTCTAGTGGACTCTGCAAGCATATGCACCCTTACTAACAGTATAAATCCAGGAGAAACTCATTTCTACCTCCTTTATCTCTAACCATCTATTATTTTCAAAGGCTGTGAAATCTGTGCTGTGATAGAAGCTTAACCTTTAAACTGCAGGCTCTCCCTGTAAGCCAAACGCGCTGTCTTGTGAATACCAAGAGCCTTCTACACCATTTCACAGCAGATCAAACTTTCATTATCTCTCTTCATTGCAACCTATTCCACCACTTTTCTGAAAACTAGGTGTTACAGAGTGATCGAAGAACATCTGCATACGTTCTCTTGCCACAGGGAAGACCCAAAAGCGTACAGCTGTTAAAACCAGACTTGATACCTCTATTCTGTGTAGCCTCTGGAATAGGCTTATGTTGAAGGATAATCAAATGTGAAAGTTTTCCATCTATGTGCTTTCTAGGGGTGGTTGTGAAATGGAACATGTTAATCCTCCTGAAATTCAGGAACTAGGGGAAAAAGATCAGAAAGTTCTAGATGGGACATTCATTTGTTATTTTTTTTCCCCTCTCTATTTCTTATTTGGTTGAAGAATCCCATTTTTATAGTGAGGAAAAGCAGTTCTGCAAAGCACTTCTATATGCACAAGGAAAGTTCACTGAAATCTTGCACTGTTCCTCTGGGAATCCCATAACTAGAAAAAGGAAGCAGACAATGAAATAGTATTCCCTCTTTCCTATGCATTTTTCCTGCAATTTACTAAGCAGGGGCAGGCTTTAGCAGGTGCTACAGGAAAAAAATCCCCAACAATTGCTTAAGAATGTCTTGTGGTTCATATCAAAGGTGCTTCTGAAACTACATGACAAGCAGGGAGATTTGAGAGGGAGACAGAAATAGAACTTCCTCAGATGCCACTGGTGGAGCAAGGGTGAGCCAGGGAGCACGTTGCCAGTTCGTGCCTGTACAAAACTTGTTTTGCTTTAAATCTAGCTGCAGACTTTTTGATCCATCCTGGGAAACAGGGTTTTCTTTTTAAGCTGCATATGCGTATTTTCAAGAACTCAGTGCTTGCAAATGGACCTGAATTATGTGCTCAGGATTCAGTGTGTGAAGAATAAGTAAATGCTTTTCGTGAAGCCAAAAATGAAGTCCAGACGCTTTCAAAAAGTNTTGTGAAGAATAAGTAACTGCTTTTCGTGAAGCCAAAATAGAAGTTGAACCCTCTGGGAAATGAAGTCCAGACGCTTTCAAAAAGTAAAGACTGGTTTTTGATATTTATGCCAGCAACATGATGACTTCATATGCTATAAACAAATGGGAGTTGGTAGCCCTCAGCCTGGAGATATCTGGTTTATGTCTTGAAAGAAGTTATGAACAATAGTAAGAAGTTACTAGTAAACTTAGGTTCAAATCCTATGTTTATTTATGAATGGATCTGAAGACATTTGGGAATAAATAGAAGTTTAAGAAAATTGTATGGTTGCTCCCCTAAAGTCTCAAGATTGATAATGTATGCTGTTTTTTGAGCAGTTCATCAGTTATGCTTATAAAGATGAATATGCACTCACAAATTGCTTTGAGAACTGATTGTTTAAAGATGCTTTATCAACCAGCCAGGAGTTTCTGACATTTGAATCCTGCAGTGAAGGACAAATATCACTGAAGGATTTAATAATACACTTACCATTAACTCTGGAAAATGAAGAATTTATAGATATTTCTGTGCTTTTGAAAATCTACTCCTGAATGCATGCCTGAATGTCACTGTTTAGCCATGTATAAAGAAACAGAAATAAAGTATATATAGTTTAGAAATAAGCTGTATGTAGTTAGTGTACTACATGTAATTTTAAGGTAAAGCCCAGGAACAATTCTGAAGTGCTATCTACTTGAATAATTATAAAAAATCAAATAATTATTGCTGTATATATTCACTTTTAGTGAGTACCTGCAAAGTCCTCTTTCCTTGTTTCTTTGGGAATGTACCATGCTCGAAATATGTAATCTTCTTTTTCCCTGAAGAGCATCCTGATCAGAAACCATACTGAAAAGATATTCATATAATACATTAAATCATTCCTCTTTGTTTAGATTTAGGGATTGGCTTGGCATTTTGAATATTATTTTAATAAAAATCTTCTGAAACTGCCTGGAAACCTTCTGCATAAGAGCTGATATGTTTGCTGAAAACAGAGAGTCTTAATTGACAGCCTGTCCTTTCCTGTATTCATGACTCTTCTTTTCATTTTAACTACTTTACCTAAAATGTAAGTTTCCCTAAAATTGTGGATGCATACATATGCTCCTTCCCAAAAACAGGCATCCTCTTAGACAAGGGAAAAAACTGTATGATGGAAGGTCTCTATCAGCACGAAACCACCAGGAACACTTGTAAGAAGATATTTCCAAGGACAGTATATATATCCAGCTGGCAATGTCTCCTAGTTGACTACAAATGCTCACCAGAATTCAGTGTGGTTTTGTTTTCTGTGCCTTCCTTTCTGCTCCATCTATTTTCATATAGTATTCATATATTCTTTGTTTCTAATACCTCAGAATAGTCTATAATTTTATCCTGAAGTTATTTTCCATTCCCTTTTCTTTTTACCTTCCACCAGTGATTCACTAAATGGTAAGGATTATCTTACCAGAACATTTCTCCTGAATGTGCATTTCGATATATTCAAAGACATGTGTTCATAGACTGTCTGTTTCTAAAACAGATGTAAGATTACTCCACACTTAACTTTAAGACATAAAATGCTTCTTTATTTTTAACAGTACAACTAGGTTGGAGTTTCTGAGGTCAAAATCTGGCACTTTCTATATATTCAATTCTGACACATTTCAGGAAGAAACTTTATTAAAATATGTATTCAACTTTTATGCTAAATAACAATATTTGTACTGATAATTTTATTCAGAATATATTAGTTATCTTTTACCAATGTCTTGATGTATATGTTGTATCTAATGTATAGAAATCATTACTCACTAGCTGTTTGTTAAAGCAAGGGACATGAAAGAGATTATGGATAAATAAAAACAGATTTTTTTTCCATGAAACATACCAGGAGGCTGACTCCTTGTGAAAATCCTAAGTCCTCCTGTCTTATGGGGAAGTATGAAATAATATGCTCTGGCATTCACATAGCTTTGTGCTTTTGCCTTGTTGAGGGATATTTTGCCTTAATCTTTGTTTGTTTGGTTGGTTGTTTTTTTCACATTTGCTAAAGCGATATTGTTATTTTATGTAATGCAATAGATGCATTTGTTATTCATACTTTTTTATTTAGAAATAAAATCAGTTCCTCATATACGCTATTATTTGGGTAATTCATATGGTTCCGTTTTTTTCACGCTGAGAAAATTGAGTAAAATGGAGTCTATTATTAACTTACCTTTTACAATTTTTAAATATTAAATATTTTAACATTTATCTGGTTTTAGAACTGTAGGTAGAGTATTCTATGGTCACTTGGTACTCACCATTTAAGATTTTTAATTGATTCAGCTCTGTATTTCCTCTGCCTTTTAAGATGCATTCAGCTGAAAAAAGGAACACCCCAAGAAGCAGAAAATTAGAAAAAATACTTTTAATAAAAATCCTCCTATAGTTTCTATCATGGCATTGCATGTGGGCTAAATAATGATTCCACTGCATTATGGATAGTAATGTTCACTTTACAATTCACATTATGTTTACATGTCATATTCCTACTAGCCTTCATGGTGTTCTCTAAAGAAAATGAGTAAATTAGAACCTTCTTTTAGCTTTCCCTCCTTTACTTTCTTGTGTTTTAGTGCTAACAAAATGGAAACTTCTATATAGATACTATTAAGAAGCAATAAATAGTGCAGTGTGCTTGGCCTTGTCTTTGACGCATGTTTCTCATTACTTTTTTTAAAATTGTGAAAAATCTACAGAAAACCTAAGAGAAAAGAGCATTAAAAAAAACCCACAAGTGAATTAGCACATACTAGGAAAACTATACTTTAAACAAGGCTTTTATTTCCATATTAATTTCTTGCAATTAATCATAAAATCAAAGTTTTGGAAGTTGCCTAGACTGCTCACAGTTTATTATTTTTGAAATACTCTCACTTTAAATGAAATTTTATTCTATGTGTACAGAGCTTCTAGATCCTTTCCAACATGTTCTAATCATTTACCTACATCAAATTTTAGCCAGTGGTATGGGATGATTTGCTTAGAGTAACACACTCTGTCTTAGTGCAGCCCTGGATAACAGTTCTGTTATTGTTAAGAATTAAAAGGTAAAGCACTTTACCTTGTGGTTAAATCTGAGCCATTTAAAACCAAACACCCACTCCTCCCCATCGAAATTTTAGAGCTTTCCATAACACAGATTTTAGTGATTCTCTGGGAAAGTTTTGAAATTTTACGTGTACAAACAGAGAAACTACAAGGTCATTGACCATTTTTGACTGCTCAAGTAAAAGAATAATAGAGACAAAAAAAAAGAGTATTGAATTTGAAATTAGTATTTGTGCAGCTATGCACTGGGATTTCTTGAGAGGGAAGTAGTGTGGTAATGATATTACAAGTTTGTTCTTTGCATAAAGGAGGAGATTAAAAAAAGTAATAATGATAAGAGAAAAGGGGAGGAAGAAAGACCAAAATTATTACAGAAACTAATCACAGATGAGCAGTGAAGACTGATAATGATATGGAACAAGAGGAAATAACTTAAAAGTATGAGGGTGAAGGAAGTTCCAGACTACAAATAAGAAAGAAAAAAACCAATGTGGATATTTCCATATTTTCCCCAGAATTAATCTTTTCTGTCTTTAAACATTTGATAGCTTTTGCCCAAGGGCTTGTTTTTCATGCGTTTGGGTTATTTACAAGGAGTAAGCTCTGATCGGTTGGTATGACTGCTCATTCATATGGGTTGAGTCTAGGCCTCTCAAGAAGTGCGTAGGACAAATTCTTAGTGACTTGACCATCAACTCCCTCAATGCACACATGCAAACTCTGGCACTGTGAGTCATAATAAAAACCCACATCAGTCGAGCACACCATTGGCAACCCTCAGGTTGTCATCCTTAGTCCTCAAATAGATTGATTTATTCTGTTGAAAATAAAATGTCTGTACAATATCAAGGTGCTGTGACATTTACTTGTAAGACCTACTTGAAAACTGATCAAAGATAATTTTTTTTTGAGGCATAGCTGTCTTGATGGAGATCTTGATTCCCCAGGATGGCAGTTTTCAGCAATCTTGTTGCTGATATTGTAAATACGACACATAGTTTGAATAATGAGAAGATCGTTTTACAAGCCTATTGAACTATCCTGAGTGCACTGAATGTGAGTCATAGGCATGTGGAGTGCATGACTTGGAGAGTAGGGACAGTGGGAGAGAGAATCAAAGTTGGTATGACCTGCGTCTATACAGTTTGAAAAGAGCACAATGGAGCAAAATGAGGACTAAATCAGCTGGTTTTGTATTTATGTATGTATATCATTTAAGATGGTACTTGTGATTCCATTTCAGTCTGACATAGTTCTACAGCTTGTTAGATTTTTTATTCCAGGCTTGCAAATCTATAGTGATCATCCATGAGGGCATGGCACAGATACAATGTTGGACATAGTGTGAAAAAAAAAAAAAAAAAGAAAANCTGGAACATCTGCCCTATGAGGAGAGGCTGAGGGAGCTGGGCTTGTTCAGCCTGGAGAAGAGAAGGCTGAGAGGGGACCTGATCTGTGTCTATAAGTGCCTCAAGGGAGGCAATGAGGAAGATGGGGCTGGCCTCTTTTCACTGGTGGTTACTGACAGAACCAGAGGAAATGGCCACAAATTGAAGCATAAAAAGTTCCACGGGAACTTAAGGAAGAACTTCTTGACGGTGAGGGCGACAGAGCACTGGAACAGGCTGCCCAGAGAGGTTGTGGAGTCTCCTTCTCTGGAGATCTTCAAGACCCGCTTGGATGCAGCCCTGTGCCACGTGCTCTAGGTGGCCCTGCGTGTGCAGGGGGGTTGGACTAGATGACCTCTAGAGGTCCCTTCCAACCTTAGGCATTCTATGATTCTATGATTCTATGATAAAATCTGTGGTCAATCTAAGAAAAGGAGAATGATACAGTGATATTAAGAATTAAAGCTCGGGTTTACCCAGCAGTCATCTACTATGTGCTTTTTTTTTTTATTGAGATGAGACAATTCTGTGGCACTGATACATGGAGTAATATTATAATAGATTTTTAATTGTACTGAGGCAAATACTTGCAGGGTCAAAGTTTTTAATCAATGAACAGATTAAATGTCCCATGAAAGGTACCATATGTTTTTTTAAAATCAGAAAATTAGTTGCAAAGTCACAGATAATTTAATTATATGGTCTTGTCTTGGTATAATAAAGCAGACTGAGAATTATAATAGTCAGAGAATGAAATCTTTTCTGCTGAGAGATGTTTGGAAAATGAAGAGTTAGACTAACTGCTTTTAAATGACCCTACTCATATTCATAAGTATATTATTTTAACAATAACATATTTCAATCATAACACAGTCATGATTGGTGGGTCATCTGGTGAGCTGGACCTTTTTTCATGCTGGATTTTATGCACATTTTAGTCTCAGTAAAGTTAAAGTATGGTTGAAAACATCTGGGAAGGAAGCATTTCTGGGATTCTGATGGAATTTTCCATTTACACTCCTTATGAATACCAACCTTTAAGACCAGTACTCCAAGTTTGACTATTACAGGACATCTATTTAGCATCCACCTTCCAACGCACCTACAATTGCCCCTAAAATGCATGAAAAAAATGCTTATGTATAACAAAGAGAAGAATCATCAACATTCTCCTCATAATATAAGAATACCTTTTCCTGCCTTGTGTGTAAATTCTTCTCTTAAGTTTTGGGGCCTTCTTACATCTATTCTTCTTTTCCAAGCAGTGCTGTTTACCAGATCACAGCAAATCAGCACATCCCTTCTATCCTTTTTCTTTTCAAATACATAACTGCGTTGCCTTTCTTCTTTCCAGGTTATCTGTAAATAAAGATGCAAGTCATTGGTTAACTTGGGTGCCTCTGAGCATTGCGGTGCAAACCTGAACATACTAGGTGGACTGGTCGATCATATGAAGAAAGTGTGAACTTTAAGAAAAATCACTAAGCAGCAAAATCTGAGATCTCATTGCTCATTCTCTTCATTATTAGCAGCTTGATGAATTTGGTATCTTTGCAAATAGAATGATGACCAGAATCTTTAATAGGTATCCACTCTGACTTATTATAACAAAATAAAGTAGTGGGGGAAAGGTTAGAAATTATGTCTTGCTTCAGCACTTAATAGAAAATGAGCTGGTATGAAATAGTGAAAATTCATAGGAAAGTGTTCTAGATAACTTGAATCATTAAACAATATTATTGAGACAGA
The DNA here is from genome assembly GCA_013389825.1 of Crypturellus undulatus. Taxonomy (NCBI): domain Eukaryota; kingdom Metazoa; phylum Chordata; class Aves; order Tinamiformes; family Tinamidae; genus Crypturellus; species Crypturellus undulatus. The sequence continues at coordinate 254,373 of VWPW01029670.1, forward strand.
TTAAAAATTTATTTTCTTATCTCCTCTTATTTTCAGGGACAAAGGTGTCTCTGTAGACTTGTGATACTCTATCTTGTATTAAGCAATTTCCACCTCAAATGTATTAGCCTGTCTTTTAAAATGAACAGTCTGGAATACTTTCAAACATAACTCTACACAGTAGGTTCATACAGTTACTTTATTAGTTTAATTAAAATGAAATATTTTGTATTTCTTGTCATAATTTTAAACTATATATTTCCCTATATATGCAAGCATTTCTTTTAGTATTCTAAATAACTGTATAAGTGAGGATCAAGGAGAAGTATCTTATAGGAGTTAAAGGAATTGGAACACTCCTCTGTGGAAAATAATTTTGCTATATAATATTGGTCTCATTTCCTTCCTTCTCTAAAAATCTTTCACGGAAAAGAAAGTCTATGCATAGATTGATTACTAGAATAAAATATTTTAGATTTGACTTCTTTCTAGGCTGGAGATTAATCTCACCTATCACTTTCTTGAGTTTCAATTCCCCGAAAAATATGATGTGAGAAATATAATCTTAAGGTGCATAAAAATCATAAGATAAGGTTAGAACTTTCAAAATTTCTCAGTGCACAGCTGGTCGGTGGTGAAGACTTTACAAGATAATACTTTTAAAGGACAAATTTGACTTAATTGAGTAAATGATGTATTTAGAGTTAGGGGGTAAAGTGTAATAGTGGGCTTTTGTCCTAAGCTTTTGAAACATAGGTTTACCCCAGTTATATTGTTTAAGTGACAGGACCAAGTTTCCTGTGACCTTTGAAGACCAGAGAGTATCCGAATTTGCAGTATAGATTTATATTAGTGTGCTAGCATCAGTGATCTGATCTCATTTATTGTGCTGTCTTTGACTATAGGCTTCTGTTGGGTGACCTGGCTTCATGACTGAAATATTTGGTCTTCCTCAGATACTGCAGTATATATTTTACGTATCAATGAATTGCAAACACTTTAAAATTTTAAGGCCATAAAATTGAAATAAAAGTACTTTTTAGGTAGTGTCTCTTCACTTTCTGTTTCTTAAAGTTCTGAGTAATGACTGTGACCATTTTTACATTACATTAAATGCCATCTCCGGTTTAATGCACAGAATTTGCAGTAGCTCAAAAAGTAGAAAATAGATTTAAATTGCCTCAGATGATAGCCAGTTAAGACTTTCCCTGTGGGACACAGTTTTTATACTAGCTAAAAGTAGAGAGAAGTGTGGGTACTTGTTTCGGCCCCTGGCTGACCACAGACTTGAAATAAGAAGGAAAGTGAAGAATGTCCAAATTCTGCTTAGAAGATGGTACCAGTGTGATGAAGAATGAGACAGTCAGTTGATGAGAAGCAGAAAAATACTATTTAAGATTTCATGTGTCAATAATGTCAAAATGTTTAATTTTATGTCACTATAAGAAATAAAATTTTGAGAGGCTAATATAATACCATAACAATCCAATGCAAAACAACTAATATTAAAAATTTAACAAAATGAAACAATACTCAAAATGTAGCACTTCAGTATTATCCAAAAGAGGGAGGGAGCAGCTTTTTTATTTTATTCAATTTAATCCTATTTGTTATATCTGACCATTTCTGTTGGTAAGAGTAAAGGGAGATAACCCTTTCAAATACTGTGTTCTTAAAGATGTTTTTTATAGTCTTGTTTTTTTGTTTTGTTTAGATTATTCTTTGTCATGATTCAGATTACAGATGTCTGTGCAACTCTGTAGGATTTCTGTGTGATTATAAATAAATAATATAATCTAGCAAGCACGTTGCTTGTCACCCAACATCATCTACTCAGAATGAGCTGCTGAACCAAAAAAAGCTAACAGCAAAAAAAGAGGTAATTAACATTATAAATGATTGTTCAAGAATCAAAGTGTACCCAGGGCTGGAACAGTTCATTCTTCTCCGCTTTCCTCTGTTCCCTTTCCTGGAACAGGCTGCCCAGAGAGGTTGCGGAGTCTCTTTCTCTGGAGATCTTCAAGGCCCACTTGGACATCTGTGCCATGTGCTGTAGGTGGCCCTGCGTGTGCAGGGGGGTTGGACTAGATGACCTCTAGAGGTCCCTTCCAACCTTGACCATTCTGTGATATTTGTGGTAAATTTGTTCAAGCAGATATTTCTCTACTGAAGAACAAAATAAAATATGTATTTGGTTGAAAGATGAAAAGGGGGGCAGCTTTTCACAGGACATCATGTGATTCTGACTGAAAAATGAGTAATAGTGAAAGAAACTTACTGTAAAAAGAGAGATTCTGATTTCTGAATTTCACCATTTACTGAAAATGAAGGATCTGGTGTCTGAGCACTTTTGTGCATGAAAATTGAATGAGTGGGTGCATGAGTTTTTGTCTACAGTTTTGTCTTCCCCAGGCTGTGGGGAAAATTTGCTAGACATTGAAGGGAGTAGATTTAACTACTGTTTGCTAGCTTTAACTATTCTTTTATTCTTATGTTATTTTTATGTTCAGAAGCACTTGGATTTTTTAATGGCTCATTCTGAAAATATTGACCTAAGAATAACTTCCTGCATGAAAGCTGTCCCACTGAAGTAGTATGCATGAAATTAAATTCCATACCTGGAATTATTCATATAGAAAAGTATTTGTGGGAGGACAAGAGGTATTATTTCCCTGTAAGTCCAAGACCAAACACCATCAATTTCAGTAAAAACTGCACCATTTCTCTTACTGTGTATATGTGGATGTTATTGCCCTCCAACCACAAAAGTCCCAGTTCTAAGAAAGCTTGAAAAATGTCTCTCTCTCTATCTCATTTTTTCTCTCTTTTTGTCCTCTCAGTTCAAATACCGCCATTTTAAATAGTGAGAGAGGGAGAGAAGTAGAGCCAAAAGGTATCTAAAGAATATAAACATATTGCTTCAAAATGCTAAAAAGAACCCATACGTTTTGATTAGTTAATCACTCAAGATTAAAGTGTGATTAAGAAGCCTGATTTGTGATTTTCTGGTTTATGTTACACCTTTTATTTCCCTTTAAAATATCTGTTCTCCAGTTATTGTCTGTTCCTCACTGGTGGATATTATGACACGTAAATACTTAACACGTTAAGCATAAAGTATACGTAGTGCTTAGTATAAACTATCTGTAATGCTTTACATGTAAAATAATGAGATATTTATACAGATTTGCATGATACTTCAATATATTTTAGTTTTGATCTTATCATTTGGAGGTGTAAAGATTTTATTAGGCATGTGATAAGTTGGGAGAATAAGTTATGGAGAATGTTCTGATTGTTAGATCTATTTTAAAAGCAAGGAAAAAGTAGGAATGACAGCTACATAGGTCACCTACGTGGCTGGAACATCCTAAAATCATTGTACAGGTGATTTTGCTACCTGATCTAATATAGAAACTGGTTACAGCAGCAGTTTGATGTTTTCTGTAATCTTAAATGCACCAGTAAGGGTTTACTTGCACATACTCAGCTGGTGCATTTCATAAATATTTGCTGATAGCTGAAAATCATATATGACTTTAAACAATGCTACAGCGTACTTAAGCATTTTAAGCGTGTGTGCTGGTGGTATCACATTTCAAGTCTTGTAAAAAAAGCTAAAATGCCTTGCATGGAAAATTGTATACTGTGTTAAATGTTTTCATAATTTTTATATTCCATTTCTCTTTTATGTAAATTTTCTCTGATGAATGCTCCACACTAATTTTTCACAGGATCCTTTTTCACAGGATCTCCTTGACTGTGAGGTAGGACTGCTGCTCCCTTGGTGCATCCCACATTCATATTCCTCACTTGTCCAGCCCTGGCTAGGCATTGTGTGCACTTGAGCTTCCTCTGTATCCAAACACACAAGTTTTCTTCCTCCATATGGCTGGGATACATCATTAAACAGGTGAACCTAGGAACTGTTCCTGTGTCTAGAAATTTAGATTTATATCTGGGAAGTTCAGGATTTCGTTCCAACTATTTGAATAGACTGTACTGTTGTGATCACCTATTTTTGTTCTCTTTAAAAAAGATTCTCTGCCTATTTGAGCTTCTTTTGTTTCTACTACCTCTTGGCTGGCTTCTCAACTTAATCAACTTCTCTTGCTTTACCAATTCTCCTATGATCCCGTGTTCACAAGTGGTAAATCCATCAGTGCTCTTCCATTTGTGCTCTTCCTTCTAAGTTTCCTTGTCTCAATCCTTTATCCAAGATTTTTGCCCTCAGTCTGCTTTCCTGCCGGTCTTAGATTTTTTTCCCTTCTTTCCTTTCCTAGGTCCTTGTTCAGGTATTATCAGAAGGTCCTTCCTAGGTAAACCCAATCTGCTTACTCAATCATTGTCTTTTCCCCACTTTACTGTATTTCCCAATCCATGTATTTTTTGTTGAGTTAGCTCACATTCCTTCTACCCAACTCCCAGTCCTCTTTGCCTTCCAATGTTTCTTGTCCTAATGCCATTTTTGTTTGCTTGCTTATGGATGATTTTCTTCCTCTTCCCCAAGAGACTCCTGAACATTTTGTTAAAACTTCACCAGAAATGTATCCTTCACAGATGAGCCTATTATTATGTCTTGCATTAGGAAGTAATTGCTCAGATGCTTTAGATATTCAAATAATTCAAAAAAAACCCATAAAAACATACTTTGTTTCCTTTTTATCCTATTTACCGTAGTCCAATTATGAAAAACTGTATTACTTTTACAGGCATGTTCTTTACTGTGTCACTGCTTTGAAGTAACTGCCATAAGTGTACATAAGTGTATTGTTTATTTCTGCTATTTTTTTCCATATCTTGATATGTAACCCTCCAAAGTGTATCTTTTTCTTTTCTTTTCTTTTTTTTTTNTCCGTCCAAAGTGTATCTTTTTCTTGTATTTTTTTTTTTTTTTTTACCTTGTGAAGTGTGGAGGATTGTCTCTATCAGCTTCAGATTTGCTAGCATTAGAAAGACAGCCTCAGCAGTGTTGTTAGGTTAAGGCAGCTTTCCTATGCATTTCCAATTAATCCCAGCAGGTTGTCTCTTTGTGACAGGATAACATATAAAGTGCACTGCAAGATTGTGGCACTTTCTCTTCTACAGATTGAAAAGAGAATACTTGCGTCTGCATTTCAAATACTCAGCAAGACAGATGTTACATATAGCCTTTTATACATACTACGCATTTTAAATATTACATATAGCCTTTTATACATACTACGCATTTTAAATATTTTGCAGTGTGCAAACACTATGAAGTAAGTGTTCTTTCTCATGTGCAAATCTCATTGCTTATTTTGAAAATCAAACAGAAATCATATGCATGTTTTAGCAAAATAGTGAAATCTTTAGAGTAAATACAGACTAAATAATTAATCTGCGAGTAGAAAAAAGTTACGATAGCAGACTGCTGTTTTTGTTTGACATGTCTGTTACTGGAAGGACTATTGTACTTGTTATGTGGGATACTATTCATACAGAAATATAAATGATTTGTACTACAGTATTAGAACTACCAGTACGTGTCCTACTCCTCACAATGAGTAACGAAAACGTGAATTCCTATGACTGCTGAAGAAAGGGTAGAAGGTATACTCACATCAATACACAAGCGCGCACACATGAGCACATTCATGCATATACATATATATATATTTATATATCCTAGAGTTCCTGTAAATGATTAATTATTGCCATTTGATTTTTTCAGACGTAAGGATTCATTAATCAACACTCCTAAACTATCAGAGTCCTTACTGAATGGATAGTTTATTATAATAGATTGTATTTCATAGAGTGATACTATTATGCAGACGTTTTGAATTGCAAATGAATAGCTGCACATCTTTTGGATCTGTTAATGCATGCCAAATCAGAGCCAAATAGCCACTAGCTACATAGACACAGTGCGACATTTTAAAATTCTCTAGCTTTTTTCTAGCGTTATATTTGTAGAAACAGAAACTGTTAAAATGCTAAGCCTTTTTCTTAATACTTAAGTGCTTGTGATTTGAATAAAAATGATTTTCTCTCCTTCTCCCGATCAGTCTATTTACATATAAAAAGTATATAAATATAAAACACTTAAAGTTTAAAAACCTAGTGTTCTGACAGCTTACAAAAAGTTGCTGATGAAAATGTTATTTTTAGTCACATTTAAGATTAATTTAAACCATTCTTTGCTATTAGCCGTATGTACTCACTATACCTTGTTAGAAAAAAAACGGTTTCTATAAATTACTGCATATTCATTAGTGAAAATGATTTTAAGTCCTGTTTTGCAGTGAAAGAGTATAGTAGGTGGTTAAAGCTTTGAATGTCAAGACAAAATATTCCATTCAGCAGGTAAGCTCCAGGCTCCAGTACTGTGGTAAGATAGATTTTCTTGCTGCTAACAGCAGGAAATGTTCTTTGATGTGTTCTCTGGCAGTTCAGTACAAATGGTCCTTACACGAATGTTGACAGAATTGAAAACCAGCTAGAGGAGCTAGCCTCAAAACTATATTTTATTACAATACCATTTTGGCAATTGCAGTATAATACTTTAGAAAAGAGAAAAATAAGTCAAAGTAGCCAATTTTATAATAGTAGTGGATGTATAATAGAAATTCTTCCTCAAAAAATATTAAGAACTTTATGGAAGAAATGTTTATGCTTTAAGTTTAAAATAATGGATGTGTATGAATATTGAAATTAAAATCTGTCTAGAAACCAATTTTTCAAAAGTGTTTTGTTTTCTATTAGATCAAAAAGTTAAGATTAACATTCTTCACCAAATCTAAAGATTCCTTAATTTTATTCAAAATATATTTTATATATTTGTATGACAAAATAGCATTTCAAATAAGCACAAATCGAAAATGTTGGTATCAGTTTACTGAAATGAATTGATTTTTTTCTCTAGTGTAATGGAACTCCATTATTTCATGAGAACACGGACTGAGCATCTCTTTCCTGTATCTTTAACTGCACCTGATGCTCAGCTCAAGCAGATTTCCCAATATATACCATAGTCAAACTGCTCACCTCATAGTTCAAAGAAAGGTCTCTTGGGCACCACAGTATAAGAACTGCAGTCTAGGAGCTCATCCTATGGATGAGCCAAGCAATACTTTCTAAATATCACTACAATTAGTAAATGAAAAAGTAGGTAACGGACTGTACTTGATTTTTTTTTCACCTGAAAAATATTTGGTTATACTTTTCTAATAGAAAATTAGTAAATGAGATGTATTTACTTGTGACTTGGGATTTTACTTGGGACTTGGGACTTGGTTCTATGAACCCAGAAGCTGATAGAAAATTTCAAACTGAGAAGTGGGATTTGGGGCTGGACTATGCTAGGGCTAGGAGGGCAAAGGACCCTGTGGTGGCCTCAGCTTCTCTGCACTGATAAATTTTCGGGCCCCTCAGAACATACAGCATGTTTGGGTCTGGGCAAGCCATGCCAGTGATGCCTCTTGCCACAGAGATGAATGATGGGTGGAGGTTCCAAAGCTGAGGGAGTGAGATAGTGGGATGGTGTGTTCTCCAGGTCAGAGTCAGGGAAACTAATGCCTGCAGGGAGCTCAGGATTACCAAGAAGAGCAATAGTTAGCAAAATGCATCCCTAAAGGCAGGGGGCAAGGGCACAGGGAGGGCTCCCCAAGGGAGACGGGGTTGTGAGGTTGTGACAGTTTCATCTACCACTATGAAACTTGACTAATGTAGGGGTGTAATGCAGCTTTCTCAGTTTCTGTTCAAATACAAATGCACGTCTGCATCAGGGTGATATACTTTATATCTCATCTAGAATACATTATTTTTATTTATGCATTTTCCTGGTTATATAGCTATACAAATGGAAGGGCTTGAAATAATTTATCTGAAGTATAACATATATGCACTATTCCTAATTTGTAAATGGCTACATTGTTCCAATAGGAAAAAAGAAAGCAGGCAGAAATCCTATCCTAGCTGCTTCAAATGAAAACTGAGCCTGAAAATAAAATATATATAGACTCAGTCCTTGGGGAGAGATTTGGATCCCATGAATGCTGTAATGCGTGAGAATGTTTTACTGAGGAGAACAGAAATGATTCTTTTTAGAAAAGTACCATTAGACCGTAGGTTTCGATTTTAGGAAATCTGTCATTTATTCTATTTTGAAGTGACAAAACAAGAAAAGGCTGATGTGAATTTCGGCAATTCTTGAAATAACCTTCGCATCTAAACTCAAGGTAAGAGACAGATCCTGTCCGTCAGAAACGTGGTATTCTGTTACCTCTGGGGCTCGTGACTTTTGCAGCAAGGAGAGTGAGCCTCAATTTTGATGACCACTTGGGAGCAAGGTTTACCTAGATTATCTATAGTTAGGGAGTAATCCTAACTTTGAAGTGCGTAGATATTGAAGATAAAATGCCTCCATAAAATGGATGAATAACATATTTGTGATTTTTTCCCCCCTTGGTTATATGGATCAGGCTTGAATTAGAATGGCAGTGAGGATAATGTTTTCTAGAAACAAAATCTGTTCTTTTTGCTCAACTACAATTTGTGAGGGGGAGGTGCGTATTTGGGGTCTGAAATGATTGAAACCATTAAATTAAATGCAGCATACAGTATCTATTATAAAGAAAAGAATATAGAACTTTAGTAAACAGTGATAATAGAAAGGAAGAGATTTAGTCATTCTTTTTACTTGGATAAGAATTTGACTAGTAGTTATTAAGTTTGTTCATAAAATGAATAATTTTTTGAAATAGCTGGTTGGAATAAGCAGCTAAAAGTTTGGAAGCTTATCTCATAGCAAACTCATGAGTCAGCAGTACTGAATGATGAAAGATTTTTACAGACAGATATTTTAATGTAGCACTATTAATAGAATGAATGTCCTCCTTACTATGGAGAAGTCGGAGCAAAAATCTTTCCTGTATTAATTTGCTGCCATGCTTTGTCAGCAAGAATCTATTTAATTACTTTTTAATTTGTGATTTTGATGAATGCCATGAACTTATTTTTTAATATAGTACACATTTTTTAGGATATGGAGTTACAATGTATATGATAAATAGCAAAGAAATCATAGAATGTTAAAAAATTAAAAATGTTATAGAATGTTACCTACAAATAATACACAAGTATATTTTAAACAGCTGATCAAGCCAAACAAAAGTTATGATTAGATTTCTTATACAGATGAAACTTTAGTCCCATTAAAGCTGAGAATGAAATTCTACTTTTATTTCAGGAAGTCTTGCTAAGTAAATTTGTACAGTTACATCAAAAAGAGCAGAGAAAAGAAAACCAGTACATTTTCTATACCTCTAATCAATTTAGTGTTATAAAGGTGTATGATTGCACACTTCGGTAAAACAGTTTTACAATATATTGATATGTAATTATGCATCTATTATGGCTTTATAAAACATAATACATACACTGATCAAAACCAAACCAAAACAATCATCACAACTCTCTTACTTTTTCTCTTCCACTATCTTTGGGAGGAAGTGGAGAGAAAATGATAATAACGGAACTGCTTGTGTCTAACCAGAGGTACTTACCTCTCTGATTAATGTTGCTGAAATCGGTGCAAGATAAGAAGTTTCTCAGTATAAGAAAAATAGGTAGCATGAGCAAGACTTATCCAAGATCTTAGTCTTGTTTTTCATCTGGTAATATATATCCCAGGAAAAGTATCAAGACAACAGAATTCAGCCGCAAGAAAATTTAAAGTATTCTTCTTCTTGATGTTTTCTTTTTCTTGTTACTCTCTGAGTTACGAAAATATAGTTTTTTAGTATGCAAAATTTGTAATACTCATTCCTAGCATAAAGGACTCCCAAATGATTATTTAAACCAAACAAGATTTCATTGTCACTGGGGAGCGTCAAGCAGGAAGATCTTGGGATTTGCATAATAATTGGTTTGAGACAAGTGATATTCCATACCGTACTATGTATAGAGAGAGAGTAACGAATATGGCAGCCACAGTCTGTTAGATCCATATCAGGAATATAATGAAAGCAGAATATTTTTCAGTCTTTGGAGGTTTTCAAACATCTATACAAGCTAATGAGCTAATTTAGATAAGCATTAAACATGAATTTAATCACATTACTCGTAATTATTAGCAGACACACAATATGAAGGCCTTTTAGTTTCCTTCAAAAGTTGTAATTAACCATAAAAAAGTAAATTATTTGACCTCGTGAACTGCATATAAATGACTCAACTGAAGAAATGAGATTTAACAGGATGCTTAGCTTGGAGTCATTTTCCTTTATATATTATTTAGCTGAAAGTAAGTGCGTTCTCTTTCACATGCTAACTTAAGAGCAAAATTAGGCTGCATTTCTGAAAATGTTATTCAGTGAAATGACCCTGAAAACCAAACCTGTCCACTAAGAGCATGCAGCACATGTTTGTCTGTTATGTGGGCACCACATTCCCTTACTGTCTTTTACATTTGTCATGAATTAGTGCTTAAGCGTATACTTCCAGTGGCCTCACTAGCTCCTCTGAAATGTTGAGGTTAAGCATGTGAATGAGTGTCTCACTGGGTTAGAATAAGAAGTGTGCTCCAGATGATACTTGATGTTTTACTCGGCAAACATTACACAGGCAGGAATGTCAGGCTCATAACACTGGGAGCATAGGAACAGCTCCTCTTCGAGTGCCTACAGCAGAAGGCATGCATTTCTATGTCAAAAGAAAAAAAAAAGAAAAGGACTATAAAAAGATGTATATAAAAAAAAAGTGTATGACATGATTTTCAGGGAAGTTCCTGAAAATTTTTAAGTCATAGAAATAGTTGTTTTTTTTATCTTATAAACTTAAATATGTGACCAATCCTACTTTTTGTCTGTATGATTTTACAGCAAAAGCAGCTGTTATGTAAAGCCTTGTAGCTGATGTATCTAGAGATTGGTCCCTGACGTTATTATTCTAGAAAGGAACACTTAATAATCTAATTTTAAATAATGGAAGTGAACTGTTTTTTGAAAGTTGGCAAATGGCCGTGACTATTCAATTTCTCATAGGCAGTGAGGGAGAGTGCTTTCTTATTTAACAGAGTAGTGAGCTCATCTACTTTGTCATTTACCACTGTGCTCAAGAGTACATCTTACATGCTTTTACTCATGTTACTCAGAAGTTACACGCCTTCAGCAATATTGAAAAATGAAGATTTATATAGAAATATATAAAATGCCTTATTTCCAAGGGATTATATTTCATATGAAAAAGGATCATTTCCTAGGTAACTTTTTCACTTCTCAAAAACTGGTGGAAAGACTTATTTTTAATTAGAAACTACTTCTAAGGCATAATTCGGGGAAAAGGCATAACCTGAAAATGAACAGCTTGAATTTTTTTTTAATTTTTCAACAGAGAATAGGAAAAAAATCCACATTTGAATTTTTCCTCTATAACTTTGATTTTTCTGGAAGTCTTTTTCTGTGTAATTCATCTTTCAACAGAAGGCTGACCAGCTCAAGGGGATCACATATCAACTATCATCTTAATTGCCTTAGATTTGGCAATTTTGTAATATGTTTTGCATATAAAACCTTTTTGTTTTCGGACTTCTTCACTCAAATTCATAGATGCTAGAGTTATAATCATCTGGGCATTCTTGGTATCAAGCTAAGCTAAGGTGTCAAGCTCTGTTGCACACCAGAGATGGAGTAGAGTGGAATCAAGCCAAAGGTGCACTTTTCCCATCTTGCAAATGGCTAACGAGACGGGTTGTATCTTGCCTCCGGCATCCTTCCATCTTAGGCACTATTTCTATGAAAGCTGCTTTCCAGCCCCACAAACACAGGATATTTGGGATAGGAACAAGTGCAAAGACATCAGACAGAGGAGTTACTGGTCAGCTGAAGGTAGATAAGTGGTGTTTGAAAGCTGAGTGCTCAACACCTTCATGTGCTTTTTTTTTCCTGCAGTATATATATATATATATATTTTCTTGTAAGAGCTTTAACTTCCTCTCCTTCATCAGATTTTTTTCTTTTGCTCTATTTCAAAATATTTTTCTCTTCTACTCTTGTCACTTTTTCTGATGTAATTGTCCTTTCTCTTTTTGTTTTTTTTTTCATCTGACCAGTCCTTTTTAAATAATATTTCTGTAATATTGTGGAACTAATAAAATTGTTCCTGCAATTGCATTCTTAAGTTTGCTATACATCTTTTTCTTATGCAGTTTTTATAACAGCAGTTACAATATCACTATCTAGTTACTAGTTGATATTTACTATAATAAACATAAACATTAACTACGATACGATCCAGGAAAATGACAAGAGCATGATCATTAATGACAAAGTTGGCATCCAATAATTAACTTAAAATAACCTTTTATTTATTTGAGGGATAAAACTAATTGTTTGAAAGTAAAGAACAGAAGTATGCTCTCTTGAAATGAAGGTTTTCATTAAACTTCACAGAGTGTGATAAGAAAGCAATGAGTGGAAGGTTATACCTGTGCTTAATGAATGAAGCTCATGGTTCCATTCTCTGCCAGAGTACCTGCAAACTAGTATATGTGTGTATGAATTTACAACATTATGTAAGCAAGAAAAAGTATTCTCTTGCTTTTTTGTTTTGCATATTTTGGCATAGAAAGAATATATGTAACTCTGCTTTCTGTGCTCTGTCTAGAGCACATGGAGATAGGACCATATAAGAGTGTCTCTATTGTACTTAAGTAATTTATATACAAAAATATCATCTTACTGTGAAAAATAGCATTCAATTGAGAAAGGGATGTTGTTTAAACAAAGTTTAAGATTTGTTGTTGTTATCTGAGGCAAATCTTGAATGGAACTATACCTGTACATATCCAACTGATTTTTCCAGCAAACCTGCTGGAATTGCTTTACATAGTTTTTAATAACTTCTTTTTATGTATTTAATAGTCTGTTTTTAAACACTCCAGCTGCAGCTATATGCAATCTTGTTTTTTGACTAAAGTATCTAATTTGAGTATGAAAATCATCTGGCTGTTAAACATACAGCTTTGGTTTACAAACATAAGTTTCTGAGTCTCTGTCCTCTTTTGGTCCTCCTTAAGAACCTACAGCACTTCATATCCTGTGTTGATAAGTAAAATTTTCCACTAGTTTTGCTGTTGAGTAATAATATTGAAAAACCATGAAATAAAATGAGGAATTATAGCATCTGTTGATAACTCAAGAAAGAGAAAAGCTAGTATCAAAACCTACATATAGTAAGATGTCTGCAGTCTTTCAAGTTTTTAAACCATGATCACCTTTCACACAATGTAGAAGGACTGCTTGTCCCTGGGGGTGATGAGAAGGCTGTGAAAATGCACAACCACTTTCCAGCCAAATATACCCCAAACTGGACAGTACTCACTCAGACATCTTAGCTCCACTTCCTGCCGTGTGTTAATTCATGTCTGTGCTATGGAATCGCAAAAACTAATTTAGTTGGGGTGATTTGGAGGCAGATGCACTGAATATCTTCCATAGATTTTAGTAACGGGAATATTCTTTATAAAATTTCAGGAATATTGTCCCCAACCTTATAGTTGAAACTGAAGGAAAATATGAAATAAACCTGGTGGTTGTCAGCTTAAGAAGCATTTCGTCCTTACTGGTTCCCGTCTGAAAAAAGAGTTTTATTTCTGCAGAGTGTGCTCTGGAATATGTTTTTATTTGGTGTCTCTGAACTCAAAACATATCTTTTCAGCTTGTGCAATTTGGGAGTAGACTTGCAGAAATAGTGTATAATAAAACTTCTAAAACTGAATACACAGAAATATTCTTAAAGTTATTTATAGGGAGACCAGATCATTCTCCTAGATCGTGGCAGAGGAAAAATTGCATTTTCAAGTGGTTGTGGAAATTACTTGATTTTCTGGCTTATATTTGACATTTTGAAGATTTGGTTTTAATAAGCGTGCTGGGACATGTAATTTGTGTTAACCAGTGACAGAGCTACATTGATTTACACAAAATGATGAGCTGGTTCATTTCTTCTATAACAGTGTGAAATGCCTGAGGCAGCTTTTTCATGGGAAAGGCACTATGCAACTGTTAGTAATTTTTCTTAGCTCAGTGAATCAGCATGTGTTGTAAAAGATGGAAGAAATATTCATATGCCATGCTGGTCATCCTCCTTTGTATGATGAAAACAAGCAAACAAACAAACCAAAACAAACCCAAAAATTCCAACGAGTGATTTTTGACCCATGCAGCTATAAAAAAATTGCCTGAACAGGTAAGAAAACAAGCTGTCTCCATGTCCATGGTAGCAGATGGTTCCAGTGGGATCTTGTTCATTCTGTGAGTTTTTGTGACCTCTGCATGAGCAGAAAGTTGCGCATGAATATGTAGGCAAGCAGCAGCAAGGCAGATGTTACACTTGCTGACCTTCACTCGCTGAAACTGATAATCAGTTTGGCTGTCATTCATTGTCCTTTTGAGGCTTTCACACAGCAAATGAATGCCAAGGAGACATATTTGATCCGGCAGGTCGTGCCAGAAATTAGGTTTGGACTTGAATTTTTTGGAATAGACCCGAGCTTAGTTTGACAACAAAGGGAATGCTGCTGCATTAACATGTGCAGATGATAATGTTTCTCAATCTGTTTGCATGCTCCAGAGCAGGGAGATGTTGGAAGCCTTTGCTACATTCAGCAGCAGTGTCTATGACAGCAAAATATGCAGTAATATCAAATCATATACTTCTTTTTTTATACAAGGAGAATGACCACTGAATTTACAGATTTGTAACCTAATAAATGGGACAGTCATGGAGAGTATTTCAGTTAAGAGCAGGTAAATCATTATTGGCAGTCATAGGAATCTTCCACTTTATAAGTAACAAGAATGAGTATTTGAAATAGAAATACAAGTATTTTTTTTCTCATGCATTTATTGACATCTGATCCACTTTAATCACACAGTTAAAATAAATGAGATAGATGATAGAAAAACACAAGCTTTCAGACTGTGCTTTGTCAGATTTCTTTCAAAACTTCATTAAGGGTTTTTAGTGATGCTGCAATGGTACATGAGGATGAATAACACTGCAGCTGTGTCTACTAGACAGAAGGGATGTGATGACAGAAGCATAATAGTGTTCAAGGACCAGAGAATATGAAGATTTTTACTTCCTTAGAAGCTGCAGTGGGATGGCTATTCCCTATAGGGTTAGCATTTTCTGTTTATGTCAAGCATTTGCAGCCTTACTGCCAGCATTTGGCTCAGTCAAAAGCCCAGTTTACAAGTTGCCTACTTTCTATATCCTTTCACCTATTCTCCTCATGTGTTCTCTGTTCCATCCTATATCTACATACCCTCTAAAATACTTGATACCTTTGATGTTTGCAGTTCTTATTTTTAATCAAATTCATGAGAGTGCAAAAATTGCTGCTAATGACAAACAATTCTTATAGGAATAGGATAAAAACATAAGATTAATAAGACAGACAGCAAAGGAAGAATTCATTGTGAATCCTCTAATGTTCACAAGAACCCTTGATGATTGAGTACATAATATAAAACTATTTAGCATATACTTTTTGAAATACTGGTCATACTAATATAAATGCTTCTTATTCATTTTACTAGGGCTAATATTTCACTGTATATACCTTACAAGTACAAAGTGCATCTTTGCATTCCTTTTCATATGTTCCAGTACCATTTATTAGAGAAAGACAACAAGATAGAAAAATGCTTCCCTATTCCTCTTATTATTCCCTTTTTACAGAAATCATCTGTTCTGGTTTTGTTTTCTTACATATATCATTAAGCGTCAAGATAAATACAGACTATTACTGTAAATATCCTTCTAAGAAGCTGTTGCACAGTCTGCATCTTCTTCCAGTGCAAAGTCCTTTCCTTTGCTTTCCCCGAAGAGGAAAGCTGGTGGTGCTTTTTGTGAAGCGGCTTGGATTTAGGAGGAGTTACAGTCAACATTTGTCTATCAAAAGAAAAAGTATATATATATATAGGGGTCCACAAAAGACAGGATCCTTTAAAGTTCAAAAGGAGTGAGTAGGAAAAAAGAGTGAGTAGAGGCTCACATACGTAAAGCATGAAATATGTTGCCTTTTGCTGACTGAGCTCTCTGATACGTGCTTTAGTCTTCTCCAGTGCTAGGCACTAAGTAGGCTTGTGCCTCAGTCATCCAGAAACTTGGCAAAGGGAAGTATGCTGGGAGCATAACTTGGAAGTGGAGTAGAAAAACTTATGAAGCACCAGTATAAGTTTACATAGCCAGAAGGACTGCAGCATGCTGTGTGAGCAGTAACTCTTCCATTAGGACTGTATTAGAAAGTAGGTTTTGCAAAAAAAGCACTAGGCAGCTCCCTTTGCCTCAGCCTTTCCTTCTACATTTGCCTCAGGGAAAGGGCTAAAGAAATAGTTTATATCATCTCAGAATTATTAGGGTTATCTGTTCTTCTCACCTTAGAGCAGAGATGCATCATGGACCTGGGCTGCTAAGAGTGCCATGCAATGTTGATGAGGTGGCAGGCATCAATCTCCAGCCCTGACGCTTGCACTGCTACTGGTTAATCCGGGCTGTTTCTCACTCCAGCGCTTCCAATCGCTCTATCCCATATCGCTGCTGAGTGCAGATATGACCCATGGTGGTTAAAAAGGTATTCAGAAATATGGAAGAAAGTAGCTTTTTTATATAGGGGTAAAATGACATCTCACTGCATGAACTGACTTTGAGATTTATACAAGGATTTTATGGGGGGGGGAGAAAAACACCTTTCCAATAGCTTTCAAGGTTTAAAAAATAAACTTTAACAGACTTAATACGTTATAAGCAAATATGTTTACATTATAAGTACATTAATATACAATTTCATTATGGATGTAATCATGTCAATTCTTTTTAACCTAGCAATGATGTTTAGGAAGTTCAATATTCTCTCCCCATTTTCTTTTCTCTTTTTCAGGTTACGTGTTTTGAGTGGAAAAATCTCCTGTCTTCATGGCAACTAAAATGTTATTAATAGCACAAATACAGTCTGTGCAACCACCGAATCCCCTGAATTTTGCCCTACCTAAGACCTTAATCTGGGCTTTAAAGTGATCACTGTCTTTTCAAAAGGGGACAATAATTCAGTCTCTGGAAAATCTTGATCCTAGGACTTTCTTCAATGCAAGCTCACAGTTCTGACGTTAAAGGAGGGAAAAAAGGAGAGAGGGACAATCAGAAAAACACTTATGA
Organism: Crypturellus undulatus; assembly: GCA_013389825.1. NCBI lineage: Eukaryota > Metazoa > Chordata > Aves > Tinamiformes > Tinamidae > Crypturellus > Crypturellus undulatus. The sequence goes on from VWPW01029670.1 coordinate 271,539, forward strand.
CTGTGTGAAATTGAAAACCAGAAACTAGGCAGAGCAATATCAGAAGACTATGAGACTGTAGTTCAAAGAATTCATGAAAAATAGGCACATGCTACTTTTCAAGGCTCTTTGGCATAAAAATCACTCTTAATGTTCTAATGTTTGTTTTTTCTCCATATAGTATGATTTTTAGAGTGATATTTATTATTAGCCATAAATGGAGGGTTCTTTTTTGTTTTGTTTTATATATTTTTTTTCCTGGGGAAAAAGCATTAGTCAAGTTGTACTTTACATAGAAAATTGTTTTTGTTGGGCTTATGCAAGCAATTTAAAAAATTCCATTAAGAATAGTTTATTGCTTCCAGTATTGAATATAACACTATTGAGTAAGTAAGGTATACAGTGGTATAACAGCATCTGTCAGCCAACTCCAGTTTATTTATTGTACCAAATTTCATTAGTGGCTGTGAATAGGTCTCATTCCAGTGATGTCAATGAAGTTGTACGTAGTCCTGTGGACTTAAAAGCAGCTGTCTATTGATGAGAGAAATGCTAAATAACAGAACTTAAAATACTGTTTTAGCAAGAAACTGAATATTTTACTTTGTGAGAAGGGAAAAAGCAAGGTGGCAGAAACACCTTTTATCATTCCTAAAACTGAATCTATGGAGTTATTTGTAGGCTAGGTCTGTGAGGCATGGAGCATATCCTGTGGTGGTGTACCACCACAGGATAGTATGGTATACTATTTCCAAATTCGTGTTGTTAGATCTTCATTGAACTGTGTGTTTCTGTTAAGCTCAGACCTCCTCTAATCTTCATTATTTGTACTCCCCAAACGCAAAGGCCATATATACCTTAACATATGCCAAAAATGGCATGAATAAAATTCACCAGTGGAGTTCTCGAGTCAGTATTAATACTAAACAGATGGCATACAGGCCTTAGAAATCATCGTCTGATAAAATCAGGCTATTAATGCACCAAAGATGTACATACAGGCTCTTGATTGAGTAAGAAACCACTGACATGTCATGGCCTTACCCAGGGAAGAAAAGGAGGAATTGATTCACTCAGGTTGACATAGACTAAGTCTAAGTATGATCCATTTGCTCTAAGCGAAAAGCAATGCTAGGCTTGGGGCTGTCATCCCTTATTTAGCATTTTTCTGACCTGTTTTTTCCTTTGGGGCAGAACAAGGGAACAGGAAGAAATGAGAGTCTGTAATTTTCTTGCTGAACACTGAGAATGCAGACAACACAAACAACTGCATTGCAGGCGGTGTGATGGTCTGCTGGAGAGAATGGCTCTCTGGAGTGCATCTTTTTTCTGTATAGGGCTAAGGAAAGTCAGTGGGATATACATGCTCCTTTGTTATCAATGATACTCTGTTTATACTTAAGCTAATTATGGTCACCAGGTTTTGACTGCTACCACTGGCTCATGAGGAACCAAAGGACCCCAGAAGGATACCACTTAGAAAGAGTGAGAAGCAGCCTACGGGAGGAAATGCAAACAGGCCTGGGATAACTGGAGTTACTGAATACTTCACCTGGTAATACTACCCCAAATTCCAGCATGCTGAGAGCTGTAATATGGTATATTATATGGGATGAATCTTCTATTTCAGCATAGATTGTGACCTGCACAAAGCTAACACACCTGGGAAAGTGAAAAAATAAAAATGCTCATATTTCCTAGCAGCTTTGCAATCTGACAGAAAATAGTGTAAAATGTAATACAGGATCATAGTCAACAAAACAGATCAACACCAAATCAACCAACCACCCAGAAAAAGTCTGATCTTGCTCCCAATAGTGAAGCCTACTAAAAAAGGCAGCACTGCTTAAAAAGAAGATTGGAGTCATGTGAACACAAAGGGACCAATTATTTGTTTTTAGCTGTGCTACTCTGTCAGCCTGAAAACACCTGCTGAAGTATTCCCACTCTCTTTCCAACACAGAAAATTCACAGGTGGTTCATGTTAGATTATGGTCACCTTCATAGTCATCAGTATGATGTTACTAATTCTCTGTTCGCTTTATTTCAGTGCTTTGATCAGGGGACTGGTTTTCCTTATAGTCACAGATGGCTGCTGTTTGACAGGCTGACAGGCAGACAAAGTAAATAGACATTAAAATAAAATATTCCTTTGTTTTGGAAAGTCAGGCCAATGTCAGCAGTTGTCTTGTGGGTAGACAGTGCTACATAATGTTTCTATCTGCATTAAGATCTGGAAGGGACATGGTATATTTACATCATTCTTTCAGAAAGCCCTTAACTGTCCTGTTGAGGTTCTGACCAACACATCTGAGCTCACAGTACAATTTGACCACTACCTCTTCAGTTAAATTGGTTCTGATATTAGTAGTGTGAAATTTCAAGCTTTTTGTCTGGAAATATCCCATCTGGCAAAGATGTGCCTGGTTCTGTATAACAATGGGATATCTGAGAACAGATCAATAGTAGAATCAAACGCTACATAATTATTGTGTGTCTAGGCCTATATCTAGCTTCCTGCCTCCAAAATACAAGAACAGACTTTTTTTTGTGAAAAAGAAAAAATAGAACAAACTCTCAGGGTCATTATAAGGCACAGATACTAACAAAGCATGTAAACTAGTCACTATAAATCTATTTTGAGGACAGATTTCTCTACTACAAAAGAGAAATCCAATAAATCAACAGTGATTTTGAAACTGCTGAAATATTTCGGATTACAAAGAGCTGTTCTATGCCATCTGTGGCAGCTCTTGAAGAGATGTGACATCTGGTTGGTGAACTCTCCTGGGGTAAATTTGCAGGCCTGGAAATGTGGCTTTCCATGTAGGAATTACTACTGACCTGTTGATGTGATACGATACTGTTTCCACTCTATCTGGTTAGGCCCGGAGGAGAAAGCAGTCCCATCACCCCCTGAACTGATCTTTCACCAGATACGTAGAAAAGGAGTCAAATAAGTCACTTACTGACTGGCCCCAGAAAAGGATAACAGTATGACCTGTTCTTTATTCTTGCTATGTATCAATTAAGGTGGTTTAAAATTGTGTTTTCAGTCATTATCTATCTTTTAATTCAAACATGGAATTATCAAGAAAATAGATTTATTTTATTGATATGTTACCTACCTGAAGATAGACTCTCTATTTTATAACATTCAGTACTTGAAATAAATGACTTAATTTAAGTAGCTGAAAAGAAGCTCCATTACCTGGGAGCTTTCATAAACAGTCTTCTTTTCCACTTGTTTCCTGAATGGTTTTATTAGATTGTGGTTTGCTGCTCAATGAAGCTAAATAACAATTTGTAAGGTACTTCTACTGAGAAGGAGAATCAAGCCCATTATCCTTAAGAGCAATGGGAAATTGTGTTAATTTTTATTTAGTGCTTAATTAAGTGTGTTTATTTAGTATTTAAATTTTTTGGAATCTAATTGTCTTTGTGCATAAATAGCTACCACTATGTAGCTAAGACCACAACTCCAGATTAAAGTCTCCATGCATGATCTCACTGCAAAGAGCAGATCTATCATCAATCTGTAATTATAGACTAAAATGCACTTTTACAGTAATTTCAAGCACCAATCTTTCACCCCAGAAGCTGTGCAGTGAATTAGAAGACTGGCGCTTTGTCTTCTAAAGCAGGGTTATTGTTAGTGGATGAGAAAAGCAAACATGGCAAGAGTTTGAGGTCCCTGTGCCGTTTGCAAGGGACTTGGTTTTACCCACTGGTAGCGACTGCCCCTGTGTGGTGGAAGATCGTGCCTGCTTGGACATGTGCTTTTGCCATGTGTCAAGAGCTGGACAGGGAAGGGCAGCTCATCGCAGTTAACAAAAGTCTACCCAACAGACTATGGCATGTTATCAATTATTTTGGATGGATTTTTATGCAGGAGTGCCATGGGACCAACCGCCTTGTGTCATGCCAGGCAGAAGTGGGCACTGTAAAATATGCTTTTGCCCTTTCTAGAGTGAAACCAAACCAATGGAAAGCAACAGAGCTGAAAATCTGCTGCCACATTTAGTCCTGAAAGTTTTAAGGGAGAATCCAAGCATTTCCAAATATCAGGTCACTTGCAAGGAATCCTAAAGAAACCTTGAATTCTGCCACTATTTTTGGAAATGTTTGACTCTAGGTTTTGGCTTCATTTGGTAATTCTGATTCTCTGATCCTGGTTTCCAAAGATATTGTGCAATAAAGGCAGGCTTTCCAGTTACTGAAAAACAATGATTATAAATAGATCTATTTCTTAAATATCATAGAAAATGTTTTTTAAAAATTTATTTTGCTTGTAATGTTGTAAAAATTCATCAGGCTGTATTTCATTGTGGAAACAAAGGTAGAAAATGTGAAGGTAGAAAAGGTAGAATATTTTTGCTATAGTTTGTGTAACCTAGAAATTACCACCATAAATTTTGGCCTATAATTTGTGTTTGGTTGGGTAAATGCAAAAATCTGAGTTAGTAAAATTATATGCCTATCAGTGCTTGTGGAAACAAATCATAAATACAAAAATAAAAAAAAATATTTTCACGAAAGAAATAGCTTGGTAGCTATTTGAAAAATACTTTCCCAGATTGAGATAAACTAAGGTAAGGGAAGATTTGTATATTAAAAAAGAACCTAGAAGAGAAAAAAAAAAAAAAAAAGAGAGAGAGATAGAGAGGGAGAGAAAAGTTATTGTCCTCAGCACTTACATAGTGAAAACATGCAGAAATATACTTGAAATACATATCCTGAGATTTACTTTATTTACTAAGTATTTGAAGTAGATATCAATGCTCAAATCTTTTTGAACCAGAGTGTTGAAAAAGATTAAAGACATCTGTGTAACAAGTATCTGAAATGAGGACTGACCTTGATTAAATCAGTCTGCATTAGAACAGTTTTCATTTGTATCTGTATTAAATCCTGTCACCCTATCCACCAAGTTCAGTTACTTTCCTCAGCATGCTAAGAGGCTGGTTTTCTCAACTTCCATCCATATTTTATGGACAAAATGGTATATTAGTATGTATTTGAAAATGTTCATGATTTTATTATTGAATCACGTTACAAAATGTGAGCGTGAGTCTTTTCTGGGAGGTGCATGAAGGTGCAAATGTATATAATCATTCATGCAGGCTCAGGCTTTGCTCCTTAGTAAGGCTTTAACGCTGTTTGTCACTGCGTAATTGTCATCTCTTTCTCTTGCCAGTCAATTAGACAGCCTCTCAGTCTGCCTATCAAAGAGTCCTACAATTCCTCTGCCATGCAGATTTCCCTTAGGTCTGTGGTATAAACATGGTGCTAAGAAGTAGCTGTGTCCCATGGTACCATTATTTACAATTTTTGACACAGTCTGATCTTCTTCAATTTCAAGATTTAGATGTCTTTTTTACCCTCCCTAGAAGTTAAATCTTGTTTCTTCTTTCTTTATTTTGTTTTAATAAAAATAAACCTGAATGATTAAAGGGTTTTCATTACTTAAGTCCATGCTATGACTAAGTTAATAACTTTGGTTACCACTAGCAAGTCTAAGTACAAATGATGAAGAAAACCCACCATCCAGAACAAAACATTTCCTCTGTATTGACTTAGTAGATTTAAAAAAAATCATCTTGGTTGATATTTTCTGTTTTTTTCTATGTGTGTATCACAGAATCACAGAACAGTTGGGGTTAGAAGGGACCTCTTGAGATCATCTAGTCCAACCCCCCCTGCCTTTCTGCCTATCCTCTAACTTTTCTATGCAGAAGCTCTAGGATTTCAGGAAAATTCATGTGTCAACATTGTCTCTCATTTTAGAGAAGTGAAAATGAGAAAAATCAGTCAGTATGTTTGTCATTTGTCTTTACATTAAATCAATCTTGAAATAATTTTTCCTTCCCATGAGCCTTTCAGATGATACACAAATCTCAGTCAGACAGCTTCTGTGCAACTGACACTGCTTCTGCTTCATTTGCGTTGCTTATCCATGTACTTCTGCATGCTGCATTGGAACATTGGATCTCTATCTTAACAGGATGCGAGTTACGTCCTCACGTCCTCACGTGTTCTGGGTAAGTCAGGTCATTATACTCCAGATTAACCTAATGAATCACCCTGGTGTGTTTATTTTTTTTTTAAAAAAGCTCTTCATATTTAAATGAACAAAATTGTTTATCAGATTCCACATCACTGAAAAGTAGTCATTAAAGTTTATGTAGAAAAACAGTTTGAATTATTGGTAAACTAAGTTTTGCCTCTTCTGTCCACAGTTGCATTCATTCGAAGAGGGACAATCTTTTGGTATTTTCTTTGGATAGTTCTCTGCACAATATCCTGATGCATGGATGGGGCTCATTGTTGCTATTGTTACAGAAATGCATTTTTTCCAATAACTAATAGAAAAATTGTAATCATCAGAGTAAAAAAAAAAGTATTCAAGTCAAATTATGCTTGCATATGTTAAGACCTTTTCATGGGTCTAAATCTAAAAAAGACATGCAAAAAACCCAGAAACGGAGAAAAAAAGTGCATTAAAATAAATAAATAGAACAGTTAAAGAAATTAACATTGTCCGAGAGATTAAATTGCCTCAGAATTCTCTGGGGACAAGATTGCTATTGTTGCAGGATTCTTCTGAATTGGGGGCATTGCAGAACAGTTCTGACTCAAGGTGTGGAGCCTTCCAGAACCTCCAGTGATTTGTGGGAAACTCTCTTTAGACATACAACCTACTTTGTTATGTAGCTGATGACATCCCTTGCTAGCAAGCTGGGATGTAAGAGTCATTTTTCCAAAGACAGACAGTTTCCTAATTTCTCTTGGAAAAGGCACTGCAGCTGAGCGTCCGTCTACATTGCCCATGAGAGCATGAGCTGCGAGTCAGACTCATGGCACTGGAGATTCTGGAGCTTGCTGAGGTGTGTTTCAGGGTCCTAGTTCCCGACCATCCTGACCTAGCTATAAGCTCCCTTTCAGTCTCTGCCTTTTTATTTATTTACTGAATTATTTTATTTTGTAGGAACCAGGCTGTACATGGAGTGATTGGGGCAGACTTGGCTCTTTCCTGGCAGAACTCAGCAGGGCAGGGGCTGCAGGTCCCAGCAGGGCTGCCCCAGGCAGCAGGGGCAGGTCTCTAAACTTCTGAATGATGAAGCTCTCCCAGCTCAAGCAAACGAATATGAGCAGGGAGACTTGATCTGAGCAGAACTGGTTGGTAAGGCAGAGGTAAGAAGGTGCTCTGCCAGCTTTTTACTGGATCAGGGATACTGCCTTGTAATTCTAAGATCGAGTGTCATTGTGATGGGATCGGGATGCTGGCAGGATGCTAAATTGCATTTCATGCCTGAAATGAATGAATCTTTTGAGAGTCCTTAGATATTCGTTACGATTTAACACCATCACCAAGTATGTCTCCACTGAGCTACTGTTTTTCGAACTTATTCTGTGGTCATTTACCGGTTGATATGCTTTGTGTCTCATCTTGCTCTGTTGCTGCGTTTGTTCGATCACTGGCCAGACTTTCATTCCCTAACAGTGAACTGAAGTCATATCAGCTCTCAGATGCTGCTGTGATCTGTTGCTTCTTTATACATGTGAACAGTGTCTTCCTCCCTGACCCTCCGGCTGGTTTGTGCAGACGTACTGGCTTGATGTGCATGCGCTGTCTGCACACAGTCCATGCAGAACAGCAATACTAGACTGTACCGTCAGGACTAATAGCAGAGTGAAAAGAAATGTTCACAAGCAAAAATAAAGACTGCAGCTGCTTCTCCACAGGATTTAGCATTGGTACTTCTATTTTAAAGATTAAAATAATCACTTATCCCAAACATAGAAAATAGCCATTTAAAAACAGTATTTGAGTGGAAGTTTAGTTCAAAAGATCAGAGATAGCACAAAAAAAAAATGAATAAAACGTCAAAGACAGGAGTAATCACTAGTTTGATCAAACCAAGAAAGAACAAATGTAAGCATAAACATGAAGAATTAAGATACAACAGATAGGAGCGTGCTATGTACTTTGTCCATTGCCATGCCTTCCTTCAGTTTACTAGACCAACTTTAAATTCATAACCTCAAGATAACTCATAAATCTGGGGTTTGAAGTGCTCCTTTCCTTAAAAGCTGAAAAAGATATCAAATTAAAATAGAAGTCAGAGGTTAGGAAGATGACAAAAGAAACTGGAAATCTACCCTGGACAAATATTTGACTTTTAAAGTTTTAATTCTATATCAGAAAAATGTTTTCACTTTTTCAAAAATGTAGGTTTGTTATAGAAACCACAACACATTTTACAAAGAGGAGAAAGCTGAATTTGAAATATTTTACATCAACTGCTATAGTGCCAGTGATCTCAGACTTTGCACACACATACAAAACATGATAAGGGATAAACATATTTCCTTCATAAAGAATATTTTCAGGAAGAAATTTATGGTGCTATCTGATTAGCCTTTCTTTTGGCTGAAAATCTATTCACAAAAACAGCTTACTGTGTTCATGTGCATTGAACAGTTCAAATGAAAAGCCATCAGTGGAACTGAATTAAAACCATATAGCCGAGGTTTCGCCTGGGATAAATTATGTTTATTGCTTTAGTAGAACAACATGTAACAGAAACAGTTCTTCGCATCCCTGAATTTTTGGCATGGGAGATGGTCTCATAGTCCAAATCTCATTCTTATGGCTTCCATATTTCTTAGCACATAAGAAATTCTAAGCTATAAAATTTTATGATCACTTTGTGACATCTGAGAATAGCATATATATGTCAGATGCTAAAAAATAACACAGATTAGGACTATAGATAGATAGATAGATAGATTTATATATATTTAACAGTCTTGGTCATGTCAAGAAATGCCAATTTCTTATCTGTAAAATGTACTGGAGGTGCAGTACCATGTCCTGGTTTTACCATTTGAAATCTCTTTCATCTATCACAGTGATAAAATATCTGTCAAGCACTCTGTGCAACTCCTTTATGCCTTGCTTGCAGTGCTGCAATTAGGATCATACTGTGTCATATTCGGAGCTCAGTGACTGTTAAATGTGCTATGCCTGCATCACACTAACTACTGTATCAGTCATTTTAGATGACCCCCTTGAAAATTGCTGCCAAAAGTTTATATGTCAGAAATCACTTTCAAAATGCTTATGAAGTGAAGAATTTTCACAGCTCTCTACCTACCAATCCAAGCTCTCTACCTTGGATTCTAAGAACTGTCAGTCAACAAAATCAGGCTTGACATTTTATATTCTAAGACACACTATTCAAGGATTTGCTTGAACAATTATTCCTATCGTCTGTCAGCAATTGGGTTCTGTGTTTAGTCAGTTGTTCACCTTTATATTGTAATAACCACTGAAAATTGCTACAAGAGATCTGCCAAAACCCTTGGTATTATTTTTAAACAGGATGAGTCACAGACATGCACATCAGCATTATGGTTCTTGAATGTTGCTGGTGGTGTGAGCTGCAAATTCAGTCCTTTTGCCCAGGTGTGTGGCTGTTTTCGTTCAGAGTTCTATTTTATTTTGTCAGTGTTTACTCTCCCAGATGATAGAAAAAAAAAGACTTAGACACTGAACACTGGAATTTTATTTACAAATCAGTTAAATGTATTTTTTGCAGAAGAGTTAAAATTGTTTCCCCTTTATTTTATATACAGTTTCTGGGACCTAAGCAGTATGTTTAGGCCAATTTTTCAAGCTTATCTTTACAGCTACAAGAAAGTTCAGATTTCTATGCAGTGTCTTGATTCCAGTAGCTGAAAACACACACGCAGAGTAAAGAAAAAACATGGAATGTGATGGAACCTGTGATAGAATTATAAGAGTTTGAATACATGAGCTTATCATATAGTTGCTAGACCAAGGGTAAGATTTGATTTATGGGTAAAACTCTTACTTTCTCTTTCTAATTTCTTAGAAAAATGTAGTACTCTGCTCAGCTTGAGACTGAAATTTAGTAATATGGCCTTGACCCGGATATAAATCTAGAGAATCTATAAGCTGGAGATTCTGACAGGAAATATTGCTTTTTTCTAGTATTTTATTGTTCATTTATTTATTTATTTATTTTATTTATGCTTTTATTTCTGCCTATATGGGAGTAAGAGTCAATATCCTTAAAGAACCTTAATGATTCAAATTAATTAAGGATTTGAATCCTTCATGATTCAAATTAATTAAATTTGAATCATTTTCTTACTCATAATTCAAGACTTGATCAACATCCCGTTAAATGAAGGTCAAAACTCCAATAGTCTTCAGGATTCCTCAGTCAGTACATTGTTTAAAAGACAAGACTGGAAATAGGCACATGCAGATATTTAATTTTATTTAAGAGCAAGAGCCTGTGACCAGATCATGACTTCAACTTCACATCTACGTGTAGTCCATGGAAACTTTTATAGTTCTTATAGCAACGATGCCTAATCGTCCTTTTGGGCCACCTCTTGCTGAAATAGAACTAAAAGAGAGTTCTTCCTCATTTAAAGCTGTTCTTCTTCCCTTTGGAAGTGTCTCCATTGTCTCAGGAAGAGTCACCAGGCACTTCCTACTACAGGAAGGTGATGCAAGGAATCCACACCACAAAAAAAGCCCTGTCACATTCGCATCTATACATGTAAGGAATAATCTATATTAGTGTATGAGAGCTTCCTGTCAGTGTGGTGTTCCTGTACAGCAGTTACAAGTTTGCATATATACTTCTAAATATATTTATACATATAAATATTTATAGATATAGCAATGCTGCATAAAAAAGAACTTTAACTGATATTAAATCAATGAATAAACCATGCACAAGAGAGCCAGTGGGATTTTTTTTTGAATGATTTTGGAGCAGGTTCTCCCCAGAAAAAGTGCCTTTGATATTCTCCAGCGGGTACATGGAGTTCTGGGAAGCAAATTGCACTTGGATGAGAGAAGAGACAAAAGCATTTCTAGCAGTCTGCTCTTGTTTTTCTGTAGTCTGATGAGAAGCCTTTTTGCTGTCTAGTCTAGCCATTTTAAACCTCAAACCTTTGGATGAGATTTCTTTAACTTTGGCCTAGTTTCCCTGGCTTGTCATAGTGTGTTAACTATCATCAGAATTATTCTAAAATGCAGGCATCCGACACAATAATTTCTCAAAGAATGGAGCCAGTATAGTTTTTAATTGTGTGATATGAAAATATGATGTGTTTAACATTCAAATCAGATTCTTGTAGCTTGGCATCATAAATGCATGTGATCTTTTATTACTGATGAGAAACGTAATTTAAGCTGAAACAAATATATTACATAGGAGTGACTGTTTTCAAAAGACCAATATTTTACTTGCGTGAAAACAATCCTCTGAATTTGAGTTTCTGAAGGAGATGAAAGTAGAACTACTTATTGGTCAAAAGTGAGAAATGTGCTTGAGAGATATTGCTGTACCCATTACCTTAGTTTGATTTTTTTTCTTGCCAAAGAATGCTAGAAATAAACACGAGGCCCGTAAATATGCTATTTATTGCACAGCTTTCAAGATTCCTCACGGAATTATTGGAAAATAATATGGGTCAGATGAAGAGATTGGATCCAAACAAAACTGAAGTGCCTGAGCTACTTGTTATGTTGTCTACCATTGTTGGAGTGATAAAGTAACTTGAGACCCTATGATCTGTTGCCACCTTTTTAGCTGCTTGTGAGAGTGTTATATGCCAGATGTGTAAAGGAAACATGTGATACTGTGTCTACTCCCTCAGAGTAGACTAAGCGTCGATAACTCCAGTATTAAGATCATCACCTGCTTTAATCTTACAGGTAAAGCAGTCTTGCTTGAGAACATGCCTGATTAGGATGATGAAAGGAAGTCAGGAGTGCAAATGAAGAATTTTACTGTGAGTATTGCCACTTGTTCTGACCAAGTAATTTTTGCTGGCTTGAATTATATAAGGTGAAAACGCAAGCCTTAAATGAACAGAGCTAATTAAAGAATAGGATCAAAGGAAAGTCAAAGTTGGTCCTTGAGGAAAAAAGTACTTACCAAAATTGAATTTGCTGTATTTGGAGTTCTGTCTACAAGGTTACTTTTATTTGTGTTGTCTCTTTACTTACACCCCAGCTGGGATCAAGCCAGTGTTGCCCTTTCGGAAGTGGAATGTAATTCCATTTCTTGTAATTCCCATGGCAATTCTGTATTGGTGGCCTCCTGTTCAATTCAAGCACTTGCTGCTGTTTCTGGAGTCCATGACCTGTGACAAAAACGGTGACCAAAACGTATCGTTTAACTGCGTGTCCTGAATGTGTAAACAGATGGTGGTTGCACCAGCCAGAATATCTACATTCAGGATGATTTTAAGTCCTTCTCCTTGTCTTGGAACATAGGAATTTGGTTTTCTTTGTAAACTGTGAGTGTCCTCTTTATCTGTGTGCAATTTCTTAGGAGGAATGGCATCTCTTTCCTGAAGAAAGATCTTTTTAAATCAACTTGAAATCCTTACCTTATCCTTGCCTGTGACTTTCCTCTTTGATAACCTGATCTGGTGAGTTCAGCAAAGGGAGAGCCCTTGCACTGTCTCTCAAATGTTGCTAGATGGGCAGTTACCTGAATGGGTTTTCTGCTTGTGGGAACTCATCTTTTGTTAACCCTATAGATTCAGACTAACAAAAAACATGTATAATATTCTTGCATTTTCTCAAAACAGATCTTCAACCAATACATTTGTTAACTCTTATTTGCAAACACTGGCACATCTTGCTATTGTTTATTTTTTTATCTCCTGTTTTCTATTCTATCCAAAGAGTTTACTGCCTCACAGCAATGTTAGCAGGAGGAAGCATTTATATAATCTTGGCTCAGACTCTGTCACTAATTCTGTTTCTCCTAACTCTCTGGTGATAGTTTAAACTACATCAGTGAGTGGATGGTCATACTAAGTCAGAGATATAGTTAGTTCCTGTTAACATAAGAAATGTTAAAAGTATTAGTGGTGAGCTTGAAATTTGGTTTGCTGACCCATCTTAGCATTACAGTCTTCTTTTCTTTGTCAAGAATTGGTGATCGCTTGAAGCCCAAAGAGAAAAAAAAAAGTGCTGCTCCAGAGCTTGAAGGAATTTTTTTTTTTTGAATCTACAAAAAGAAAATATGGAACTTGCTAGGGAAAAACGCTTTGTACTCAGTCTGCCTCTGCAACAGGCAGAGCAATTTCTGGAGAGATTTTGGGAGGATAGCTAACCTTCAGCTGTAGAAGGTTAATAATAAACTCCATATTTCTAATGCATACCGTCCTCTGTGTGCTTTCTGAGGAAACTAGCTATGTGCTGGATCTGTCTCTTCTGTCTTGACTGAGGGATTTCTAGAGAGAGACAAGAAAACAGTGAAGCGCATGTCTTCCCCCTTTGCACCTTCTGTACTCTTTCTGAATTACCCATTGTTTTTCATTTGCAGGCAAAACCAAAGGAGGCAAATCTTGTGGCCCAAGGAAATCAGTCTGTCTTGCTTGCTAAAGCAGCTGTGTGCTGAAATAATCAGTAAGTGAGAGCTGCCTGAAAACAAATTCTCTTAACACATAAACCAGGTAAGTGGTCTGAATAACAGGAATACACAAAATAGTTCATAAGGTAATTCTGAACCCTTTGATAAGTGGAATATTAGAGAAAATATATAAATTGGTTGTAAAACTGAGAAAGTTATGGTTTCAGTAAGTACTTAAGCAGCTCAGTTGTTGCTTGTAATGCCTTCTTTGCACTATCTCTCAAATTTCATTAGAAGCTGCTTTTCCTTCGGTTTAAATAATCCTTTACAATCCCTGTAAAAATGGAAGGCACGCATGCTTGAGCTGTTTTTGTTCTATTACAGCACACAGAGCACAAATGAAACTGACTCTGAAATTATGATTTGCACAGTACTACATAATGTAGATGCATCTGAAATTTATAGTGTACCACGAACTGCTTAATACTCAGCACTTAAACTGCTGTGTTTCCACAGCAAGCTGTAATAACTAGAGATTTAATACAGAACCTGGAATCTGGACAGTTATTAACATTGTTTTCACAGTATTTTACTGCCTGCTTGTAAACACTAGTTTATTGAAATGTAATGGTATGTTCATGGTCATATAAACAGTGAAAGAGAACAGGTTGATTTTTTACCAGGGGTACTACAGAAAAAATACGAAAAGTGAAATGAAAAAAAAAAAAAGAAAAGACTTTGAACTTAAACATCCATTTCTATATACAAAAAAGTAAATCTCTTTCTACCATAGAATTTGGCCTTGTGTATCTGTTCAAACTTTTTAACAAAACAAACAAGCAAACAAAAATTGGGAAGGTTTGGAGATTGTTTTTGTTTGTTTTTTAAGATCTCCTATTTTCTTTAAAGAAGTAACGTTTGAGTTTCTTCCCCCACTCTATTTTCATGATATTTTAAAAGGTGGAAAGACACTTCAACATATAGTGTTATTTTTACAACTGGATGTGGTACCTACAGGAGTGAAGGATTTAATTTTATTATATGGCAGTTTAAAAATACCCAGGGAATTTCAGTAAATGATTATGACTTGATCTGTGTGTGTTTCAAAGTATCTTCTGTAAGCTTACTTCATTTACATGTATTTTAAGACTTTTTAGTCTGTCACCTCTGATAAGTATTTTAGAACTAGTCTTTAGCAACTATACTAAATTCAAAATAAACCAAAAACTTGGACTTTTACACATAGGTAGGAAAACTCTTGTCCTGCCACTGGACAGTAAAGCACGGTACTAACTAATGGTAGACAGCAACTACGGGTTATCCAATACCAAACTGCTTATTTAGCAGCAGTTAGGGAGTAAACTTCATTTACCTGTTTGAGAAAATCTCAGCCTAACTGTCAAAGATCACTTATAACTAGCCATAGTGTTCATAATATTTTTGTGCAGATAATCTATCTTGATCAGCAGGAAGGGAAGAAAAAACAAAATTAGAGGCTATTTTGGGAAGGAGGGCATCACACCTTAATCTGCTTTCTCAGCATTGTTGAAGTCTAGAATCTGTAAACCAAAACTGGTTTCCAAATGCCTTTTTGTACATACCATCAGTTTCTAATGTGGGTCTTCTGTCCTGAGACTTAACAAGGTGTCTTTGAATGTTTCCTCTTACTCCATGACATGTAATTTCCTGCTCTGCAGGTACTGTTCTTCTGCTACATTTCCTCTATTTCAGAGCCCTTTTACAGATGCTTTTCTTGCTTGTCCACAAAGATAAGCAGCTTAGAAGCTGAGTTAGGCTCTAATTGATGGACGATCCTTCCCAGTTGCTTTGTCTGTATCAATTTTGATCCAAAAAGAGAAATCTCTAATTAAATTTGGTACACAGCTAACTTCAAACATTGCACAGCTGCTTCATATATATAGTTATGATGGAATTTTGGACACCTGACTAATACAATTTATTTGATGGGGCTTTAGTTCTAGAGATTAGCGTATCACAAATGGATCCATAAGCATATCTTGCGTTCTGATATCTTTTGAGAATTTAGGTAGACACACACACTACTTATACCAGAAAACCAGAAAAAAATGGGGAATAAAAAAGAACAGAAAAGTAGAATGTTACCTTCATAAGTCATAAACTAAGAAGATCTCTTAGCCTAGTCACTACCTCCACAGAATTCCCAGACTAACAGTGAAACATTTTGTGTGTGTTTATTAATGTCCTGTAGCTGGAAAAGAAATGTCAGAGAATTCCTACTGGTCCCATTATTACATTTTTTGTCCACAGTACTAAGAAATACACATTTCAGAATTAAAAAAATAAATCCATCAACAACCCCGCCCCTCCCCCCCCAAAAAGAAATCTTCTCTGGATAAGAAGGACGATAAGAATAGTGACTTATTTTTTATATTAAATGTTTAAACTTCTATATAAAATGACAGCCGTTTTGCAATGTGAGGAAGCATTTTCTACACTTACAGGTAAGGTAGATGAAAACTAGAATGAATATATGTGATATTTCTCTAGTGCTTAGGTTTGGAAGCATTTGGAAGCCTTATTAAAAAAACAGAGAGAACAAAATGTTTCTCTGATTCTGACAGTCTCTTCCACGTATTATGTATTTAAACTGAATGGAGATACAAGAGGAAATGTAACTAAAAGATCATGCAAGAAATATATACAGCACAGCACTGCATTCATGAGTCAAAAATACTGCTAGCATTTTACTTTACAGAACAATATTTTTAAAATCCTATTAAGATCTGAAAGGACTTTAGTAATTATGTCCTTTCTTTTCCCAGTAGAGTATAGAACAGTCACCTAACAAAGTCCAAAGAAATGTGAGGTAGCAGGCTGTGATTTTTTTAATCATGTTTTTTTTTTTTCCATTAGAGATCCCCACCACCTTCCATCTCACCTATATATATCTATATATGTTCTCTTAGCATGGTGGGAGGTCATGTTTTGCAAACAGATGCACCTTAGCTATCATGTTATGGGATTTCATAGGCATATATAATGTATAACACAATTTTAGAGGGGTTTTGAAAAGAATCCAACCATTTTTATATGATTCAGTCACTCTCCAACACTCATGTTGCTATTCATTTCCTTTTGCTCTCAAATTCCTAACCTGTGAAGGCACAGCCAACACCATATTGTTTTTCATGAAGAATCCTTTTGCTCCAGTACAACGGCAAGACTAGTGCCTAAAGTTCTGATAGCTGCAATAAATCTTTTTAACATTGAGGTAGTCTTGCAAACTTCAGTTTTGCTAGCTTCAGGTGTTGTGAAAACCTACTCCCAAGCATATCATCACATTCTTAATCAAGAGATATTTTTCTTTCTACTTTTGTTTCTTAGTTGGCATTCTTAATTAATTAACCAAGGACGGTAGAGCTTTAAGAGATACTTCCTGAACTGCAAGGTATGATTTGTGACATGACTCCTAGACTTAGAGTAAATAAAGCCTGCACTTTTGATGTCATCATCTGGATCTCTGTGTCCTCAAGTTAAAACCAAGGGTATTTCTGTAGTTTCCTCAGCATATATAGTTAGGTCAGAGAAGGAGAGGAAGTAGTTTCATTAACATACGTGCCAATGGTACATGAAAAATTAAGATCTGCAGTCAAGGTAAAGACAATACTGCAGATAGATAGAAATCTCTTTTAAATCTGTCTGTGTGGGACTGATGCTTAAAAAAAACTCTCATAATTGCCTTCAATGTGAATTCATTTTTCATATCAGTATCTTATATTAAAATATATAGGCATGGTTAAGAAATGAATTCAAGGCAGGGCTGCAAAATATGCATTATAATGGCTCATTAGTGCTCAATACACCTTTCAAGTATAGAAGATACCATCATCTGTTCCTGAGGGAGTTCAGTCAGAAACAGAGATGGATATATAATGTAGAAACAGAGCTGCCTACGACAAACCTATAAGCTTCCAGTCCACTGCCAGGTATCACATTTATAATTGAAATTTGAGAGTATAAAGTCTTATCAAACAAAAGCAAAAAACCCGTTTTTCATGCTGCTTTTCCACAAGTGTAAATTTTGTACAAACTGCAGAACAGAAGGGATCATCTTGCACCATTTATTTCTATGCAGTCAAAATAAAATACTCCCGTCCTGATATGGCAACGGTATATATCTGCTCTATACAGTATAAATGATTACTCAGAATGAGAAGCAATCGAAAACTGGGCCCAAGAGATAGCCCTTTCTTCACAATCCAGCCCCTGTATCTTTTTCCATCACTAATAGGAGACTCTTATGTTTTGTCATCAGGCATAAATAACAAACATATTTTTGGTCAACAAACCTATTTGCACTTATATTGTGGATGAAACCATTGTAGCAGCAAAAGATGAAATTTAACAGTACAATAACCTGTATTCTGATATAAAAAAAGTTACTTGCTTTAGAGATGATGTTTCAATTTTCCATTTTCAGCTTTAATATTATTTTGAAAAATGGCTTTTACTTACAAGGAGAATGCTACTCCTTTAACAGTATGGTGTTTTATATTTTAGGCCCAGGAATTCTTTTGAATTTCATCATTTCAAAAATGATGTTCCCTCTAACTGCAAGAAAGTCTCATGTGACAGTGAACGGGTTACGCTTAGCCCACTCAATCAAAGCTGAGTGAGGGAATGAAAACCTTGCATACAGTGCACCCCAGGAGCTACTGGTCAGGGTACAGTCTTCCAAGGAACAAATGCTATAGGCAAACAGGTAGGCCTAGAAAACTAAAAGTCCTCAATCACTTATGTTAGATTGATGAGTTATCCTGAAATCTTCAGATGGCATTAATGTCTTAAAATCCACTTCTGTTTGAATTGAGCATCACCATGTGAACTGATGTGTTAAAGTGCAAGGCATCTGCTAGTCAAGCTTACTAAAGTCTAAATAGTAGACCTGACCTTTATCTTTCTTTATTGCTGATTTTTATCTTCCATTTTCCATGTTTATCTCTTTTTTTTTGAGCTAGAGCTGACTTGTACAACTTTAGCATAAAGTTAGTTATCCCTTTATATTGCAAGACTAGTCTCGGTTATGTTTATCTGAATATAAATATAACAACTTATCAAGACACAAAATGTGTATGCTACCTGCTTTTCTGTCCAACAAGCTACAGAATCACTGAATAAGATCAATAGTACAAAACATCTGCATAAATCTAATATACTCATTATAGTATACACATTTTTCAAACTCTTTTCATTATCTTCCTACCTAAGACTTTATCTGTGGAAGGCTAAAAGAGTGAGAGAAGCCTTATAGTAAATCAACTGGTTCTTCCTTGATAGATCCTATAAAAAAATCATTCTGATCTTTTGATCTTGAAACAACATAAGCTAAAATCTTTTTCCTTTTGGCTTGAGGCCCAGACTCCAAATGTCATTCAAATGATACATTTTCATGATATACTGTTTGATACTCTGCATCCTTGTATAAATTTGTATTCTTTTATTTTGTTTTTCTTAATAAATTTGTACTTTCTATGAATTTTCTCTTATTGTGATTTGGCCAATTTATTAGAAGAATAAAATATTGTATTTGTGGTGTTTCTTGAAGAAATCTTTCAGTCTGGAACTATCAAACCCTGCAGAAGCAGAAATTAAAAATGAAGCAAAAGTCATCTTTTTCCACTGCCAGGTGAAACCAAAGAACTTTTCACTAAACAAAGCAGTTGTTGCTGTATAATCACAAAGAGAGATGGATACCTGTTAACTACACAACAAAAGTATTAGAAAATAGATTTAGAATAGCTATCTTGGTCAAGTTTACATGAGTAGAGCTGTCTAGCCAAAAATTTGGATTTTCATTTTCATTTTCATTTTCTTTTTCTTTTTTTTTTCTTTATTGCTTATCATTACTCACATCTGATTCCCTGTTTTCTAAAATTCTTGTGATCCAGAATTTCAGTAAGTGCAAGTTATGAAAGTGTTTAGCTTCAAAAAACCATAATCTAATGGGAAAAGCAGAAAATTGATTTACTGCAAATTGTTCTAATATTTCTGTATAATAAAGCCTTGCAAAATTGTCATGAAAATTTACCAGCCCAGATGCAAGTGCCTACCAGTCTGTCTTTTTCCCTTGAATCAATCATCATGGTGAATTAACTAAGAGGTATTACTCAGTGTCATGAAATGTTATTCATTTGACAAAGCTGCACAAAGATTTCCCAAATCATTATACTCTAAGTATGTATTTTTGCATATCTTTGCATGTCTTTGCAAAGAATAGAGGAATGCATGCATTGCATTATTAGCTCTACAGCTTGCCTGTGTGGTGGGGATATAATGCACATTGAAATTAATGAAAATGTAATGTATGAGGATTAAATGCATGCAAAAGCAACTGTAAATAGCACTTATTTATTTATTTATTTTAGTCACATGACAAGTCTGAGAATTAATAATGTCACTTGCATGAGATCTATGTTTTAGGTCTTAGAGAAATATCTTTAAAACTTTAATAACAAATACGCAACCTTGAAATGATTGAATTGACTGAAATGAAAGAAAAGATTAGAACCTTACTGCCATTCTTAGGAGTACAAACCTTGAGATTTCTTGGATCCCTGTAATTCTCTGAACTTATTTGAATTGAGAAACTTAAATTTTATTTACTTATATATTTATTTTTATTCAGACATCAACCTGATGATTCGAGCATGCTGAAAGAGCAACAGTATTTTATGGAAGATTTTGATTTCATTAATTAGTATATTCTGGGATGAAGCATATTTCTAGTCATATACTTCTGTGCACTTGGAGGACTAAACTTTGTGGTGTCTTACAAATGGGATGGTAAATGGCTGGTAAAATTGAGAAGTTATGAGATGTCCTATGAAAAAGACTCAGAGATACCCAATGTACCCACTGGTTCCAGGATTCATGAAATGTTTCAAAGTCCTTTAAATTAGTAATGAAAATCAATTCAATTTAAGTAATTCACTACGAGAGGTCACATGCTAGTTTTACCAATAAAGAAAAAAAGAAAAAAAAATATTTAACACAGAGAAGCATATTTAACAGAGAGAAAACAATTGAAAAGATAACACCAACATTTAGACAAGCATTTATAATAGCAGTTGCTTCTGCCTCAGAAGGGAGCATTTTTCCACCCTCAAGTAGGTGTTGCTGGAAATGAAGATTCACTTCAGTTTTTGGGTTGTGTTGTGTCAGTATCTTTTCAGCATCACTGATTTAAATATATGAATTGAGTTGTGCAACAGTGCGAAGCAGATAGACTGTATCATTAACATAATTCTAGTAACACTAGTTTCAGTGAATACCAAACACATTTAAGGGAAAGTAAAAATTTAACTTGTGCTATGATTTGAATGTCTATTAAGAGCTTATCCAGTGGTTGAGATTAGACTAGCCCCTTGTCAGTTGATATGCTTCACCCATATCTTTATATTAAGCTAATCATTGTTTAGGAAAATAAATAAAATCATAAATATCTATAATAAATCAGACTGATCTGTGGTATACTACATCCATGTCTCATCGTAGACTCAATTCATTATTTTGTTCGTCTTTTATCAACATACAAGATGAACTTTCACAGTTCTGACATTTAAACCTAAAATTTAATGGTTGCTTTTCTTCCAGACTTCTCATTTTTTTTTAATATAATATGTATTTTGTATGTATTTTTTGTAGCTAAACTGCTGCCAAATGATCTTCTGCTTCTGTAGGAAATATTGCAGTTTATGCTATAAAATATTAAACTCTTCTGAATTTCCTGTAAAAAAGTGCATTTTTTTTCAGATTTTTGAAGCATACAAGCACCTACATAATTTTCAGCAAAAATCATGTTCAGCAGAGGAGCAGAGGAGCCAATTATGTAATTTCATCGACAGTAGTACTGTTTCTTTTGTGTGTGTTGCATCTGGAATCTGTTTATATATATATTTTTTTGGATTATAGTCACTGATTGTGCCATTGACTTTAAAAATCAATAGTAACAAAGAAAATCTGTCTGCTTAGTCACGGTGTGCCAGAAATGTTACTTTGACCTCTAATAGTTAAGATTCAACGGAGTCTCTCTGTTTTAATGCTGACAAGTAATGTGCAGCTACCAGACAATGTCATTGTTCTTTCATTACGATGAATTTTTGTTAGCTCGGAGTATAATGTGCTCTGTTTCTTATCCCAGTTTTATGAGTTTGAAACTCTTTGGCCTAGAGTAGAGGTGAGTGCCAGTAATTCATAATCACGTTAAACAGTGCAAAACTGTGGGTGAACTTCCTGCAGGTCCTGAATTCCAATTCCAATTGATTCCATTATCATTTAAGATAAGCACTTGCTTAATGTGCTTACCTCAATATGAGCTTTGAGTTGCACTGAGTACAGAACCTGAGAGAAAGAACCTGAGAGTATTAACTGGGTAGTGAAATCAGAGGTGAGATATGGTGGCAATGATAAACAAATACAAGTAACTTTCTCCCAAACTTTGCTTAGTTATTAGTCAATGCATGCTGATACAATAGAAGTCTGGTGTAAGAAATATCTTCTATACTTTTTTTTCCTCTCCACATAGACAAGGTGCAGTGATACTGCAGAATGAAGCTTTAAATGAGTCTGTTTTAAGAACTATAATCATCTAATAAAATAGCTATTAGACACATAACAGATTGACTTAAGATAAACATTAATCTCAATTACTTTATCGGATTAGGATAATATGGACTGATTTTAGGTATATTTATTTCAATAAAGAAAACAATTGGATGTTATTGTAGCCCTACCCTTAGTAACATTCCAGACTTTTTCAGTGCTTTTCCTTTTTGACTAACAGTATTATAACTTCCTGTTAAATACATCATGTAGTATTTTATTTTTCAAAGATTTATAGAAATGTAAGTCCTAAATTATCTGTGATAAAAATTCTATGAAGTATATGGTCATTAAAAGCAAGTCTTTTCTTCATATGAATTCCAGATTTTTCTTTAAATTGATGCTGTGTAGTCCAAAGAAGAAGGGGGCAGGTCATAGATTGAGAAGGCAATCTGATTCAGATTTAACTGATTGGGCTTGGTGTGTGTGTTATATAAATGAAATGGGAAAAGAGAAAACTTTCTGACTTTCCTTTTTTCCTTTGTATTGCAGGATGTCCAATGCTGCAGTCCAGTGGACTGCTTATCCAATGGCTTCTCTAAATCTGAAGGGACTACAGACTAAATGTTGTGGAAACTGTCAATTGTTCTAGCAAGGATGTTTCTTATCACATACATGTGGGCTGGCAGGATATTTTTTTTTACTCAAACATTGGGCTTTACGTCAGAGATTATGCAGAAATCAAAACTTTGGGTCGCCAAGAAATATTTCCTCTTGTACAGAGGGAGCAGGAAATTTTTGTGGAAAGAAAACATATTATACTTACAATAGCAGTAGTTGTAATCATTCTTCATATATCTCTGAAAAGTCCACAAGAAATTCCTTCTTGAAACCTCATGACTTTCTAATAAAGTTGCATCAATAAGAAATGTCTATAGATTCTGTATTTCTCATCAGGTCATATATTTCCTACCCTTCTAGGAAAACCTAATACAGAGGAATTACAAGAGATTAAAAAAAAAAATCTGCTGGACGAAAACTTTGATGGAGATAGGAATTTAGGTCTTCTCTAATCTTATGAAAACATGGGGATATATTGTCCTCTCATGTTAAATTTAACACTGCAAACAAACTACAAAAGATTTTTTCAAGGCATTATGCCTTGAAAATGACTCAAATTTGTCTTGGTTAAAGTAATTTTTTTAAAGTATACTTCAGTAGTAGTTAGAACTGCTCAACAGACTAGTTCATTTTGTTGGGACATAGGATGAAGACAGGAATATGAAAGTAAAATTGTCACTCTGGGCATTTTTCAGCTTTTCTTCGTTGTCCCATTTTGGGTGTAATGATGGAGGACAGCCCAGAGGTAACTCAAAAACAACAATTAGAGGTCTCTACCGTAAAAAGTAGAGCCTGGAGAGTTAAGACAATGAAAGGGCATTTAATCTTTCCCCTATGCATCTTGCCAGAGACAGCCAAACGTGGTGGGTTTTGGGAAGAAGGGAGTCCTCCTGCCCAGACTGTAAGTAGTGAGTAGCGAGACACAGCATGTATTCCTACACATACGTGCGCATGCACACACCTCCAAACAGGCCTGTAAGTCTTCCCGTTTACAGGGTTGCTCCAGAACTGTCTTTTATTATTCCAGAAAGTGACAAACTTCCCCCTCATGACAGCTTTAGAGCAGTCCCACAATACCCTATATAGATGCAAAATAATTAGCGTTTAGGAAGAGGAATCTACTAAATTGATTTTGATCGGTTGATTGTCTACATTGTTAATTATTTCATATCTGCACCTGGGGACTGTCTGAGGTGTACTTTATGTTTTAAAAACAGAGAGTAGAAAGACTTTATTGAGATTGTCCATCATTAAGAAAATTACCTCTGAAATGATGTGTTGCCTATAAAAAAGTTATTGAAAATACTAAATTATATGATATAAAATCCAAGCCACTTATCTATTAAAAAAGACAGAAAGACAGAAAGGTCTAAGAGGCAAAGTGAAAGCAGTGCAAAATAGGCTTTTTTCATTGAAAAAGAAATTAAAAAAACACCCCGCACCCTCCATCTCCCCCTCAAAAAAAACAGAAATGAAAACACACAGCATAAATTATTTTTGGAATCTATTTTCTCTGCTGGAAGATGACGGTGATTGCACTAATTATAGTTATATTTTCTGCAGAAGTTTATGGATAATGTATGAAATTAAAATATTGGTTCAGATTTTGTTTGTCAGATGTTAAAATTACAGGGAGAATAAGTTTATGTGAACTTTCGGAGAGCAGTAATCTCAGGAAATGGGCAATACAAGTTTAGCATTGTTTTTGGCATTACATTCTCTGTGTAGTAAAATGCTGAACAGATGTATCTGATAGCAGCTGTAACCTGTTCGGAAGGAAGAGTGCCAGTGTTAACCTACCAATGGTAGAAAGCAATAAAGTGTCTCTGGAACCTGTTCACTACATATGGTTTGCCTGAGGTTACTCTCTTGCCTCTCTTACAATGTTACCCAATAAATCACAGAAAATATGGATTCATTTTGAGCTTAAATGAAATAAGACAAAAAAAAGGATTTATTGGAAGGAGTGCTGAATATTTTCTTTTCAAACATGAAATAAAACATTTATAAGGCTAAACTATATATAAAAATATAAAATAGACCCTCTTAAAATGTCTTTCTTATTATCTAATTTACTCCTTTTCAAAAAGAAATGTTGTTATAGCCAAGACTTATGCAACATCTGCTGTGTTAATTATCAATATATTACTAAGCCCTCAATTTCCTTACTCAACATATTTCTTTTAAATCTTATGAGAAACAATGGATGTAGGAGTATATCACTTGGAGATTTGATGTGCTGTTCAACTTAGATTCTTTTACTCAGGCCAGATGGAGTTTGTAAGAAGACATGCAGGAGGAAATCTCTAAACTCTTGCCAAAAAGATCTTAACTGCATATGAAAGATTTTTAAAAATGATAAGGGGAGAGATTATTCAACAGTGGCCTTTGGGGAGAAAAAGCATAGAATTATATATATCTGTTATGTTGTTATGTAAAGTCAAAGGTTATTCTCTTTCATTTAGACAACAGAAAATATGCTTCACATATACTGGAATTTCTCTTTCAGACCAACTATCTGCTTAATCCATTTCAATATCAATTTCTGTAGTGGCCACAGACATTATTTTTTTTTTCCCTTAGGAAAATGTACAGAAACAGATTCTTCCTATGTATGTGTGAAATATCAGGACTTTGGAGGACAAAGCAGAGCCACAAGATAAACAAAAAAAAATCAAAAAGTCTACAGATTTTATTTTAAATTGCATTAATTTGGAAAGGAGTGTAGGTCCAGTTATGTAAATTGAAAGTCATATCATCTACATCTAAACTTGGAATTTCCGGCTGCCTGTAGATTAACAGAGAAAAGCTACCACTTCTAGTAAGCCATCTAATCTGTTTTAGATTATCCCTTTGCATGAAAACCAGTGTTTTCTATCTTCTCATTGACACTAGGGGCAGCCTAGAGTAACAAATTCAGATTTTGGTCTTTACACTAGTCACATAAATCTTATCACCACGACAAATGACTACTGAAGTTGTGCTGTGAACTCAGTGAGTTTAGAGACAGAATTAAACTTAATTGCTTTCTTAATTTATTTCTTCCTGCACTAGACCTGTGACCCTTCTCAGCGGTTATAAGGAAGGGTCCCTCTACTGACTTCAGAGGAATTCTGCAGCCAAGAGTTAAGCCCAGTCTGAATGGCATGTACCTACATTTGAGGAATGGGACGAGATACAGAGAATATTCAGGTCTAGGTACGCTCTGAGTATGTATATCTTGGACAATGTTATTAGACCAACTTGTTTATTACACATTACATGAAGATTAATTCTTTGGGTTATGAAGAGACTTGATCTAAATTAATTTTCTTTGATGTCAAAAAGATTTTTTTTCCCCAGGAAATGTATTGTCTTATAATGTCATATTAAATTTTAATGTAATATTAAATTTAACAGTTCAGATTTTAAAATAGATATCCTATACAAATAGGAATTTAAAGAGTATGAACTCTTTAAAAACTATGTATTTATCAAGAGTCACAATAATCAGTATTTTGCTTCTCATCTTGGCAGTTTCTTGAGGTACAAAAAACATAGTAAGTCTCATTCGTAGCTGTTTTAAATCAAGTCAGGACACCTCTAGAGATTTTTGCTGGCTTGAGATCTGCAACGCTGGAGATTAGGCCCAACTGAAAATGTTGATTCCAGTGAAGCCCAAGGAAGTGTGCCCCTTAAGCATGTGGGCGCATCTTAAATAATCTAGTTTTCTCATAAGGTATGCTATTGGTTTGAAGAAAGAGATTTCTAATACATCAATTCATATCCAATGATTGGCTGAAGACATTTATATGATACATTAAGTTGGCTTTCTTCTATAGTACACCTACTGTCACTAGTCATTACCAGTAAATAAAGATTCTGTTGTCTCTGTAAACATAAAGTTTTTATGAGTATTTATTAGGAAATATATACGTATGTTCCAAACAATTATAAATATGGTCTGACATGAAGTTTCAGGGAACTATATTGTGTACCTTGTAAATTATCTTATCTCTGTGTTAACCTAGTATCTACAGATAGATGGAAAGCCACAATCTTGTGAAATAAAATAGTAAATTAATGGTAAGATGTAAGGTGGGAATTAATTTGACCTTACTTTTTCTCCTGTGAATAAGAAAGAATATATTATAAATATTCTTGAGCTTTTTTGTAGTGCTTTGAAACTGCTGACGTTGTTTACAAGCACATTTTCTCCACTTTGCATGTTTGAAATGGTGCAGCAGTAATATTTCTTCCTTAAAAATTAATATCATAATTATGCAGGAAATCTGAGGCCCATATATAGTATTTCCAGTCATATATTGAGCTTCATGGAGACAGTTACTATCATCTTTGTATCATACCCTGCAAGATAACATCATTAATATGAAATGGATCTACAGATACAATAAATTATAATTATGATGAAGAAAAATGGTTTCTCCACTGCACATAGATTTTCTCATTTTCTCCTACAGATTTCTTTTAATGACGTTCAGTTTATAAATGGAACAGCTGTGTTTGGCACCAGAAAATGATTGCTTTTGCAACTTAATAGAAATTTAGGTTTTTTGCTTTCATTTAAACAAAATATATAGCGAAGGTCAAATACAATGCCCAGACAATTTAAAACAAACACAGTTCTTTCTCAAAACTGTTTTTAAAAGAATCTGATTTATTGAAATGTGAATCAGCACTAAAAAGGGTAATGTACAATTAAATGCACAAAATCTATGTTTAAATAACATGAAGGTTGTGACACAAACTGACAAAAGACCAGAAATTTAAACTTAAGGCCGTAACTCTGGTTTTAACTCATGTCATAGAAAAACAGGGAGCATTATAGATAGTGTGTCAGCCTTAGTATTCAATTTCCTGGCTTTTGTCAGTTTATGTTACAATGTTAATTCTACTTAAGATAACTTTTGGATTTAATATCCTTGCCTATTTTTCTGTAGCTTTTTGTTTTTATTGTTATAGGGGGAAATAAATCTCATCACACTTAGGAAAGTACATAATATTTAGCGGAAAAGTTATTATTATTATTCTAAAGACTCTTTAAAAATGCCATTATATCAAAAGAATTTGGGTCATTGTCTTATTACCAGAGACCTGAATGGCCTCTAAGACTACAATTAACAGACGTTAATTGCCCCATGAGGGCATGAATCTACATCTGCTGTCTGACAAATTTGATGGTGTAAGTTCTTGTATGGGTTTTTTGAAATCACAGAATGACAGGATGGTTGAGGTTGGAAGGGACCTCTAGAGATCATCTAGTCCAATCCCCTGCTCCAGCAGGGACACCTAGAGCACGTGGCACAGGGTGGCATCCAGGTGGGTTTGGAAGATCTCCAGAGAAGGAGACTCCACAGCCTCTCTGGGCTGCCTGTGCCAGGGCTCTGTCAGCCTCACAAGAAAGTTCTTCCTTACACAGAGGTGGAACTTCCTGTATTTCAACTTCTACTCATTACCCCTTGTCCTGTCACTGGTCACCACTGAGAAGAGTTTGACCCCATCCTTGCTACATTCTTCCCTCAGATTCTTACACATATTGATCAGATCTCCTCTCAGTCTTCTCTTCTCTAGGCTAAACAGGACCAGCTCATTAACTCTTTCCTCATAAGATAGATGGGAGGGCGACGACGACGGGGAGGCGGCGGCGGCGCTTAAGGGCGGGCGGGCAGGGGGCTCTCACAAAGCGCGAGGCGAGCGCTGGGACCAGGGCAGCGCGGGGCAGGCGGTGGCAGCGCGACCACGATGCCGCGGGTGGTCCCCGACCAGCGGAGCAAGTTCAAGAACGAGGAGTTCTTCAGGAAGCTGAGCCGCGAGTGCGAGATCAAGTACACGGGCTTCAGGGACCGGCCCCACGAGGAGAGGCAGGTTCGCTTCCAGAATGCCTGTCGCGACGGCCACACCGAGATCGCTTTTGTGGCCACAGGAACTAATCTGTCTCTCCATTTCTTTCCGGCCAGCTGGCAGGGGGAGCAGCGACAGACACCAACCCGGGAGTATGTCGACTTTGAAAGAGAAGGAGGCAAGATGTACTTGAAGGCACCCATGATTCTGAATGGTGTCTGTGTAATCTGGAAAGGCTGGAGAGATCTGCAGAGACTGGACGGTAGGGGCTGCCTGGAATTCGATGAGGAGAGGGCGCAGGAGGATGCATTGGCACAACAAGCCTTTGAAGAAACTTGGAGAAGAACTTGTGAATTCGAGGATAGAGACAGGTCTCACTGGGAGGAAATGGAGGTGAGGGTTTCACAGCTGCTGTCAGTAACTGGCAAGAAGGCAACAAGACCCTAGACCTGGATCCAACCTTGGAAGTGGCGATGACCTCAAACTCCGTTAATCAACAGCAGCCCCGGGTCTGCACACATGCATTGCTTCTCCTTGGCCAAGGATAGACGAAAAGACAAGAAACTATGATAACTGGGTATACTGTGGTCTGTTTCCTGACCTGCAGCAGTGAAAATCATCACGAACTGCCATGGTTTGCACTATGTTTATGTTATGATACCTGCATTTCCCATGTCAAGCATGTAGCCAGTGGCAATCTAATATTTTGGTTTTCGTCCCTCACAACATCCTCCTGGACAAGCTCCGGAGGTATGGGCTGGATGAGTGGTTGGTGAGGTGGATTGGGAATTGGTTAGATGGCAGAACTCAGAGGGTGGTGATCAGCAGTGCGGAGTCTAGTTGGAGGTCTGTGGTGAGTGGAGTCCCCCAGGGGTCAGTCCTCAGTCCAGTCCTGTTCAATTTATTCATCAACGACCTGGATGAAGGCACAGAGTGCTCCCTCAGCAAGTTTGCAGATGATACGAAGCTCGGAGGAGTAGCGGATACTCCAGAGGGCTGTGCTGCCATCCAGAGGGACCTGGACAGACTGGACAACTGTGTGGAGAGAAACCTCATGAAATTCAACAAGGCCAAGTGCACGGTCCTGCACCTGGGGAGAAATAACCCCAGACACCAGTACAGGCTGGGGACCGACCTGCTGGAGAGCAGCTCTGCTGAGAAGGACCTGGGCGTCATGGTGGACGACAGGTGAGGTCACATCTGGAGTACTGTGTCCAGTTCTGGGCCCCCCAGTACAACAGGGATGTGGAGCTGCTGGAGAGAGTCCAACGCAGGACCACGAGGATGATCAGGGGCCTGGAACATCTGCCCTATGAGGAGAGGCTGAGGGAGCTGGGCCTGTTCAGCCTGGAGAAGAGAAGGCTGAGAGGGGACCTCATCAGTGTCTATAAGTGCCTCAAGGGAGGCAGTGAGGAGGATGGGGCTGGCCTCTTTTCACTGGTGGTCACTGACAGAACCAGAGGAAATGGCCACAAACTGAGGCTTAAAAAGTTCCATGGGAACTTAAGGAAGAACTTTTTGACAGTGAGGGTGACAGAGCACTGGAACAGGCTGCCCAGAGAGGTTGTGGAGTCTCCTTCTCTGGAGATCTTCAAGACCCGCTTGGATGCAGCCCTGTGCCACGTGCTCTAGGTGGCCCTGTGTATGCAGGGGGGTTGGACTAGATGACCTCTAGAGGTCCCTTCCAACCTTAGGCGTTCTATGATTCTGTGATTCTATGATTCTATGTTCCAGTCCCTTCATCATCTTTGTCACTCTAAAAATATTAGGTTGCTCAGAGAGAGAAATTAAACTAATTTCATGCCTTTGCTTATGCTTCCGCTGGTCTCTACAGGTACTGATAACCAAATTATTTCCTTGTGAAATAATTGTGTACTTGTACAAGGAAGTACTTTCATGCTCTGCTGACAGAATTCTGCCCTCTACTCTTGTATTTAATTCCATTAGTTCCCATATTTCCATGGAAAACACCACTATTAATTTTAGATTATTTTTCAGTACCAAAAAAGTACTGATATAGAATATATCAGTAGATATATATATATAGAATATATATATCAGTACTTTTTGGTACTGAAAATACTGAAAAATAATCTAAAATTAATTTTTTGTAGGATGTAAGGACATTTGTGTTAAGAATGATTACTTTCTACCTAAAGTTGGAGGCATAGGCACAGGTCATAAACCAAGTCTTAATTGTTTTTCTCTTTTAAATATTGTATCTACCTTTCACTTGGAGTTTTGTAATCTTCTTAGAGACCTGAATGCAATACACTCTGTTTCTTCTCTAGCTTACTATTTCCTGAGGAAGTCAGGAATGGTCAGTTGACTGACTAGAAGCCTTTAAATCTACATTTGAACTTTAGAGTTGCATAGGAATCTTCTGAGCATAGAATAAATGAATTTCAGAATAATAAGAATAGCTTTTTTTTTTTTTAAAGTTTTATATTTCACTACAACTAAATTGGACAACTTTTCTATTTCAGTTATGGGAACTGGACAAATCAAATTAAGGAACCACAGATCTTGGAACTTTAGTCTTGCCCTGAATTTCAAGTGACTGATGATTACCTATTCCTGATTTTCCTCTCCCTGTTCAACAGAAAGATCCTATAAGCCTCAGTAGCTTGCAAACATGGCAAAAGTGTATGACCAGATTTCTGGATGATTAATATTTAAAAATAAGCTTCGGATTTAACCTGTGTGTACTTTAAAACCTGTATCTTTATAGCTGAGAATTCCTGAAGAAGGTAAATATCTTAACTGTGAACGTGGGTTTTGTAAGAAAAAGCATAAAAAAGATGAGAGGAGATGACTGAAATTGCTTTTATGGATCCAAGTTAGAATTTTGTGTAGAATGTATACTTGCAGATACTAAAAATCTGTTTTCTATAAAAGTCTAGGAAGTTGAATTTTTTTTTTCATTGTTAATTAATTTTCAATAGAATTTTTAGTAGCCAAAATATTTGAGATTTTGACTTTGAGAAAAGTGCTCTTTTTTTTATCATACATTTTTTTCTGAATAATGTCATGGGATACAATTGATTTACAATTTAGTGATATAATTCTGAATGATGTATGCAGAATAACTTACTGACTACATTCATTATCAGACATCTGAACAAATGACCACTGAAGTCAAAGGAAATCTTTTTACAGACTTTAATGTGCTTTTGACTGGGTCCAAACATGTTTTTTGTCTGCTGTTTGTTTTTATTACATGTTAAATTAATTTGACATCATAGTTTTGTTTTTTTTTTTTCAGTAGACTGCCACTTAGATTAATACCACTAGCATTTATGCTTCTGAATGCCATTTAAGTGTTCCCAGCAAGAAAAGATATTCATAAGAAAAGAGATGACTTTTATGAGGAAGAGAAATTTGACTAGTGAGTTTTTGTGAATGTACTATTGCATAAAAAATGATTTTTTACTATTGCATAAAAAAGATTTTCTTTTTATAACTGATAATAATAATGATCTCTTATGAGCTGTAAAGTTCTGCTATGGAAAGCTGCTTCTTATTCATCATCGTATATTGTTTCCTAGAGAGCCATTGGCTTAAATGGTCATTTCTCTTCCTTATCTGTTATTTTTGTCTTCTGCGTGTGGCAATAATTTTCTTTTTTTAAATAACCTGAAATGTACATGTTTAAAAATTAAACATATCTCTGTATATTATTTTTGAATATGATCTTACATGTTTTAGACTGCAATTCATAGTGGCTTTATTGCTATTGAGATGACTCAAAATAAGCTGTGTTGAAAAACTATTCTTTTTTATGTGAACAGCTTTTCTGCTTCTTATTAGTCTTTCTTTTAAAATTCCATATTTACTACGTTCAGCAGGACTGTGAACTGCTGCATAAAAGCTACATCTGTTTCTCCTTTTGTTTCTTTCATCTCCTGCTAAATGCATCCGAAATATGGTCAGCAATGATCTATCTACCTAGGAAACGGTAGTCTCCTTTGTTTTGTTCCATTCCTCCTTTGCTGCCCCAAGAGAAGCAGATTTTATAGCATGTTAGCAGTAGCAACAGTTATGATAAACATTACTGGATAGTAATCTCCTGTTTTCTGTTCTAACCAGAAACTCTCTGGACTCATTCCAGTCTCCAGAGCAAACCATGCCAGCTGCCCAAGGAGGAACTTGGGCTGGCGTCTGTCCTTTTTCTGTTTGTATTATGGAGCAGCTATTGTGCCAAGAGGTCCTGGTGTGCGGACAAGCTGCCTTGGTGTGTAGAAGAGGGCCCGATGCTTTCACAGCATCCAGCGGTGCAGACCTTAGTAGCAGTTGATGACTGGCAGTTCTGTCTCCAAAATGCCATTTGACACGGGACACACCGCCCAGGTAAGTTGGCATGCTAACGTGGTTTTGTTCACTTGGGCTTTTGCCTGATGAAATCCTAGCTGGTTTCCGATGTAAACAAGAGGAAAGTACAATTTCAGTAGTCATGAGAACTCATCCAGCATTTATTATTTTTGCTATGAGACAATTGAGCTTTTGTTCTGACAAGACAAAAGGAGAAGCAACTTCGAAAGCATTGCTTACCCCTAAGCACCCGATGATTAACTATGTAAATAACTCCTTGCCCACTCTACATTATCTCCTGTATATATAGGCCCAAGATGATCTGCCTATCAGTATGCTGACACAGGAAGTAAAGGGCTGTCAAAATGCAAATTACCTAAAAAAATGAGAGGAATACACTCTTTGTTCTGTAGACAAGTTTTCAAAGATACAGATAGGACTGTTTCCTGTTAATACAGCCTTAATGTGACCCATACAAGATTTTCTCATCACTGTCTTCCAAAGAGCCTGGTGTCAGATGTCTGTTTCCAAGGGTGTTTGAAACTGCAATCCCATGTCTACTTTTAACAGGCCAAAGTGCCATCATTAGAGGAAATCTAGATGTTTACTAGTTTTGCTTGTGCTTATGATGAATTTTGGCAAAGAACTAATGTGGCCAAAAACCTGACTTAGTTTAAAGAGTTTTTCTCCAGATCAAACCTCCTGTATAAGGTGCTAACATATTACTGAAGAAGCTGGGGAAGTGGAAAGCTAAACTAAAATAGAGAACACAAGGAAAATAGAAACTCTCATTTTAAAGGCAGTTTTTTTCATTTAATGCAATCTTGAAATTCTATTTTCAATTCCAATGGCCCTGAATATAAGAGATTATTTAAGGTTTAACATAACGAGTTTTCTAAGGATCTCCCATGCTGTAACCTTTTCAAGGTAAGTCACCACCTTGGCACTTAGAAAACAGTCATTTTTTGCATAAATGAAAGGATATTCTGTTTTGATTTTTTTGTGATTATCTTAGTAAAAAAGTAAAGTTAAATGAATCTATATCTACAGATTTGTCAAATATATTGCTTGTTTCATTGTCATTGTTCTTTAAATAGAAGACACCAAGTACTTACCTTTAGCAAAAACTTCTACGATATATTACTCCTTTTATTAAGATAGCCTTGAATATAATAGAAGTAGAGTAGTGATGATGCATTTGTTTCATTGTCCCAAATTTTGGAATTTGCCAGTCTCCCAGGCACTGGAGAGACTGTAACATATATCCGGTCTGTGTTACTGGCTAATTGTACCACCACTACCTGCTATTTAACCTTGGTCCATTTTACAGATTTCTTGCTGTTGTTTTTATTATTTTGCAGTTTGCATCTGAAGATCTGGACTTAACCAATTTCATGACTATATAACAATTATTAAGCTAGTAAACTACTTAAAACCATAGCTATTATTAAGTACAATTGTATATACAGCAAATGCAATAACTTTCTCTTTATAAATACAGGTATGAATCAGTGCAGAAATAAACACCTGCTAGAATTTATGAACTCTTTTCATTTTTTTTCTTGAGTTCTTTATAAAACAGATCATCTCTGTGAAGTTATTCTTTGGCAAATGTGTATTTAACTTTAATACGAGGAACATAATTGGTTAATTTATTGTTTACAGGCAAAAAGGAAGTATGTGGTTGATCTTCAGCTATAAGGATTTTGCCTTTTAAGTTGCTGCAGTAATTTTATGACACGGTTGGAAAAAAAGATCTAAAATCCTTGGCAAATGAAAGTAATCAATCTTCATTTTCTCTGAATATGTGCCATTTCAGAGTGCTCAGACTCACTGTGGGGAGGACAGCACTATCTATAGGAGGAAATCATCACAAAAACTCGTGTTGACAACCTAGAATGTGTTAAATTTATAAGTAGCTGATATTTTTGCCTGCTAATTTTTATTATTCATTGAATGCAACGTGGTGAGTCAAGTTCTAGATAAACTGTAGAACTGGATTACTTATATTTGACTAGCTCTTTATTGGTGAGCTAGGTGGGTTTATTGGTCTTAAACATTGCAAGCAAATTGAAAAGCAACTTCCTCCTATAAGCTCCAGTTTTCAATAGAGAAGTTTTAACACATTTGTGCTTTTATTCTTTGTTTATGAAATAGAGGTCACTGTAATTAATCTTACAGTAAATATCTTGTAAATCTTCATATCTTTCCATAAGACACAAAATTCATAATAAGGGCCCAGTTTTTCATTAAAAAAGAGAAAAATTAAAACCAAAGAACTTTATAAGTTTGCAGTAGCATTATTAAAGGTGTATAATAATGTTTTATTTTCAAAAAAAGTTACCTCCAGACACTGCTATTTTGTTTCTTTTTATTATAGTATATTATAGTAATAGGGCATTTGTCTTGTATGAGCTGATACAGAACTGCTCTCTTAAACATCAAAGCAGAGATGACAACTGATATTTGAAAAATGAAAGAGGGCAGAAGACTACAATAGTAAATGTCAGTAAATAGCCCTACTATGTACAGTTGAAAAGGGGGACAGGATGTGGATCTTGTTATGACAAAAGAGAATATACTTCATATGTGGTGACAAGAATTTATTATAAGCCTAAGTAAAGTATTAAGTGTTGGATTCAAAACATCCAATAATTGTCAGAGCAGTGGCAAAGGCACTAATGCCTGCAGATGAAATTAGCAAATTAATACAGAAAAAACCCCCCACCTATTTGATAATGGAGTTTGAATTTTTAAATTCTAGTAACTGCCCCTTTTCCTTTGGCGTCAAGGTTCTGCTTGCACTATTCCCCAGGGTCTTTAAGTCAATGAGTGAGCCCTACCCAAGCAGGATAGTGACAGGGGGGTTTCAAGTAGGCATCAGCACACCAAGTCCTTCGCGAGGAATCAGGTGGTGCTCATACTTTCTCCTCTGCTTTAGTTGTTTTATAGGTTACCTTAGCAAAGTCTGTGTTGTCTTCATTGGATTCTGGTTCAATGTTGTACCTGTTTTTCAGTTTCCTTTGTTATTCCTAGAATCAATTTAACCTAACTCACAGGGTTGTCCTTCTTTAGTGACAGCCAGCAACTGCTGAGCTTGGTGTTTGCAATCTGGGACTCTAATATCCTGGACTGTCCCATTTTCATGACTTTTTTTTTTTTTTTTTTTTTAGTGCTTGAACAGCCCAGAACAGCTTCTTGCTGTTGTTCTAAATGCACACGTAGGCAAACTGACAGTGACACGATGGCCACCACTACTCAAACAATGCAAGACCGGTATGGCCAAGACAGGCCCACAGAAGTCCTGAGGCCCTACACTGTCACATCAATAAAAAGTTCATGGCTTTTTATTAATAAGCATAAAAAATGTATTTACTGGGCTACAAAAAACATACAAATCTCCAGGCTTTTCCTTAATATATAGATATTTCAGTATTGACGGACAGGGTGGAGGTCAAATGGCAGGGGCCTTTGGTGTGCCATTTGCAGAAGAGTTTCAATTTAGAGAGAAAGAGGATTGTAATGATTTTTTGCTGATCTCTAGTAAGAGAGATCCTTTCCCTCTTCTGAAAGCTCCCACTTCATTTATGCATTTGGCACAAAAATCAATCTAGTATGAGATGCAGCAGGACTTCCTAATCAGCCATTACAAAAACAGAAAGTTTGAGCTTGGTATTAGAGAAAAAAAGGGATTTCACTATTATCCTCAACTTAGCAGGACTTTCCAGCACTCTTTTTAAATATTACTTGTGCTTTTATGGTGTGTGTTTACTTTTAGCTATCCTATATTACATTCCAGAATCCAATATAAAACTGCGCACAAGGAAAAATGTGAAACAAATTCAACTGTCTTGCATTTTTTCTATTTTCTTTTATGTTTAAAAATCATAGTTTGACTTAAAAAAATCTTAATAGCAAGATGGAAAAAATAGAACTGAGTGAAGTACAACAATTTAGATGCATGTTAAAAAATGTTATACAATTTTTTTTTTATGCTCCTCTACTGCTCATGAATGTTTTATGTCTAAGGGTCTGATCTATATTTTACTGAAATTAATAGCCACTAGTTTGAATGAACCTTATGCAAAAACTGAAAACTTACTCAGGTTGTAATTTGTTTCCCAGATTTTCATTGCAGCAATGAATAATTTAACAAACACAGGTGCTATCCGTGTTTGCTTTCTCTTTCACCCATATTAATAATCTGTTTATATTTTTAATTTCATTAGTAGTGAGTTGGTTTCATCTGTAATCTCATAACAAGTTTTAGTTACCACAAAGTAAAAATAAAATCTGTGACTGTAAATATTCAGAAAATACAAAAATTAGTGACTGTATAAGTAACAGTGTCCATAGCCCTTATGGCCTGCCTACCATTGCTGGAAATTCCTAGTCCATCCTTTTGAGCATCAAAATCTACTGGCAAAAGTCTTTTGCTCAGGTGGTTTCTACTTATTAGCTCTTAATATCAATGTATAAAGTATGAACTGATAATTGGATTATGCATATTTATGAAACTCAGACTTTTGTATAACCTAGCAATATATACTTTGAGATTAGCATTTAAGTTAAGGAGTAATGACTACATATTCTCATACTCTCACATTCATGCCTAATTCACCAATTAGTGATCACACCTGGAAAAATTAGCCATAAGCTTTTTGTTAGTAATGAGAGTCTCAGACAATAATCAATGTCTCAGACAATAATCTTCATGTCTAGGACAGATATGGAGACACAGACAATTAATGAACATGTAACCCTCAGGAGTTAGTAAACATGGTATGTAGAAAATTTATAATGTATTTTAAAAAGTCTTATGGAATTCATGATTTTCAGTATGTCATAATTGTGGCACTTGTTTCTAAAAGTTATGTTCTGAAGATATTTTGAAGGATTTAACTGATTTTCAAGGCTCCAAAATGCCCAAAATGTATTTTCGGGACTGCTTTTACTGGTGAATGCAAAGTGGTGTCAGTCTGATCTTGAAATATTTTGTATCACAAACTTATTTGGAAAAAAGAGCTGAAGTGCAAATGATTATTTTATTTGTAGTTTTTATTTGTCTACTATGGGAGGAAAATCTGAAGCATTAGGAAATATAATGACTTACAAGATTTCTGTCATACACAGATGTTTTCACAAACATAGTGTCTTCGTATTTTTTTGAGGAAGTCTTTATCAATTCCTGAAGTATTTCATTCAGAACAGATTTTGAATTGTAGAGACCAGTGTCACTTGCAGAACGCTGTCACTTCAGTAACAGCAAGAATCAGCATATGTATGAGGGACCAAATGTCAACACCACAGTAAATTCCTGCAATAGTATATAATAGTCAAAGGCTTTCAAGAGTCACACAGGAAAAAAAATAATAGCACTAAATGAATCTCTGTAAAAAATCCAGTCCTTATGCTTTGAACTCTCTCTCCCTCTCTCTCTCAAAAATAAAGAAAAAAAAAAAAGAAAAAGATAAATGGCTTTTCCAGTGACCGTTTTGGCACTATTACCTCTACTCTTCACCCCTTAGGAGAGCTTTTACCTTTAATATTCGTGCATCCTGCTGTGGCCATGCTATTACTTAGCTATGACAAGAGCTTTAAAATTACAAACATGGGGGGCTAGGGTTGCTGCATTTTGCTTTAGCCTTCAAAAGTGGCTTGTTGATGCTAATGTACAGCACCCCTACTGTGCTTTTTTTTTCTCATTTTGACTTTCCTTTTTGTTATAGTTTGCATGTGGAGCCTGAGTGATTAATATTTCATCTGTTCTTCAGTGCAGCATGACACAGGGATGTGTTGCACTTGGCTCTTCTGAATCTTTGTTGCCACTGAATTGTGACTAATAGATAGAGCTGGACCTCTAATGGTTTCATGAGATCACCATGAAATAGAAACAAACAACTGTTTGCCACATCGTTAATCTATAAGATGTTAATTGAATACTTTCCTCTGCATTTTAAATATATTATCTCCTCTACAGTAAGTCTGAAATTAGTGAATACTAATCTGATTAAACATGCCACTGACTTTTTTGAATTTGGAGCTTAATGCAATATTTGATATGAGAGCCTCCTTACTATAAAAGTTTGACCCACAAACAAGTGTTACAAACTTTCTGAAAAAAAGCTTTCATCTGTGTATTTTTACCAGAGTCAATATAATGAAATATATTTGAAAGCTTTTGTATGAGTGTATACATCATATGTGTAGGTATATATACACACATATACATTATATGTGCATATACATATGCATCTAAATATATGCACCTGTATATATAAATATCAAATGGCAATAACACTATCACTTTGTAAATTCAGTTACTGCAATAATGTTTTCATATATTAAATCCTAGTTTTCAAGTTCAGCATTAAATCATCCTATATTCATAGGAAGAAAAATCAGGAATAGTATTTTGTAAAAGCTTGTGTATGTAACCAGAGCAATCATGTTTCATTTTTTTTTCTTAATATATGTTTAATGGATGATTTGTATATGCTTTATTGATGTGTGATATGTGACAATGATGATGGGACATGGAAATATAAAGAGACACTAAAATTCTAACATTGCCTGATATAAAATCAGATTTAAAAGTGGGGAAAATATCATTTTAACTAAATCTGCAAGAAATGTGGGCTTCAGGTCTCTGATTATATTTCTGTTGTTAGTATATTTGAGCCATTGTCTATAGTGAATATATGGCGTATATACACTATAATGTATAATGCATAATCCACACAAGTGTTCTTTACAGAAGCCTTTATCTCTCTGTACTGATATCAGTAGGTTTAAATTCTCAGAGTGCTACAATACTATAACTCAATGATCATATTAATCATAAGAAAACAAGATTTTTTGATTTATTAAGCCATACGTACAATTATTTAATTTTCTGAGGCCAGTTTTCCACTGTTTCCTTTGTAATCACTTTTGTGGGTTCTTCAGCTGATTATTTTAAAAAGATAGGGAGTGTTTAACAGGAGGCTCACGCATAGATTTAGCTATGAAAGACAGATTTAAAGAAACAAAACAACTGAAGAATAAAAGGAGTATCATCTCAGGACTGTAAAGAGGTCAAAAACTGAAACAGTGGATTATCTCAAACGGTCACTTGGTTTTATTAACGCCCTATAATCTTTCAGAACAAGATGATAAAGTTTCTTTTCACTGTTATTCCAATAGAGATATTTTTTTACGCACTTTTAAAAATCAGTGAAGGAAAGCATATTACACAAAATGAATGAGAATATCATATTCTATCCCCAGTTTATTAGATCTCAACAGTACCAATGCCATAACCCAGATAGTTTGGTTGTTTCAAAATGTGGGCCTGCTGTTGAACAGAGTGGGCGTCTTGACGACAGAAGACACAGAGAAGGCAGAGTTACTAAATGCCTTCTTTGTGTCAAGAGACCATCTGTAGGCATATGAAGGAAAAGAATGTGATCAGAAGTAGTCATCCTGGGTTCATCAAGGGAAAGCCAAATTTGACCAACCTGATAGCCTTCTATCTCTTTCAACACCATCTCCCATAACATCCTCATGGGAAAGTTCCAGAAGTGTCGGTTAGATGAGTGGATGGTGAGGTGGATTAAGAACTGGCTGGATGGCAGAGCCCAGAGGGTGATGATAAATGGGAATGAGTCTGGTTGGAGGCCTGTGGTCAGTGGTGTCCCCCAGGGGTAGGAACTGCGTCCAATGCTGTTCACCTTGTTCATCAATAACTTGGATGAGGGCACAGAGTGCACCCTGAGCAAGTTTGCCAATGATACCAAACTGGGTGGAGTGACCGACGCTCCAGAGGGCTGTGCTGCCATTCAGAGAGACCTAGACAGGATGGAGAGTTGGGCAGAGAGGAACTTCATGAGGTTCAACAATGACAAGAGTAGGGTCCTTCACCTGGGGAGGAATAACTCCAGGGGTTGACCGGCTGGAAAGCAGCATCATGGAGATGGATTTGGGAGTCGTGGTTGACAACAAGTTAACCATGAGTCAGCAATGTTCCCTCGTGGCCCAGAAGGCCGATGGGATCCTGGTCTGCATTAGGAGCGTTGCCAGCAGGTTGAGGGAGGGGATCCTCGCGCTCTACTCAGCTCTGATGAGGCTGCACCAGTACAAGAGGAATGGGGAGCTTCTAGAGAGGGTCCAGTGTAGAGGAACAAAGATGATGAAGGGACTGGATCATCTATTGTAGGAGGAAAGACTAAGCAAGTTAGGCCTGTTTTGCCTACAGGAGATAAAGAGTGGGTCTTACCAGTACATATAAATACTTGAAGAAAGAGCGTAAAGAGGATGGGGCCAAAGTCTTCTTGGTAGTGGCCAGTGACAGGACAAGGGGTAATGGGTATAAGTTTAAACAAAAAAGCTTCCATCTCCATATGGGGAAGAACTTCTTTACTGTGAGGGTGACACAGCACTGGAACAGGCTGCCCAGAGATATTGTGGAGTCATCTTCTTTGGAGATCTTCAAAGCCTGCCTGGATGCGATCCTATGCCACGTGCTCTAGGTGTCCTTGCCTGAGCAGGAAAGTTGGACTAGATGATTTCTAGAGGTCTCTTCCAACCTCAGCTATTCCGTGATTCTGTGATTCTATTTCCAATGTTGAGAAGATGGTCATCTGTTGGTAAGATTGCTTCTGCTTAGTACTCACTTCCTGATTTGAATGTATAGCCTGATACTGGAAGAAATAGACTTGTCTTCAGTGTTGCCAAATCATGTCATAGTTTTTCTTTTTTTAAAGGGTCTACTTTTTTTTTTACTTTTTTTTTTTAAGTCTACCTAGGCAAAACAGGGGCTTGATTGACAGCTTCACTGGCAGATTAAGATCTTTTCAAATCTCCCCACTCTTCATGGTGGTTGTGAAAACTTTGAAAAATGTAAACTTAAAAATCTAGAAAACAGAAAATCATGAGAGCTAACATGAGAATTGCTGGGATATTTAAGGAGAAGAAAACAGCTCATTACTGTTGAATAGTTACAGAGTCTAATATTATGCAGTATAATTTAGGAGGAGGGTGTTGTATCCTTGCTATCACTGCTGCATAATAAATATTGTATATTTATATAACAGTAACTGAAAACAGTCTCCCATAGTCTAGGGGCACAACTAATCATCAGACTGCTCAGTGTTCATTAGTGTAGAGGTCTCCATCTTTCCATGGGGATCATCCCATCATGTTGCAATAATGACTTCAGGCTTAGTTGCTTAGGTATTGCTGTGTTAATGGACTACAGAGTCATGACGATGAAAGATAACTTAGCTGTACTAAGAAAACTGCTCCAGAAGGAAATCTCAAAGTGTTCATTCTAGAATAAACAACTGTTGGCTAGGAGGTGCACCTGAGAGGTAGGAGATTAAGGTTTAACTCCTTTCTCTGAGTTCTATACAGAGGTGTAATTGCTTTTAATTTTTTTTTAAATGCAATTATTCTCTTATTTTCCTTTTGAAAAGTTTTGATTTCCTTCATTGTGGGAAAAAAAAGAGTATATGAATTCTTTTTTTTTCTCATTATAAAAAAAAAAAAAACAGGAAGAGATGGTAAAAAAATCTCATTCCTAGGAATAATTCTGTTCTTGCACATTCATGAACATTTATGAAGCTGAGAAAAATAGCCAGATTGTATCCTCTTCTGTTGGTGGGGTTTGCTGTGAATAGACAGATAATGCATTTCTCAGTGAAACTCTTCACCTGATAAGTCTGCCCACAAGCAGGGATTTGAGAATGACGGAATTGCCTCTGGCTCTCGGCAACATCATTTTGTGTAAAGGAATTCAGTGCTGATGAAAGAGAAATTGGGGCTAATATGCAAAAATACGGCGATGGTGGTTGTCTGGTTCCTCTTCCTGTTTCCAATGCCTGCCTTACGCCTCCTGGCACAGACGCAATCATAAAAACCTTACTCGGTCTCCATTTTCATTCAATATTTGGCTTGCTCAAAGCATCAATTAAAGCTAATTGTGTTGGTTTTTTTTTTTTTTTAGTTTGGGGAGTTATACACAGGAAATGTATTGAAATAGCTAATACATTTTATTAGAGCAAGAAAAATTTAATCTCATATAATGTACTCAGCCTTCGCTTCATTGTGTTATGACTTCTGGATGAAATTTCAGATCTGTCTTGATCTTGACCTGAGCTTGGTATGAACATTCATTCTAAATGTGCGTAAAACTCCATATCTCATTACTAGTCTCCTGGGTTTTTCCTAAACAAATGCAGCGGATTAAAATGCAAGTTCATTAGGTTAAAGTGCTTAATTATCTTAAAAAAAATGGTGTTAGAGTCAGATGTCAGAGTTTGATTAGCACTGTAGGGAGACTCTGTAAGCAGCGAAATGGAAATAGCCATCGTCCTGGTATAGTTAAAATACTGCAAATATGTAAATAAGGACACAAATATGGATCTAGCTACATATTCAATATGTCTTAACTCTCAAATGAAATAGTTAGCATAAGTTATTTTGATGGATCCCTATCTCTGATCCTTAATTATATCAACACTTCATTATTTAATATTCCATGACAAGTTTTCTCCTAAACACATTACTTTCAGTCTTATTTATTTCTTCCCCTGCATATTAAAATGTCTTTTATTTATGTGAAGTGTAGAGAAGAAATTATTGTCATTTTTATTGACTTTTAATGCATCAAGTTCTAGAGTTCTGGGCTTCTCATGCAAGGTGCAGTATAACAATGAATATTAATTTACAAAGCTTATTCTAAAAAGAGTAATGAACTATAACCTAAGAAAGAAGTAGAAATACTGTGCTTTCCCGTACGGTGTAACGGATGATGCTGTATTTTCAACTTTTTCCTTTCAGTGTATTTCTTTATTGAGAAGAATTTGTAGAATCAGAGAATGATTGAGGTTGGAAGATACCTCTGGAGGTCATCTAGTCCAACCTCTCTGCTCAAGCAGGGTCACCTACAGTAGAGTGTCTAGGATTGTGTCCAGACAGCTTTTGTATAGACCCAAAGATGGAGACTCCATAACCTTTATGGGCAACATGTCCTCATCACCCACAGAGAGAAAAAAAAAAAAAGTTTTTTCCTTATGCTTGTACAGAACTTCCTCTGTTTCAGTTTGTGCTTGTTGCCTCCCATTACTTGGTAGCATAAGTCTGGCCCCCATCTATTTACATCCTCTCTTCAGATAAGAGACATTGACAAGATCACCCCTCAGTCCTTTTTTCACACTAAATGTTCCCAGCTCTCACAGTTTTATCTCATAGAAGAGATGTCTAGCCACTTCATCATCTACTAGCCACTCCACACTCACTCCAGCAGCTAGCTCCACATGACACTTGCATGGGGGAACTCAGTACTGGACACAGTACTCTTACCTTCCTTGACCTACTGGCAATGCTTTTCCTAATGTAGTGCAGGATAACATTGACTTTCTAGGCCACAAGGACATGCTGCTTTCTTATGGTC
This sequence comes from Crypturellus undulatus, assembly GCA_013389825.1. Taxonomy (NCBI): domain Eukaryota; kingdom Metazoa; phylum Chordata; class Aves; order Tinamiformes; family Tinamidae; genus Crypturellus; species Crypturellus undulatus. The sequence continues at coordinate 315,729 of VWPW01029670.1, forward strand.
AACTTGTCCACCAGGATTGCCAGGTCCATCTCTGCAGAGCTACTCTCCAGCAGGTCAACCCCTAGTCTGTACTGGTACATTGCACTATTCCCCTTTAGATACAGGACTCCATACTTTGCTTTATTAAACTTCCTGAGGCTCCTCTCTGCCCATTTCTGTGGCCTGTCAAGGTCCCTCTGAATAGCAGAATGACCTTCTGCTGGTAGATGGTGTATGAGCTACTCCTCACAACTCTGTGTCATCAGCAAACTCGCTGAGTGTGCACTCTTCCCATCATCTAGGTCATTAGTGAATAAAGTCATTAATGAATATGTTGAACAGGATTAGAATCAGTATTGACCCCTGGGGGACACCACTAGCTACAGGCTCTAGACTCTGTTCTGCTGAACACAATTCTCTGAGCTCTGCCATTCAGACAGTTTTCAATCCATCTCACTGTTGGCTCATCTAGTCAACAATCCTACACTTGGCTATACAAATGTTATAGGAAACAGTGACAAAAACCTTCCTGAAGTCAAAGCAGAAAACAGCCTGGCTCTCCCCAACCAGCCATTCCATCAGAGGGGTTGAATTCTCCTTATCAACTCTTGCCCTTCACGTGCTTGGAAATTGTCTCCACAGTGACCTGTTTTATCACCTTTCCAGGAATCAAGGCAAGGCTGACTGGCCTGAACTTCCCTGTGACCTCTTTCTTAACCTTTTTGAAGACAGGAATGATATTCTTCTAGTCTTCAGGCACTTCCCCTGAACACCATGACCTTCCAGAGGTGATTGAGAGTGGCCCTGCAATGAGATCAGTCAGCTCCCTCAGCAATTGTGGTGTAATATATCCCAACAGGGTCCATGGACTTATGGATGTCCAGTTTGCTTAAGCAATCCCTAAGCCAATCCTCCTCCACCAACAAAAAGTGATCCTTTCTCTATAATTTCTCCCTGGTCTCCATTGTATGAGATAGCTGATGGCCAGTCTTACCAGTAAAGACCAAGGTGCAGAAGCATTTCATTAACTGTACCTTTTTTATATTCTTTGACACCCTACTGCATTCAGCAGAGTGCTAACACCACCCCAGTGTTCCATCTGTTGCTGATGTATTTATAAAACCTTTTCTGTTGTCCTTGACATTCCTCATCAGATTAAATTCCAGATGGGCGTTGGCCATCCTACCCTTATCCCTGCATACTAGCACAACATTCCTGTATTCCTCCCAGGTTATCTGTCCCTGCTTGCACCTTTTATACATTTTCTTCTTCTGTTTAAGCTTTGCGAGGAGCATCTTGTTCCATCTATCCATGTAATCTCCTGCCCTCTTTGCTTGACTTTTTGCTTATAGGAGTGGATTTTTCTTGAGCTTGGATGAGGTGATTCTTGAATATCAACCCCCTCTCTTGGACCCCTCTTTTTTCTAGGACCCTATCCCATGGAATTCTTCCAAGCAAGTCCCTAAAGAGGCCAAAGTATGCTCTCCTGAGTCAATGGTTGTGATCTGGCTTTCTGCCCTTCTTTCTCCTCTCAGGATCTTGAACTCTATTGATCTACACCCAAGACTTCCCACGACGTTCATATCTCCAATCAGCCTGTCTTTGTTGTAAGTTCAAAGTCCAGGAGAGCACTTCTTCTTATTGACTCCTCTATTGCCTGCCAAAGTTGTCATCAGTGCTTTCCAGGAAACTTGTGGGTTGCTTGTACCCTACTGTATTGTCTCTCCAGCAGATATTGTTGTGTCTAAAGTCCCCATGAGGACTAGGCTGTAAGAATGTGAGGCCTGTAGCAAACATCCACAATAGTGTCACCCATGCTAGTCTGCCCCTTAATGCTTGCCAGCAAGCTCTCAACTGGCCCATCGTCCCCTCCTGCACAGAGCTCAATGCATTCCAGCTGTTCTCGCAAAGAAAGAGCAACTTCTCCACCTCACCTTCCTGGCCTGCCTTTTGTAAAGAGCCAGTATCTGTCCATGGCAGCATTCCAGTCCTGTCAGCTATCCTACCAGGTCTTTGTAACCACAATGAGATCATAACCCTGCAATCGCACATAGTACTCTAATCTCTTCTATTTATTCCCCATGCTGCATACATTTATGTACAGGCATACAGACAGGCATATGAGCATGCTGATTTCCTAGAAAGGGTGCAAGGGGTATCCTCATAGTCTGATCTTGCAGGTACTTCCTTGCCTGCCTGCATATGCTTCATGTTATCTCCACTTGAGTTTTGTTTTGTTGATTATGTACATTGGAAAGAGAGCAAGAGCTGATTTCCAGATGAGATATACTCCTCTTATATATGAGATCAAAATACTGTAAATGTTTCTTTGCCGTGCGGTAATGTGGAACTTGATTTTAGTGTAGTGTTTATATTTCAATCCATCTAGCAACAGGAAAGGGCCATGTAAACTACCAAAATACAGTTCATTATTCTCTTTGCATTCTCTGAAAAAGATCAAAATTCAATCAGCTGATAAACAATAAATAAGAAATATAACTGAAAAAGATTATTAGATTAATCTTGAACTTAAAACATGCATGAACTTTTTTTAGCAAGATGCTCTTAGATTCAAGACACCTACAGTCAACACCTAGCTATTTCTTCTACCTTAGTATTTTTTTTGCTGTGTTTTGTTTGTTTATTTTTACTTAAGGAGTCTGTTCTTCAAGTGTGGCATTTTCTTAAGAGCCTGAAATATTATTTATTCTAACCCATGATGAAATCTATTTGCATGTACAGGTGGTTAACATGTGCATTGACAGATCTACAAGTAGTTTAGAAAATGGCAACTTAAATAGCATACCTTTGGTGGAAGCGACAGTGCCTATGGCAAACACTAAATTGTGACAGGCAGTGCTACCGAAGGATTCTGTGTGGTGTTAGACAGTGTGTCTCATCTCTTCCCATTGTGTTGCAGAATATTCATGATGGAGACTGCTCCACTGAGGCTGAGATACTTAATCTGCAGCTTGCTGCAGGGTTTCAAGACTTGCTAACAAGGTGAGGCACAGGGAGCATCCTTCCAGCCTGTTTCAATCCCAAGAGTGGTAGACTTGATGTAGGAATATTTCACTTTCATGTCTCTCCCTATTAAATGACACTGTAATTAGATTTTTTTCTATATGGCATCAAAATGGTTCTGTAAATAGCTATGGCAATGTCCTACTCTAAGATATCAAATAGCAATGCCATTGGCGTAAATGATAGAGAAATCAACCTGATACTCTACAAGGAGAGATTCAGAATGTAGAGCTGAATCTCATAATGCTCCTTTATACAAGTCATCTTCATCGACACTGAAAGGAAAAAGATTCCTCAACTGAACAGTGGTCACAGCAGTGGTCCATTAATCCTTTGGGCAGTAATGACTCTGTATTGAAATATAATAAAATTAAGAATTATTCTTGATAGGAAGACCTGTTTTTCTTCTATAATATTAGTGTTTCTGTGTTTAGAAAAAAACAACAGCAAAACATTTTCTCTCAAAATCTGTTTTTGGAAGAAAATCTAATTGTAGAAAGTTTTATCAACAACTTGTCCCTAGTAAGCATTTAATACTGACTGAAACCATAATATTTGAAATACTTTGAAGAGATCGTTTTAAAGACACGGAGTAATAACCCATATTATTCTTTTCTGTTTTATCTCCAGCCATTTGATTACTTCTTACTTTATTCAGGCCTCTGTATCAGTTTTGAAACAGTGTCTTTTCAAGTTCTATCTTGCACTGATTACTAGATGAATTTTCTATCACTGACCCTAAGGTGCGTTCATGTGGTACTCAAGATATCCTCTGCAAGCGTTATTAACCTCTGTGTTTCTGTGGATTTGTATGTACTCCTCTGCTTTTATGGGAGGAAAGGACAAAAGATAAAAGTACAAGCAGTGAGATGGTTAACTGGCTCCAAGATAAATGTTCATGTGGCTCTAATTTTGACAAAAGTACATTGGCTTCCTGTGAAGCAAAGGATTGATTTTTAAACATAGTATTTGCAGACCAAGCACTATGTGGCTCAAGTCCAGCTTTCTTGAAAGACTGATTAACAGTCCCTCACATTCTCTTTGTTCTCTTTAAAATCATCAGCCACTTCAGACACCTACTGTAGCTTCCTGTGGTTCATATTCTGCTGTTCTATAATGGTCATTTCTTTTAGCTTTTGAACATTTATCCTTTGATTTTAGACCGCATTCCTCCTTAGTTAATTTCAGAAATCCACCTTATTTTTTTTTCTGTAAACAATAATTTGCTTACAAATTCTTGGATTGTGCTTTTTTATTATACTGTCATTAGATTTTGTGCTATTGACTTTAGTCATTTTTGCCAGATCCCGTTTTAAAAAGACTTGTGAATATTATTATTAATTTTATTTTGTATTAGTGTTATTTGTTAGTACTAGTTTGTTTGTGAGCGGATTTATATAATTATCCTACATTTTAAGTATCAGTATTTCCTAGATTGTTTTGATACATACCATAGCATGTAGGTGTTGTCCCTGAAATGATTCAAATAATTTTATTAATCCTCGCTTTGTTGGGAAAGCTGATCCACAGTAAGACAGTTATAGAAGATTGGCACAGGAAAGCAGGGTTGCTTCTCTCTTTCACCCGTACAGGAGACCCATCTGGCTGTGCAGTAAGAAAGCCTCAGAAATGAGAATGAACAAGCTGAGGGTGAGGAGATTGTCACAGTAATATAGCTTAGATATAGCTCCCATTAACTTTAATTTTTCTTGCAACTTAACAATAAAGGGAAAAAATAATAATAATAAAAAAACCCGCAGATTTTTATGGACTAATTTCAGGCCATGACAAAGCAAGATGTTGCACTAGACTTACAGATCAGAGAGCTGCTGGCACTTGCTCCTCACTGCCTCTGAACCTGGAGACAGTGAGTTCAGGCCTAGTAAAAAGCTATTCTAGTGGTAGTACTTAATGCAACCTTATTTCTGGTAGGACTTTAAATGCCATATATGTATGTGTCTCTTTACATATATGTATATGAGTGTGTGTGGGTGCAAGTGCAAAAGGACCTTAAACTCTGTATTTTTACTATGAACATTACTGCGTTTGCTCTCAAAACCCTAGTTTGAGAGCAAACTTTATGCAAATTATGATATCATGATAGTTACCTACTCATGGGAAAACAGGTTTAAGCCTGTTCATATATTTATGTACTTATTTTTAAATTTATTTTTATTCATTTATGTATTTGTAAATTTATTTATAAATTTATTTACTTATTTTAATATTTATCTGTAAAAGTGATTTTCATCTTCTCTTAACGTTGGTGGATGCCAAATGAGATGATTGTTATCAATCACAACAAGGAAGTACAAAATAAGTCCATTTGTTTTTGTATTTCTCCTTCTAAATACACATATTCTTTGACTAAATATTTTATTGAATATTTTCTAAAATTAAATAATTAATTAAGAATTTATTTTAAAGGGTGCTCTTATCTCAGGTAAAATGTAAGGTAAAATTAATAGCAAAATTTCATTCAGCTTTCTAACATCTGGAAGATGAATCTCCTGTCTTTCTTTTCTAGCATAAAAATATTCTAAAAAGAAGCTAACATTCCAACTGAATTCTCTGCTTACTCTCTCCCATTAACAAGGTTCCTTATGTTATCACTTGTAACATGTGTTTGAAACAAATTGATTGTGGTTTACACCACTGACGATCAGTCCTGAGGAAGGGTTCATATAAAGAAAAATAGAAGGAGCCTTATGTTCCATTTGCTTTCAAATCCATTGTTAATAGCTGGTGTCTTATTAAAAATGCCCTGCAAATCACAATTAATTAATTAATTAATTAATTAGTTCCTTTTTTAATATATACTTTGATTTCCATACAGAGCATTGTAGAATATGAAACAATGAACCAAAAGTGTCCATGACACCAAAAAGTGCCCTGGACTATCCTTTAGATTGAGTTGCTATTCCTTATCCAAAACTCTGATGCTGATTTCTGAACTCAAAAAGAAACTATTTTCTTCTTCTCTCTCTCTCTCTTTCTCTCTTTTTGATGTATTTTCAAAAGGTAACTTTTCTTATTAATAATCAGTCTAAGCGATCCCATTTGTATCATGATTTAGGTCTTGTAATTCCCTTCACCAGACTCAATCTATGGTGTGTTATGTTTGACATACTTGAATCAGTTTTAAATTCAAACTTTCCTCCCTGTTGAGGTAGGCAGAAAAAGCATACTAGCATAAATTAAATGAATCCTACTGCCTGGATAAGAATGTCACTCCTTTAAAATTCAGTAACGTCACCTTGATGGACCGTAATAGGGCTGCAGCTGGAACAAAATGCTATAGTTTTCTTATCAGCTTTTTTATTACTCTTTATCTCTGGCTGAGCTCTAAAATATGGCTTGTGGTTCAGATGATGTATTCAGGATGCTGCACGAATGGTTTTCAAAGCATGGTTTAATTCCACTATTTTACATTAAATGTAAAGAGCTTGAAAATAAACACTAGGAGAGACATGGACAAATTTCACAACTGTCTTATAAATCAAAACTATTATACTTACCCTTATGTTGAAATGGGAATCCAGAAGGAAAAAGACCAGCTACAATTCAGTTCATGATTTTTTTTTTTTGTAGGGGTAACTATTAGGATAGATAGATAGGCATAATTCTGATACCAGTGCTGTTAACTGTTTTTCTCTCAGTGAAAAGTACAATGGAAGTGTAGGTATCCTTTGCAATACAGTGGGATGTATAGCACCCATTTTTCTATCAGCAGATGAGAGCATCTTCAAAAGCGTAATGCTGGAGAATTTTGAAGGTACAATTAAAACATCTGAACATATAACTATGTTAAGGAAAAAGAAGACAAAATAGGTTTTCATTTTCACAGTAAAAAGCATGAATATTGGCTGGGGAGTTATTTCCACAGGGTATGCAGTGGATGCAGTTCTGCCAAAAATTATCACCTGCAGAATATCCCATTTTGCAGTTTCTTGTAAAGATAGAGCATTTGTTTGCTCTGCTTTTTTTTTTCATCTTCATTTTTGAGAAAGTGGCTTTCTCATGAAGCATAGACTTTTTTTGTGTGTGTGAACACTCATTAAACATAAAATATACCCCATCACTTGCAGCCTGCCTAGAGACATTAAAGGTTCAGACAGCTACAAGCTGCAAAGTCTATCTTTCAGGTACTTAGCCTTTTCAGTACCAGGAGTTCAGAATCAAACCTAAACAGCGTAGCCAAGGGTGATGGATGGACAGATGCAGGGAGAGTAGATCGGTCACCAAGTCTGGGACACCTTAAGCAGATGTCCCCTTAAGGAACATCTGCTACTCAGTGCTGGACGTGGGACACAGTCCACAGGTAGATCCTCAGTTTTGTCCACATGATCTAGTCCTGCCACCTCCATGAGGTGAAGGAAGGCAAAAAAAATTGAGCGCACTTACCCATCTCTCGTGGGCACCTGAGCCAAGACCAATTCCCAGCTTTCCCATTTGATATCTGTAACCATCAGCTACTATCTTATTTTCCTTTAAAATAAGACCACTGGTAAAGAAACTGGTGGGTGTGATCACACGCGTACATTTTATATGTGTAAAGTACTCATTATCTAATTTCATGGAGGTGTGGGCATCTTCTCAGGAAGAGAAAGGTTTTATTCATTCAGAGAGTTTCCTCACCACTGTCGCTAATTCCAGAGTCTCTGTTCCAGTGAGCGGGTGAGCCTGGACGAGGAGGTGGCATCTCTGTTCATGGCCCCATCTTGTCAGCAAGTGAATCTGTCTGCTGCAGCACAATTTGCGGGCAGTGCTTTGAGTACTCCGGAGGAGTGAATTTTGGACAGCAAGGTCTAAAACATGCTGCTTTGCACTGACTAGTGAGATCTCTCCCTGCAGACTCCTCATGAAACATCATGTTCTACAGGCATCAAGGCTCCATCACAAATGGGGATGTTGCAAATTTATTTATTGGGAGAAATGTCTCCTCCCAGTAAATATTTTCTAATGAGTGATTAGTTTTAATGGGTACAGTAGTTATATAAACTTTATGTTTATTTTTAAATTTATTTTCTGTTACTAGATTGATACGGATACGAATCCCATAGGCAGTTAAAAATATATCCCTTTTTGATATATCATGGGAATAATTTCAGCTCACAAAACAGAAGAGTTTTTTTTTAACTGATAAAAGTGTGCGGAATCTAAAAGCTTCTGAACTAAATTAATCATGATAAAATCATGATAAAAACTTGGAATAAATCTATGTACAGGTAGAAACATGTATCTATATGCATATAAATGGAGGAGAGTATGGATTATTTTGCTCCAGGATCTTCCAAACATTTCCAAGTTTGCTTTTACTTTGTTTAGTTATATGACTTATATGACTTATGGTAAAACCAATCATATTCTGTATTACCTCATGTGAATGACTGTGGACAAGTTTGCTAACCTCAGAATTCTTTAGTAGCGCTTTGTCTGTGTGGCAGCAGAAGCATTTGGAAAAATACTTTTAAATGTGATGATTGATTGATTAAGAATAGAGTTCTTATGCGTAGCTTGTTTGTCGGATGTAAAAGAATAAAGCTTAAAAGATGAACAGATGTTCCAAAAAGGACTCTAAACCAGAATATAATAAAATGCAGACCCATGAAATATCCCATCAAATTTGTTGGTTTTGCAGTAAATTCAGAACACCTGGTGTAGCATCAGAAAAAAAAAAACAAAAACAAACAAACAAAAGGAACAATAAGGTAAATAATGCAACATTTAGCTAACATGAGAAAAACTAATTTTAATTTTAATATCTTGAAGCCTGAATGCATAGTAAGACTCTTATTATGAGAAATATACAATGAAGGAAGCACAGAATTAGCAGCCAGACATTTTCCGAAGGTAAGGAAGCCGTACCAGGAGCAGAGTAGTGGGTTGTGGGAGTAAAATCCTGTGTGCAGAAGAATAAGATTTATGCTTGATGGGGCAATTTCAAGACAGAAATGATGCCAATGGGAAGAAGACGGTCTCGGTTAGAGCACAGGGTTCAGGGGCTGGTACCAAAAGCTTCTGAGAGTGGTGGGATTTTTTTGAGACCTTCAGAGGAGATCCCTATCTCTGAATTGAAGCCATTGGCAGCAAGGGGAAGTTGTTTTCCTCTGATAGGATTGACATTGTGGGAGACGTAGTGAGTGAGCTATTTCCAGCACAAATAGGACATTCTTACTCTTTCGCTGGGGAGACAGAAGAGATATCACCTGCAGCCCTGTGTGCAATTCTTGTTGCCTGTGTTCAGGAAGATTAAGAGAAAGTGGGACAGAATGACTGAGGAAGTGGAGAGCTTTGCTTGTAAGGGCAATGAAAGGAGCTGGCAAAATAAAAGCCGTGTTTAAATGTATAAAAGGTAAGCAGAGGAAGGGAGAAATTCTACTTAGCTAAAGGATAACACTTGTCTAGGGACATATAGAGATAACCACAACATATATGAATTTATGCTGGAAATTAGAAGGAGACTTCAAACTGTATGAACACTGAAACAAGGACAAAGAATGCAGGATGCAGGAACATAACTGGCTCAGACATGAATTCTGTTGCAGGACTACAGAAAGGACTGTTTAGTGTAGATGCCTAAAGCAGCAGAAGGTCTCTTCTTGTTTTCTCTTTTCTTGAACGTCTGAATCTGTCAGAATGCTTCATCTTGATTCTGTGGAAATCAATGTTTCATCTTTCAGCAAAAGTATCATTTTACTTAACTTCCCCAAGTGTCAAAATGTAGGAATTTGTGACTACATGTCCTGGCTTTAGTTACTTTCACGTAAATAAACCAATAAATTAGATGTAGTAGTATTAGATGTATAGCAGTAATTAGTATATTTTATTTTCATACACTATAAGTGTGTTCTGTAAGCAGACTTTTTATAAAAATGTTGGTATATAAAAGTTTAAACACTGCTTTCAGTACAATATGAATGTTTATCTGTAAAATAAGTTGTTTTTCAAAGGTACACTTCGAGTAAATTGTATTCTTGCAGTTTAATAGTAAAACTTAAGACCATTAAGAGTATTTTTAATAATTATACATAGAGTAAATATTCATATCATTTCTTTCCACAGACATTTTAATTGAATAACAAGGTTGCAAACATAATTACTGTATGTTCCAAAGTTGTTAATTCTACACAGTGTATCTGTGATTTCATTGGAATGTTGTTGATTAAGATAGTTACAAATTAATTTATGCATTGCACTGAATTTTATTCATGAGAAACTGCAGTAACAATTGTATTACTTGTGCATTGCCTTTTTATAAGACTCTTCATTAACCACTTAATTATACAATCACATCGTTAACAAATGTATTTTGATTATGAGCATTAAAATAATAGATATGAAAAAAAATGATATTGCTACTGCATATTTGGTTATACAAGTAAAAGGTCAAACCTTCACCAGCAGTATATTCTCCCGGGGAATTAGAGAGGTTATGTTACTGGTAAGATAATTAACATAACAAAAAGGTTTATGCATTTGCAGGCTGATTTTTTTATGTCATGCTTTATTTCCACACTCGACACTATGGAAAATTACTTGCCACTTATGCTTAATGTTTTGTCACTTTTTTATTATATACTTTTTTTTTTCAGAGCAAGATTATAACAAGATGAAAATTGAACAACAGTCAATTTACAGTTTTGAGCATTTAGACTGAACTGCAAATGAAGTTAGTTTTCTGTGAACTGTATGTTTAAAAAAAAGTCATAGTTGGAAGTCTTTTTTGGAATTCTTAGGAGCACAGCGGAGATAGCAAATTAATTTCTTTCTACGGCAACCTTCATTCCTTAGACTTATGGACTTCACCAGGTGTTGTTTTTCTTTCACAGCCCTTATGCTTTTGTTTGCTCTGCATTTTTATTCTGTATTTACATGCCCTTTGTTGTTTAACTGCTTGAGTTATAAACACCTGACAGCTGTACAGTAGGTATTCAAAGCCCCTTCAGTGCCCAGAGCATATTGTTTAGTACACATCCATCAAACTGGCACTCGGAGAACCCTAGGAAGAGAGGCTGTGTCTTAATGAAACTTTGACAACAGTGGAAATGCCTTCAGAGGTTTGACCCTGAATGGAACATGGGAAAAATTAACAGATTGGTTCTCTGTTTAATTTATCATTTGTCAGGCCTTCAGGTATATGTACATATATAAATCCTCAATTTTTCACTATCTGATGTTCTAGGTTTGATTCCATACTGTGTTATACAAAAACAAAAAAAAAATCATGACAAGGCAGCAGAAAGATCTTGTTGTCAAAATAGTATAAAGAAGTGAGGAGTCATCAATACTTTTTTCAAACTCAGACAGATAATTAATTTCAGACTTTCTTTTCTAAGTAAATAGAATACTGAAATAAAGTAACAGAATTGCTGCAGAAATTTCATTCTTTCAACTATTTTTAAAAACATCTAAAAATTTATGCAACCTACAATTTCTGATTACTTTCACCATTTAAGAATATGTTCTTACAGTACTGCACATTCCTCATGACCCATGTTTAATGGGTAAAAAAAGACATGAAAAGAACTGAAAAAAGCTTCAGTCTAAAGGAAAACAAGATTCCCAACCCTCAGAATATCATCAAAATTAAAAGGAAACTTTTTCTCTTCTCCGCAGAATTATGGGCAAATTAGAAAAGATTTTTTTTTTCACATTCTCATATTATTTTCTAGATGTAAAAGTAAATGAAACTATTTAAAACATACATTATAAAAAAGCCAAGACTTGGTAACAAAGTATTAAAAAATAGGCTTGTTTTCTTGTTTATTTATTTTTGTAACAAATTCTTGTGTTTTTTTATCCTCACGCAGAACTATCCATGTTAGGTTTAGGTCTGAACATTAGGAAAAAAAAGAGAGATGCCCCATTTAATCATGTAAATAAGAAATCAGAAAAGTAAATGTGCTGCTCTTTAGAGCATCTAGAAAGCTGGCCACATGTCCAATACCTAAATGTGGATTTTGAATTTTAATTTAAAGTCTCTCATTCTCTCTTTCTCTCTCTCTCTCTTTTTTTTTTTTTTAATGAATAGGATTTAAAGGACATGGGTAACTAGACATGTTAGAAACACAGAAGCTCATTTTCCAGTCATAAAATGGTTAACTAACTTCCAAAACCCGACTATTCTTGTTTTAACATGAGTGAACTTTGAAAAATGAGCAACATTATTTCCTAGCAACATCAAGAAAAGATAAATATGTCTATATTTTATGCCTTCAAAGAAGGGGATATATAATTTATTTGATAAGTCACCGCTATGAGTCTTTTAAATCTTAGCATTTCTTCCTTGTTTTTCCCAGTACCTCATTTTCTCCCAAGGATTTTCTATTTATTATTCTGAACTCTGGTTTTCATCTTTCTCTTCACTTTGATTCACTCCCTCTCATTTACTATTTCCCACTCTAGTCATTTTTATCTACCTTTTCCATTGTCCATGATTTTGTCATACCTACTCCGCCTTCAGTTCTTGTTTGTGTTCTCTTTCACTTCTCCAGTCTTACAAGTCCTTCAATTCTTCTTTCACTTACTTTTTTTCTCTTTTTATTTTTGCTTCCTTTTTGGTGATTTTTTTTTTTTAATATTTAGATGTACTGTTTTTTTTTCCTGTTTTCCTGCCTTACACATTCTTTGCATCTCATTAAAGGTTTTCTTATGGTTCCCTTTTGCATTCTGCTTTGGCAGCATGTTCTATAAACAGTGGTGATATCATGAATAGTAATTTTAGTTTCAATCCCATCATAATTTTACTAAGTGTTCCCAGCATGCCAGTTTCTCATGCATAGTTATGTGCATCTTCATTCATGATACACACGTGATTATATGACTCCCTCTGTAGTGCTGTTCCTTTTCTATGGTAACATTGCATGTATGCCGTTTGTGTGCAATGGAGATTTGGAGAGGTGGCCTCTTTATATGATCAAAGTACCTGCAATATACAGAGTACTTTGAAGAAAACTTAGAAGCAGAGAGTCCTCCATTTAGTTCATACACTATCATGTTAGCAAAACTGCAGAACTAGTACTAGCATTATATTTTGTATATTTTCTACAGAAAACTGTAGAAAAAAAGAACCAACATTATCTTTTTTTATTATTATTTTACTCATTATTGGTATCATCATACTTCCTACTGTCTTTTTTCTTAACTTTAAAAAAAGACTTTTTTTTAACTAGAAAGGTTTTTAGAAAAACCTTCCTCCTACCTTACAAAACAATACTAATATTAAATACTGTAAGAAACTAGTGTTTATATTCCTTCTTTTATTAACATACTGTTTCCAATATTATCTTCTTTTCCTCCCTTTTTCCATCTCTTTTCTAAAATTCTGTTTAGAAATTCATTGTCATTTGAACCAAACTGTTTTATGGAAGCTAACTATCGGGCTCTTACCTCTTCTCCATTTTTTAAGCTACTTTTCTTCTTGGACCATCTCTCTCTCACAATTTCTCTGTAAGTTTATTTTATCTCTACCTATTAAAATCTTCCCAATCTTTAGATGTTTTAAAGTCAAGCTTATCTTCCTGATGTGATAGTAAAATTATTTTTGTTTTTTATGGTTTTTCCTCACTGGGTGAAATATTTTTACCTAATCTTGCTTCAGTTCATGAATGGCATGTAGATGACCATAATAGAAGAGGAATCTATGTGGCCGATCTTTCAGACACAGGAGATAGATATAATAAAGATTATATATTTTCAGATATCCTACTTGTGGGGTAATTCCAATGATTAAGAAGCTCCTTCAACTCAAAGCTAAGTGAAGGAATGGCTTTCACACATGCCCAAACTAACCTACAGGTAATGGATATTGAACTGTGTCAGACACCAGTCTCTTAAGAAATGTGGGTGTAAAGTCAAACAATTCAGTGGAGTGTACCGGAATACTCATGAGAGTCTATTCAATATCCAGAGATATCAAATCAAGCAGTGGTAATGAAAATGGAGATATGTATAGCGTTTTTGACAATGGAATTAATGAATAACTGAGATTTACTGGCTTCTGTTGTATTGCATTCAGCTTAAAATAGAACTACTGAAAGAGTATTGATTTTTGAAAAAAAATGTTTACCACGACAATTAATGTGTTTGTGGCCACATCCAAAATCCCTGTGTATTACTTGAACTGGTACCGTGCAGAAAGCAGAATAATTGTGAAGAGCAATAGAGCATATTTCAGCTCAAACAGCCTTGAACTTGGGTGGCAGGACTACAACCGTATTTCCGCTTAAGGTGAGTCAAAACAGAAAAGAACAATATCCTCAAGTCTTAGGCCATCCTTACACCAGTCCAATTTGGACCTATTTAGACCACCTGATCATCCTGTCTACAGCAGGCATGACTAATTGGGGTTGCCTACCTTGAATGAAAATAGCAATGAACACAAGACAAGCTTGACTTAAATTCTGTGCTAAGCATGGCAAATGGCTCTTTTTGAACATGAAAGCATCAGTCTCCACAAAAGCCTGATGACCATACCTACTGGTCAAAAGTAAGAAATTAATCTTAATCCATATTATGATTTTAATCACAGCAAGCTCTGGTTAGATGTATGCCACACAGCTGAAATTTGAACAATTATAGATGCCTTGTCTCATCTGTCAGATCTGCTGGGAAGGCTTTCATAAATCTTCTTTTACTGCTTGTCCATTGGTGTGATAAATTGGTATTTTTTCATAGTACTATTTCATAGAACAGTGCATGAAGTTTCATTTTAATCTACGGGATTTTATAGTGTAATAATGACATTAGAGGAACATGAGAGAGGAAAAAGTCCAGGACTTGACAGTATGAAGCTAGATGTCCACAATGTCCTAATACAGTTTTCATATAATGATGGTACATTTATGGCATATATTTGAACAGGTCAAATAATGGCATGAGATGAGTAAAATTCTGGCCCTCTAGAAATAGAGAGAGAGTTTGGCATGAAGTCTGAGAGGCCCACAATGTCTCACAGTATGAGAAGAGCTATGACAACTTTTTCTAAACTTTAATCTTTGTTAGTCTCCCAGAAAGCAAGGACATTCCGTCTTTCCCTCCCTCCCCACTCCCCAACCCCCATTTTATGTGCTGAACTGAATTGCATTGTGCTTTACCTTCAAGTATAAATTAGAATTTCCTTCACAAGACCAATAATTATTGCCAGTCAAATGATAAGAAAATCACTTCTGAAAGCAGAAGTTTCAGAGTAATTTTTTTTTCATTTAAATTCATTCTGCTTTAATTGTCTGTCTAGTTTATGTGCATTAGAAAATATTTCTCAGTTATTTGCTAGAGTATTCTGTATCAATGAATACAAAGGAATGCTTAATCAATGAATCATATAGTAAATACATAGGAAAGTGATATTCTAGCTGTTAAGCCACAGGCATTGTTGCGCACAAAGAGAAGAATCCTTCTTCCAAAAGGAATATAGAAGTATACAAACTCATCTCTATTCAGCCCCAGGCATCCACACACCCTGCTGGCAGCTGAGTATTTAATTTCTTGGTACATTTCTATTATTAATTTGTCTAACAGAAACAATTATCATCAAATTATTAGACCTATTTTTATGAACAAATGTGTATTATTGAAATCTATAAAATCATTCAGATCTGGATGAATTTGTGCCAGATTAGCATCTCACTTTGCCAGTGCACAGAATAAAGGAAATACATTTCTTCCAAGGCAGGCATATGATGCTTATCTCTACTTAGAGATATGCATTTGAATACAATGATAGTCTTCAATATAGCCTGCTATATTTGTGTGCAACAAACCTTGCTGTGAGCTTTGCAGGAGCATGCTGTAGAAAAGACATATTCTGTTACGTGAGGCTGAAAAACTTGTTGCTGCAATCAGCTATAAAATGAGAAGGGATTTTTTTTAATGGTAAGGAAACATGGATTAAGCTCTCTGGGGATACACAGCAGAATCTACAATAGCAGTCCTTTCTAAGCCAGATAAGAAAGCCTATTAGGCAGATGGTATCACACATGAAAAAAAGTGATCAAGCTGTGAGAAAGAGAGCCAGATCTACTTAGTGTGATAATTAGAAAAGAAAGAGCCTCAAAGGGAGTGCAGGAGAGTAAATGACAACATCGCAGCTGGAAAAAAGTAGTGGAGATTGTCATTTGGATCAGGAGTAGGTCAGATTAAGAAGGAGGAAGGCCTGTGAAATTAGTGGGCTGAATTGGTGAAGAATTCGCATATCAGATTATGAGACTGCTGTTTGTTATCACAGTGAAAATAAGATTGATCTGATTCCTGTCTTGTTCCAGTAGTAGTTTGGAAAAATGAATTGCAAAATCCTAGTCTTTTTTTATATGTGTGTGTGTGCACTCCCCAGCAAGCCAAATTCTGCATTTGCTAAATATATATAACTCTATATAAAAGTTATAACTATAACTCTATATAAGAGTTTTGGAATTTTATCTCCCTAAAATTGACAAGAAGGTTGTCATTTAGCTCAATGACTTTAGCTCAGTTTAAAACCAGAGTGCAGAGTAGTTATGTAGATACCAACTGAATGACTTAATAATGGAAAGATAAATCAAATGCATGCTGTTATATCATAAAATATTTATATTTCATAGTAGCAAATCTTAAAAAAGACTTCTCATGTTTAAAAATTTCTTAGTAATAAATAGTTTAAAATTATGAGACATGATAGTCTCTTTCCTCTTTCCAATGTCTCAAAGTCTCTTTTCAAGTATTAAGAAGGAATTTCGTTCCCAATGTGGTAAAACATTCTCTTTTTTTTTTCTCTGCTGTACAGCAAAAAAAAAAAAGCCTGAATATTCAAACACACATTTCGGTGCTTAACAGGTATCAAAAGCAAATGCTCCACTGCAGTGTACAAGACAACTTTAGCAAAATGTATGCTGCGTTCAGTTCACTTAGCACCTGAGGCATAATGACCCATACAGGCATTTTGTTCCTTTGAACTTTTCTGTAGACATTGGATTTAAAGAAGAAGCAAACTGCTGCCAGCACATTTTATTAAGAAGTTAGGATTTTTTTATTGTTAAAAATATTCTTTAAAGTCTCTAAGCACAAATTACAATTTTAAAAAAATTCACAATATGTGACTTTCATCAAGGTTTATATTAAGATTAATCTTATTGCAATGTCACGCTTAAAAATAATCCTAATTTCAGGATTTAAAAAATAAGTTACCCTGCTGTCTTGACTTCACCATGTGCTGCTTATGAAAATCATGTAGCTCAAAGAATGAATATTCATGGTCATGAAGAAAAAACCTTATTTAACCAAGCAAAGTTAATGGCGATATTTCGATTTATTTGGGGAAGGAAGAGCTAGAAGGTTTTAAATTTTTCCTCCTCTCGGCATTTTGAACTGAGGCATTTTTGTACCTATTCACACCAGTTCAGACCTGTATTTTCCTGAGTAGTGAGCAGTTTCACTGGTTTCCAAGGTTACTACAGAAAAAAATCTCGTATTGGACAATGAAGATGCTTCCCCTTGGGAGCTTCTTTCAATAACCATTAGCTTTTTTTCTCAGCAGAGGAGAATTATGTTCATTCATAAAAGACGTAGTACTGTTCCAGCCTTTTTGTATTGTGTGATTTGACCTTATTTACTGTTTTTGTGGAAGAAGATGGAAGTAGGTAGAATAAATTAAGGCTAATTATGCATTGTATAATGGAATATGATCATCAGGTTTACATTCTTCTGTTCAGTTTAATTTATTATTCCTTTATGTGGATATTAGCAGAAAAGGTAAATAGCATCTTGGCACCATATGTTTGCATGAGTACTTCTGGCGTCATTTCTAATTCATTTCCTCTTATCCCAAACTTTATACATCATTATTTTACAAGACTTCTTTAAATCAACTCACTCTTGTTTATTTCACTTTTGAATGTCTCATGTTTCTGCTTCACCTCACTTTTGGTCTTCTTGCATAGAAATAAAAATTATGCCTTTTTTGTGTTTTTTAAATTTCTACTTGCTCTAGAAAGAATGTTGTGCAGATTCATATTCCATCACAGAATGATATTAGAAATTAAAGAAAAACCCTCTGAATTTGCATCCGCATCTCATCTAAAAATCTGTAGGAATTATCACAAACATATTGAAATCTTTGTAATTTCAATGTTAAAAGTGGAAGGATAATATTTACTCATACTTGTTAAATCCTCTGAGACATAGAGGAGCGGAAAAAAGGAAGGGGCTTCTCAGCACTTCTAGAAATATCTTCCAGGCATTGCCATTAATCCACGGACTAATTTTTACCCAATAATTTTATATTTATTTAGGCATTTTTGTTAATCTGTTGGATTTCTGAAGACCAAGAACTCTGATTTATTTCAATAGAATTTAGACACCGACATAAGCTTTAAAAAAATCTGAGTTCACACAAGTTAATTAAAATCCCTTTTGCTTTTTAATATCCAGTCCAGACTGCAGATTATCAAAAAACATGCTCAGTTCAGCATATGTGAAAGGTTTCTAAATTCACAGACATAGCAAAACATTGGGTCACCCAAAGCCTGGCAGCACCCAGTTGCTCCTGTCTGTGGTGCCCTGAGGTTCAGAGCTGGGCCTCTCCTCTGACTCTTTTGCCCTTAGCAATATGTCAGCAATTCTTCTACCCATGGCCGCAGTGAAACAGGATGGAGGGAGGAGCTCGTGACAACATGCCCTTGTTGCATGATAGATACCTTTGATTCCTTATATTCTTTTTTTATGTGTCTACATGGAATGGTCATGGAAAAACTAGACCTAGTGATTGTTGATGCTGTTTCCTCTATTGTTTCAGAGTAGGTGAACCTTGTTTGGTGGTCTTGCTATCTTTACAGAATTTAGGAATAGTGTATGTTGTACTCATGGAACGTAATCATCTGAAATATAGCAAACTTAGAAAGAATACGATGAAATACCAAAAGCTGTAGTAAAAATGACTTAAATAATAACTTAATAATGCCATAATAATGAGCAGTTAAACCGCAGAATTTTGAAGTTATTGTAAAAGCACTAAAATATTCTTGTTAGGGTTAGGGAAAAAGTCACATATTACTATAATATCAGCATCTCCTTAAAAATTGAGTAAAATGTCTCTTTTAACTGTTGCCCCATTCAAAGGTTCTTTTTTGGTTTGTTTGTTTGTTTTTGTTTTCTGAGACAATCATGAATGGAATAATTTATCCTTAGTTTATTACATTTTCCCTCCAGAGAAATCTCAATAAAAAAAATCCACTCTGTTTTTCTTATAGTAAAGAATGACTGAAGTTATAAAATCATCATAAAAATCAACTTCTTGTAACATTTATTTTTCTTAGTAAAAGTTCTGCTGGCAGTTATTTCCAGATAGCCAGATACTCAGATATTTCTGAGGTTAAATGACTGGTTTCACTGAAACCTGGGGCATGAGTATTCTGTATTATTCTCCATGCATATGCAATGCTTTGCTTCACATAGCAATTATCTTTCAAATAATAATTTAAATAATTCTCTAGCAGTAACTAGTAATAACAAAAAGCTTAAGAATTATTTAGAAATAAGAGTAGCATAAGAAAAAAAAAAAACAAAAAGAAGACTGTATGTCTCATTTGTTATGAGTGAAGTAAGTAAATTATTCAGGCCTGGAAGGCAGTCTTTATTGCAGGCTTTGGTCATACTTCATATACTAAATCTACTGTAAAAATAAATAGCTCAAGTGGTATTAATTACCTTAAATAGGATTTTTATTTGATTTTTGAATGTTGACAAAAGAGAGTTTTAAATCCCACACAGAATCCTGAGAAAATTACCCATTTATATGCGATGAAACCGTGCCATTGTTTACTCATGTGGTAGATGAAGGGCACTGAATGCAAGGGGAGGACCAAACCGAAGCTATCTATCTCAGCAGCAGCTGCAGGAGGTGAGGGTGCCTTTAAGGGAGTGCCATGTGCCTTAGGTGTATCAGTTCTTGCTGCTAAGATGTGCTGACTCTAAATGTAGAAGGATTTTGATATTCTGAGTAAATTCCCTTAATGTAACTGACAATATATAAAATAATTCTTTGCTTTTCAGACTCCTCCCATAGTGAAAAAAAAAGATACATCTTAATTGCCTGAGGGTTTTGTGCTGAGCTACAGACAGCAAGGCTATGTGATGTCATCTTTAGTCAAAAGACCATTTATATGCTTATAATGGACATAACATGGAGCTGATTTTTGTCTCCTTGCTAGTATCTTTATCTTAGAGTAATTTTAGATAACTTTATCTTCCTTATCATTCTATTTTAGTTCTGTGCACTCTTCCTGGTTCCCCTACTTGACTGATCAATTATTCTGGAAGTTCTGATTTTCTCAATTTATTATGCTTTGAAATTGTCTTACCTCTTTTTATTTGCTATATACATATACATATATACTATATATATTTGTGTAGTCCTGTCCATTAAATGGTTGTCAAAGTTGTCTTGGTAAGCTGAGAGATGTGGTTTTTGTCTTTCCATTAGGAATCAACAGCTGCTGAGACTTAAAACCTCATGTTCACAATGACAGGCTCACACATACGTGCCCTTGCTTCACTTTGCTGTTTTTCTTCTCATTTCTCATGCTCATGATTTGAAAAATGCTCATCAAAATCTTAACAACTCTTCATTTATCTGAAGAAACCATATCTGTCTATAATGACATGAATATTTTTGTTATTTATTAGTCCCCAAGAGGTTCATTTTTCACATATATCCCACAAAATTATTTGTTAATGTCATCGATATGCCTGCCAAACACAAGTTTTGGTGCTGCTTTGAAAATATAAGATGTATATAACATGTAAAATATAACATGTTTTATCTGTTTGTAGGTATAGCACTGAACCTCAAGGATTAAAATTAATTATAATTCTACTACGGTTGTTTTTTTTCCCTATGATTTACTGACCTTATTCTATCACCTACAGTATTTCAGCAGACAGTTCCTCTGGGTCACTGTCTTCTCAAAGGGAAAACATTATCAATCCTTTAATAGGCAGAATTAATTCAAATTCACTTTTCTTTAGTTGCCTATATTTTTAATGAAGAACAAAAAATTAAAATAATCTTCCCACCCTTTCACTGGAAATTTTTTTCACATCAGTCAAATTTAGCCTCTGGCACTTTATACTAATAGGAAATACAAACATGTATGCTCCTCATCGCCCAGTTTCAGACTTGATGCAATGCTTGCCAATTGTTTTTAATGCTTTTTTTAACCTTCAGTGGATTCCACATTTATTCCCCAACAGAACCTGAACTCTATATATATATTTGCTCCTGACTTTTCATGATCCGGGCTGATTAAGCCATCTTTGCCATGTTCCAATTTGTTTTGTCAAGTGACCAAATGTTTATTGATGGCCTGCCTGGGTGTCCTTCTTGGTGGTTTGCTTCTGCAAGTCTAAAAAGTTCAAAGCGCCTAGAACTTTATAAAAATATATACCACCTTTCAGTATTGATTCCCAGATTAAGCCACGGTAAGTATACTGCTTTTCTATCACAATTTTCTGGGTCAAATGACTTCCCTCTTTTTATTGAATTTGTAGTTAGATAGGTTTTTCTTCAGTTTATTTTTCTCTACTCCACAAGTCCTAATAAATTTGAACATACAGCAGTGTCAAGATATCAATGGAAGTAATTTGTCTACATTAGAACATTTAAACTGAGTGATGCTAAAATCTATTAACTCCTCCCTTGTTTACTTTTCCATATATATCTGTCTGTCCTTTCTATCACCCTTTCTGCCCATAAGGGGTCAGAACAACCTAAGCACTTTATGTGCCTACAGTGCCTAAGTGTTTTGTGGTTGACATGATTTGGGATTGGTGACTCCAGTGGTAAGATCTATGGTAAGTTATTTAGGCTCATATCAGCTTGTATCTAAAGAAGAATACATGCAGACCAGCTCTTGGTAAGCTAAGGAAATGTCACTCTGGCAATGGTGCTCTGAGATCAGACTCAAGCATCTTTTTGTTTCCCAGATCCTTTCTCTACTCAGTAACCACATCCAGGATTATGCATTCATGTTATTAAACATCTGCTAGAAAATGAGACTTTAGAATAATTAAAAACCAAAACAGTGCCCATCATCTTGGGGCTGTTGCTGTAGAAGCATCCAGCCCAGCTGTATGAGGTCGCAATGCTTTTCTCTCTGCTCTCAATTGTCTTGCTGCACAGAGATGGACAACAGTGAACACAGAGATTATCGCAGCTGATTCACACGAAGAACTCGCTGCCCTTGAGAAATTCCCTGAGAATCCTCATAGCATTCCATTTGATCAGTTCCAAGAGTACCTTCATTGTATGTGGTGCAGGCTGTAATGGAAAACAAAAGAAAAGTATGTGTAAAGTCATTCACAAGTACATTTGAACAATAATTCCACTCTTCAGACAGGTTGCCTTTGTGGATTTGGTGCAGTAATGCAACTATTTTCTTTGTCCTCTGCTGTTTCTGACTTGGCAGTGATCCAAAATCTTATGGCCCAAATCTTGTAAATGCTTTCTTTTGATTGTAGAATCTAGTGGCATGACTAAAGTCACTGAAGATTGTAAATATATATTTCTTTCCATGTAATAGATGAAGAGCAGTGTTTTTGGTTCAGTAAGTATAGCCATTATAGCTAAGCAAGGTTTATCCTTCCACAAAACAAACTATTAACAACTACTGATTTGCAAGCCATTTTTGTAATCCTCAACCCCTGTAAACTGCCCTGCATTAACATCGTTGTGTTAAAACAGTTGAATCCTAGAGTCTAAAATTTCAGTGAATGTCAATCTTATATGAAATAATGATGTGTGGATATTATCATACTCTCCATCTGTTTCCACTTTCTTTCATTATGAAAAAGTAATTCATTCAAGTAGGTAACTTAACCCACAGTCTAACTAAAATGATATTTGCGTCAGATCAGCAAATTAATTTCAGAAAATGTTCATAGTATAGAGAATGGAGGACAGAGAGAAAAGGCCTGCTCCTATCCACTCCCTCTAAAACACTGCATTCCACTTCTGAAAGTGTTCTGATGCGCACATACTGTCCACAGGCAATGGGCTAAAACTCCCTGGTACATTACTCTAGATTTATGATGGTACAAGTTGGTTGAGTTTTCACTTGAAAATTCATGAATATAATCCTGGAGTGTTGAACTGAGGAATTAGGCTCTTTATTTTTAATAAAACTGGTAATATTATCAGAGTGCTTTCCTATCTTAAAAACTAATATAAAGCTCAGTTCGGAAAACCTGTGCAAACACATATCCACTACCAGGGCTAGTTCTTCTGAAGTTATTGATTTTATTTAGGATAGCTGGAACTATCCATTTTATCTGTCGAGCCAGACACTGGCTCTACAGCACTGGAGAAATCAGGTTTTACAAGGAAAGGAAAGGCAAGACAGTAAAGACTCAGTGAAGGGGCTAGGGATGTTTGCTGGTGCAAGTAGCACCTCTGAAATTGTTTGGGTCCCACACAGAATCAAATCTGTTTAGGTCTGATGGCTTCACTGGCTGCTGTAGTAGAACATTTACATCTTGCCCTTCTGCTGCTGTTCAGAGATAAATATGACTTTTTGTCAATCCTCTAAGAGGAACTAATGCCAAACTTGGGTGACTTCAAGGTCATGCGATCTGATCATAATTCAGGGGTGCAAAATTGCTTCTCTGGTATGTGAATTTTAGCATGTTTCAAGGAGAAACACATTCTCCAATTCTCTTACAGTTAATTGTCGGGCCACAGTGAAACAGAAAGGAAAGCAGGCCCTTTAGATTTCCACAGTGCTGCCCTTGAAAATGTGAATTCTATCACTCATAAATAAGTATGGCATTATATTTAGTTACAGAATCCACAGTAACAAAAGCATAACATTCCCAGCCTGAGACATAGCATCCTTTGTTAGCTGTTTTCTGAGTTGTTTTAGACAAATAGTTTTATTTACTATGGGTGTTTTACATTTTTTTTTCTAATACTATTAAAGAAGACAACTTTGGATCAATGTACTTGGAAGCCATTTATTCAGCCAAGGTGAAATATATAAAGCACTCTATTCCAGATATGTTTGGCTTGTTTCCATCTCTTTGTTCATTTTGCCCTTCAGACTATTTTTATTAGTTTGCTATATGTATGTTTTCAAAGCATCCTTTCTCTATAAACAATAAGTAGTTAATAAGGGAGAAACAGCCCACAAAATATAACTAATGACAAGAACAGAATGTTTGAAGAGCCAGGAAAATCACCTCAAGAGGCATATTTACCTTTTTTCCAAGACTTTGTCACCTACTCGATCCTTCAATCCTCTGCCTTCCAAATTCTTATATATTGCTTAGAGGAAGACTCAGATTAGCCTCTGCAATTATTTGATGCTGTTGTGAGAAATGAAAATGAATGATGACCTGCAAAAATTGGTTTTTCTTTCTTCTTTGCTAAGTCTAGTTCATTTTCTGTTGCAGTTGAAGATTTTATATTCTGGGATGGCCTGTAACACAGAAGGGCCATTAACTGCTACTGGCATGAGGCAGAAAAGCTTACAAATCATTAAAGATCCTCCTCATGATGTAAATTATTGAGAAAAAAAATAGCCTCTAAATCAGCAGCACTTGCATGCAGTCCCGCTTATTTTTTGACTATGCTTTATGAGGATCAAGCAAGTAATTTTTGAGTTCATATATCTTCAGTTTATCTAATACACATCTTTTCTGAACACTTCCTTGAACATTTCATAACACTCCAGGTTACTTTCATAATTCACATTTGCATGAACAAGATATTACATGGTGCAACACATTATTCAGTAGTATATGTGGACCTATAAAATGTGCATTTTTTATGTCTTGAAACATTATGTGAACACAGAGCTGAATAAAGAAGTCTATTTTTATTGAGAAAGGAAGGAGGAATAGGGAATATTTTCCTCTGTATTGGCTCAAAACTTATGCAAGCTTTACCTAAGAAAATAGCTTTATCCAGGAAAACTCCATCTTCTCTCCTAGTTTCTCACAGGTAAAATAGGAATAAAATACTGCTACAAACAAACAAATATACTTCTCAGGAATAGGAAACAAGGTGGAGCATGAAAACAAAAGACTTTGGTCATCTAGAAATATATCGGTAGAAACTTTGGACAATTCAGTGTCCTACTTGATTATGTAGATCTACTATGTTAGAAGAACACTGTAAGAGAACAGGTTTTTTAAATCTCTGAATACAAAAAGTGCTTGCAAATGAAGGACTAAATAACAGATATCAGTTTTGGACAATCTTATTAGTTGCAAAATTTAAATGTAAAGTTTGCCTAAAAGTAACAAGTTTTGGACAATGGAAAACCCAACATTCATCACTTATATTTTTCAACAACAAAAAATGTATGTTTTTGAAAAAAAATGCAACTTTTCTGATAAAAAATAATAATTTGCTGTGAATTGACAATTTGACTTTGTTTTTTCTGTGAGTTTGACACAGTGTTGAACCAGCAACACAAGCCTTTTTTTTTTTTTTAAAAAATGTTACTTCAGATAACCAAAAAATTCCATGAAAATTGACATTTTCTTCCTCTTCTGCAGAAATATGTAAAATGTATACAGTATTTTGATCGGTCAGTATGACAGCCATCCAACACTAGTGATCAAAACCTGATTCTGCAGTGTTTCTCACTGTCATGATTAATGTCCCCATGTACAGCATTGTTTCTGGGTGGAGGGAGTAAAGAGAAAATTGAAAAATACATTACACATGGCCACATAAAAAGAAAAGCTAATAAAAAAAAGTTAAAAAGATATAATTTGTATCAGACTGCTTTTCTTGGACATTCCTTTGACTTTTTTTGCAAATTCATCATGGGTTTCACTCAGTGTGAAGTAAAAAAGACCAAATGAGAAAAAGGTGACAAGTTTCCCATTTGCTTAATGTCACTGTTTCTATGGATTAACTGAGGTTGGTGAGCTGTAGTATCTATGAACGTGATTGTAAGATTGCAATGTGAATCAGTGTTGGTTATAGATTAGAATATTTCATTTCAAAACCACCATAAACATCTTCATTAGTATCTCACTGGAGTGTATGATTGTGTGAAATAGCACAAAACTACAGAGAGATTGCTACAGGCCAAGATTGGTAGTGGGAATATTGTTTTCACACATCCATCAATCAGGGTCTCACTTTAAGTTTGGGAAAAAACACAAGATGAGAAAGCTTACACATAATGACGTTCATATTTGTTAGAGAATTCCTTTTATTTATAGTATTTTGTCCAACAATATGGACAAGTTCTCTTTTGTACAAGTACCTTTATGCAACATCAAATTAAGACTTTTTCTGTATAACCGGAAGTGATCTAGTCAAATACTTATTTTGAGCACACAAACAAAAACATGCAAGACAATTTAACTTTATACCATGTCATTAACACAAATATCTCACAATTCCCAGCCACTACCACCATGACTTGTTTTAAATGTCATGTTCTGAATTTCAAATCAACAGACACAATTGGGATTGTGTCCTGCCATCTAAATTTTATTGGAGTGATCTTTTATCTGCACTGTGATTAACTGAGCCAATTCTGGAACAAAGTACTTAAATGATTAAAAAGTGAGATGTTTCAAAGGGTGTTTTAAGGTTGGTCACCTGGAATGGCTGAATGGGGAACAATGGGAATGGTTGCCAAATTATTTTGGCATGAGAGCTGTCAAGCTTTTTTGGACAATGAAGAGAAAAGCTTTTGATACAGGCTTTAAATTAGATTGAAGAGTCACTTAGAAGAACCACGTGGATTTTGTTGGTTGTAAGCAAAGAGGAATAAAAAGGAATCAAAAAAAAAAAAAAAAAAGGACTAGTGAAGGGCTGGAGGAGGAAAGGGCAACCCCAAGAATACTGACAATTGGGGTACTTGCATTGGAATAGGAGCTCCAGTTCAACAAAGTGGGGCTGGTTTATGTCAATGATGTTAGCATAAAGTGGCAGCAGATTGAGAAACAGTGGTAAAAATAATTGCCCCATCTGGGACACTGGTCTGTCTATTTTGAAGTTGAGTGACTCAGAGAGCTAAGTGTATGTTGTATAAGAGCTATAACACTGAGATAGTGGTAGGAGGATTTGCAGACTATAAGCAATATTAAAAATGAGGTGGAAATAATTAAAGTGAAATGAATGAAAGGGAAGCCTAAGCTAAGAAGAAAGTCATGGGGCTTAAGGATGGACTTCAAAGAAATTTTCCTTCCAAACAGATGTATGCAGTAATCAGCAAGATGACGTTATATTCGAGATTCGTGCACATTTCTTACAGCGATAGAAACACATCTAAAGAGTATTAATTGAAATACAGAAAATAGAGATTGTTATTAATAAATATGCATTAATCTAGTGTTTTAGGATATTAATTGTAAAATTGTATGAGCAGACAGCAAAATTTGATAAAGGAGAAAATGAACTTGATGAATTGAAACTGAAGCTGAGGCATAACTAGAATGCAAACTGAAAGCAAAAGCAGTTTTTGCTAGTTTCTAAGAAGGTAGGCCCAGGTAGTAAGCATGGTGGTTCTGCTAGCCCTAAAAGCTTTGTGCTAGGCAACCTTTGTGGAAGATATGCAAAAATGTGGTGACAGTGAAGGCATGTGTAATGAAGATAGACAGAGCCAACAATACCACAGTCTGTTCACATACCACTTGTAGTATGAACTACTGCAGTGGCATTGGGGTACAAACAATAAACTGCTGAGGAGAAGGTGATTTTTACCCTGGGAAAGATACTTAATATAATTCTGTTCATAAACTTTTCTGTAATTCCTATTGATGCCAGAGAACGTTTAATAAGCACATGCATCTATAGCTTGCTGTAGTTGGGGAGAAGCCCACTTGCTTCCCAAAATCAACAGAGTTAGCTGGGCAAGAAATAGGCACATGGTATCCAAGATGCCTCCCCGAGGACTGTATTTGAAGAATTATTTTGGAGGGATCTTGGATGTTGCACATCCAGCATTTCTTTAACATCGTCAAAGTCCCCAGTTCATGCAAAATCACAATTTGCTTTTGTGTAAGGCTTTATTCAAAGCCAAATAAAACATTTAAAAAAAAAAAATCTGTATAGATGTTTTGGTAAAATGACATACTAGTTAAAGACAGCTGATTTTAACAAGACTATTATTCTTTCCTATAATTCTACCATAAGCAGTAGAGGTCTAAAAATCATTACATTTTCTTCATTAGTTTCTGTGTATTGTACTTCTGTAGATCTCCACCAAAGGATTTAAGCTACTCTGTAAAGAAGTTTCTCTGCGAAAAAAGCTGCAGTGAAATTATAATGAAACCCAAGCTTGATTGCTGCAGGTGCTTGTTGTTGCGTCTAGACTTCCCTCCTGAAAGCCTATATGCTATTGAACTTTCCTCCCTTCAGCTACTCTGGAGAAATGTCAGAGAACTACCCTTAACTTTTTTCCTAAGAGCATCACCACTCCTGTACTTAAGAGTGAGAGCTATATGTAGAGACAAACTCTAGTAGCTCTAAAGTCTGATAATTTTTCAGTAGAATATAAAATTACTTAATGTCTAAAAGGACAGAGTTGCTCCCTGAAGTCTTCTCTCACAGTTTACATTCTTCTGAGGAAGCAAAAGTAGGGCTCTGATCATGACGTGATGTATTCCCGTCACTAGTACAATGAGAAAAAATGAGCCTTTTCTTGACTACAAAGAAAAATCACTTTTACAGCAAGGTACCACTGAACAGAAACAGTAATTCTAGAAAACTCTCCAAACAACAAATGTAACCTGGAAGGGTAATAGACTCAAAGAATATTAGTTCATTTGTGTAGGGAAAAGGTTGCTCATGTTTTCCAGGATGGTAGCAAACAATTTGGAAAGAATTAATTAGCAGAAACAAAAACGAAAATCCAACCTATTAGCTGCAGAAGCTGTTAAAAAGAGACAGATGGGTAAACAGAGCAGTTTTTCCATTTGGTTTGGGTTCAGTTATTGAGGGTAGAAAAATCAGAATGCAGCAAGTATTTCTTTCATTTGCTCCATGTTCTAGGTCAGCATTCAAAGCTATGTATGGGCAGTACAGGAGTTTTGAAATTTTGTCTTCTGCTTTGGATATTCATGCCAACTGAATACCTTGCTGTAGATACCTGGTTATAGCTGTGCACACACGTGACCGGGACTGCTGCTTAAATTGGTAATGGATTGTGCTTATTTCTACCGTGCCTCTTCCTTTGTTGTCTCTCCATCCGGCCCTTCCACATACTACACCAACTGCTCTAATACAAAATCTGGAAAAATATCTAAGGACTAGAGTGTCAGTGGGGTACTACTTGTCTGAATAGGAAGAACTGATTGTGGAAAATCAGTGTTGGAACACTGGAGAAATGACAAGAATGTTTGTGGTGCCTGGTGAACCCCATGAGCTCTTGTATGGGGGCGAACCCCCTAACAGGTTATCATTCATTTATACAGCTCTTTGAAAGGGAGGAAGGATGTCTGCTATGCAGGTCTGTGATCCCCTTAGTCTCTTTGTACCCAGTTTGTCTCAGCAAGTGCTGGGATGCTCAGGTCCTGTGCTATGTTTCTGTTGTTACTTGCATCACCATTCAGAAATGCATCTCTTCCTTACACTCTTCTGAGACTCTCCATCTTTGGAAATCCTTTTGTATTTCAGGGACACACTAATATCCAGATAGATAACAAACATATTTTGTGTGTCTTTAGAAAAATGTGTGTATGATATTTTGGACGAATAACTGGAAAAGAATATTTCAAACTTATCTGAATAGTATAACTTACTCCCTACACTGCAGTGCTTGCTGACATTATTTGCAAAGTTGAAAAGATTGGAAGAAATAATTGTTCTTTTACTTCAGCAGCACTGTGGAAAAGCTCTTTATACGTTTTAAATTAAATTAATCCCAAGGCAGTAACTTAATGCATTGCACAGTAAAAATGTCAAAATGTCCTCTGCGCCTCATGCACAGACTTTTAGATTGATTTATATATACATGAAATAGCTTTAGTATTACTAGAACATTTTATGTACTGCTCAATGTTTTCTTAAATTCCTTGAAAATTAATATGAAATATTAATAGGTGCATTGGGAGAGTTTAGTCCATTAACTATAAATTAAAAGTTGTCATTCATTATTTAGTGGTTAAATTCAGGCTGCCAGTTCTAGTAGTTTTTGCTGTTCTAATTATTGTTTTCTTAATTGAAATAATAATGTTGTGGTACAACTCCAGGACAAAAAAAAAATCAGAATAATTGAAAAAGAGGCTTAAGTATCTTTACTTAGAAATCATAAGGTGTGCCCTCAGAGTAAAGTGGTTGCTTAGCCCCAAGGAATAAAGAAAGTAATAAATGTATTAAGTTGTATGTTTTTGCTTGTCTAAGTTTTAAAAAGGGCAGATTTTCAGGATGACAATGACTAATAAAATTAATATATACCTCTAGTATTAGTTCACCTGACTAAAGACTGCAAAAATATGATTTCTTTAATTAAGATCCAGTCTTGATCAGATTGTAAAGTCACATATTTCTAGGGTAATTGTTCTGAAGTTCATATTAGTATTTCTGGGTGAGTTTGGTTCATAAAGGCTCCATAAATTATTACAGTTCCGGTGAGGTCAGGAGAATTATGGGGAGTATTTTTGTCCAGCTAATAAAAAATGCCTTTTTAAAACAAAGCAAACCTATTTTCTGGATGAAGGAATGAAGGACCAATCATAAGAGAAATGTTTCATTTTAAAGAATGAAACCTTCTTTCCTTTAAAAAGAAAGGTTACATATTTACAATAAATCATCATTATCTGAGCTAGTCATCTCAGCTTTTCTTTAAACTCAAGGGTGAAATAAGAAATTTTAGAGCATCTTTCTTACCCTATGGTCAACACCTACATAGAAGTGAAATGAATTGTAGTTCCCTTCCCTTCCCTTCCCTTCCCTTCCCTTCCCTTCCCTTCCCTTCCCTTCCCTTCCCTTCTGATAGAAACTGAAATGATTAGCTCAACTGTATATATCCACATTAGGGAATCCTAATACTATTAGTTTGATGGAGCAGCAAGTCAGCAAGTAATGCTTGTGAAAGTAGCTGATACAAAAGTGAAATAGCCATCTGAACATTTGCTCGGAGAGATATCTCATAAAAAAAGTGCTTTTAACTATAAGTCTGCAGTGGAAACCTAGACTGTGAGTGAGAGATGATCAAAATGTAATGGAAAGTTTCATAAACACTGATTCAGAAATTCCTACAGGATTTCAAGATGAAGACTTTTTCTTTTTTGGTGGGATCTATATTATATTATCACCTCTGTCTGTTCTGCTACTCATTAAATTGGCATAGCTTTCCTGAAGTGAGTAGATTTCCAGCAGTTCCCGTTCTTGACAGTATGGCTCATAATTTAGTTACAAGATCAGACAGATGCAGAATGACTTTTTTGACTCCTTACTCTTCTCACTACCTTGCCAGTCTTCCCTGTCTACAATAGCTCATTTTTCAGATATAGGCTTTTGCTCCAAGAGAAGTTTCCTTTGGATGCAATTTACTATTCAAAATGCTCCTCCTCATTCTTTATTCTGTGAACATACTGATAAAATTCGAGAGAATATACTGATAGTCAGAAACGCAAAAGGTGAGATTTAGCATTCATACTGCTTGTTTGCATCTTCAATAACACAGTATTCTTTGTATGCTCTGAAAGAGGGAAAAAGGGAATGAACTGCATTAAAAAGGAGAAGGGAGGATAATAAGGAAGGTTGATGGCCCCTGTTCTTCCATAAATTGAAAAGAGCAGGCGCTGCAGAATGTTCTCAGAGAAGAACTACGCTGCTTCAGATCACCTAAATGTCTCCCTTATTTGATACTATTAACACTCTACTATGGTCAACTGCATAGTAAAAATCCCATCAGTAGAAGAAGAGTTGCTCATGTGTGACTGACTAATTCCTCCAGTGTCAACGGAAAGAGTTTGAAACACCCTGTGGCACAAAAGGTTAGTTCTGCTGTCACTTTATCAGTGGGAAAAAGCGTATCTTGTCTTTCTTGGGTCACTATGATCCTGCTCCCGATTACTTCTATAAATCATAAATTACAGATGTGATGTTATGTCAGTGATGGATAGCACAAAAATTTGTCAGTTTCTGGCAGACTACCTGCTAACTCTGACCTCTCACAAAAATGGACAAGAATATTAAACTCAGTCTTATATGTTTATTGAAGCCATATCCTAGCACTTGAATTAAAATTTATTACTGAATTTGTTGCTATTTCATAAAACTCAACATGCATCATGCTATTCAAACTCTCATGAAGCTGTATAGTACTCATAGCTGTATGAGTAACTGCATGGGAATCACCATCAGGATTTTGGTGCATGACAAAACAGAAAAACATTTCAATTGTTAAAATATTTTTATGTTTTTTATAACTTAAGTGTCTCATTTAAAATAATTATCAATTCTCTTTTTCTTATGATTTGAAAGAGGATAATGGCAGCGATATGCTTTTCAGTCATGCCTTCATGATCATGGCAAGTGGACTGTGTGATTCACATCTTCAGTTATTAAGGTGCTTCTGTTATAACCTCAGGCCTTTATCCTATCCTGGATGGACCTCATAAAATGATGGTTCCCACCTTTGGGATTTATTAAGCAGACATGTTGTCCTTCACAGTTCTGACAAAGGTCAACTTCAGAATGTTCCTCTTTCTTACAAGCAATTACCAGAAAATACTAGTATTGGAAATGCTTGATATCTTGAACTTCAAAATAATAGTGTGGGGAGTTTTCAGCTCTGGAGTGGGCTGAAATGTGTTGAGCAGGTACAACCTCTTTTAATAAAGCCAAAGTGTTCTATTTTTAACAGTGGGCTTAATTTAATCAGCACAGTTGAAACTTTGGCTATGGTGAGGGAAAGGACTATCATCATCTCATTTATTTAAGTTGCTGCCTTTTTACAATATGAATACAGTTGCTGAGCAGAGTAAAAATAAAAAAAAATCAAATCTGTTACTATTTTGGATGTAGTGAAAAATTTGCTTTATAGCACAGCATTTGAAATATAAACCATAAAGGGCAATGCACAAGTTATATAAGAATAGCAACTTCAGAATAATTGAAGTGCAGCATACAAAAAGACATTCTGTGACCTTGGGATCTGTGAACAGCTGCATAAAGATGTGTGGGAGTGAAGAAAAAAAACAGCACTGTTTCTAAAGATGAGGAAGAGAAGATATTAATCTACAGAACTACTAATGCCAGAGCTGTATAGCTGTTAATAAATTCTGATGAATATTACCGGCCAAGGGAACGTATCAGAGATGCTAAAGGCTGGTTCATTTAAGTAACTGCAATTGAATTGGTACTCTCAAGAATACGCACACAAGGAAGGGGAGGAATCCTCCCCTTCCTTGCTCTATTAGCTTCTGCAAAGCCAGGTCATGCAGATCCTTATTCCAAGGAGAAGCAGATGCAGTTATTGAAGGAACAGTAGCACTGATATCACTGAAGATCTATGTGCCTGTTTAACAGAAATTTGCCAGTGTCAATAATACAATATTTCACTTTTGAACTAATAAACCCTCCCCCAAACTTTATGATTTCCTGTTCCATTTTTCAATTATTTCTAGCTAGAATAAATTGTCTTGTGCAAACCAAAGGAACAGTTGCCAAGTCCATATATTTTTTTGAGGCTGATTCTCTTGCTCAGTATCTCACAGCTCAGTCTCCATATAATTTTCTCTTTCATGTCAGATACAATAGCTTTAGTAAGCTCATGTGGAACAAACCTGAATGCTGATCAAAGGGAGGAAGAAAAAAAAAAACAAATATTGGGATTTAATTCCTCACTCTACTGTATTCTTCTACAGAACTGAGAGATCTGCATTGTACATAAGGCAGCCATTGACCAAAGTACTAAATTTAGGCCTAGGTCTGTGTATGTATATAGTATATATGTATGTATATATTTTGAAGGCAGTAACCTGAAACTGAAAGCAGAAATTAAGCTTGGTTAGCCCCTTTGAAGTTGCCGCTAAAGTAATGACAGTGAGGTCTTTACAAAACTGATAGGTTAGTTGTAGGAAACTTGGAGGCGTAAGAGTACTATGTACTTTATGGAAGGACTGGAGCTTGACTAAGCATGAAGCACATCTAATTTTGTCATTGTATTTCATATAGAATTTTCGATATGCATATATCACACAATTTCCTTTTCTCCATTAATGACAGTGTAAAAGCATAGTGCTTTAGAAATCTGGCGAGCATCAATTCCAGATTGCTTCTGGAGTGTGGTGTGGTGGAATTAATATCTTCCGTTCTGTCAAAAATTCAAAGACTACACTTGTTGGAGACATACATTGATATAATTGCAGAATACGCAGTATGTATTGATGAGTATTCTAAGAGGAATATAGAGATAATTGTACTCAACTGTACTTATAATGAAACAAAATCAATGTTATTTTCTACTATCTTCAGAGAACCATAAAAATAGCTTCAGTGCTAATAGTTATACTAATTGCACATGTCCTTTTGCATACTTACGAATGTAAAATAGCCAGACTATCCCTGAATAAAACAATAATGGCTCTTCTTTGTACATTTGGACATTTAGGGACTAAAGATATTACACAGGTAAAAGTTACTTTATAAAGAAACCAAGACAGGACCACTACAGAACTCTGCAGGTGAAAAGCTGTGTCCTGAGCTATAAAAACAAGTTCTTTTGACAATTGAAATGCTTTTTTTAAGCAAGCCTAAAATGCATATTACCCTGATTTATTTTGAGTGATTTTAAAATAAATTAGAATGTTAAACTGTTTTATTATTTTTTATCTTCAACTGCATCAGTTCCTTGTTACATGTAGCAGCAGATCTTTATAAAATGGAGAAACTCCACAGCATCCAAATGTGATTTGAAATTCATAAGAAATAATGAAAATTTTCTGAGTTCCCAAACTCTCTAAAGCTGTAATCTTCATTAGAAAATAATTATTTTAATTTAAATACTTAATTATTTTTTCTGCTATTATTTCCCACGCCCATCATAACCTTTCATGTACTTAGTGCGACTCCCCTATCTGCAGCGTTCCTCCAGTATCTGTCCTCGATCCTGCAGTTCTATCTCCTCTTCTAAGCAAAAGTAGCAGCTCACTCCGTGCTCGTACTGTGGTGGGGTGGGAGTGTAAGGTTAACTGGGATTCTGCTCTTGTTCCCACCATGGGATGGATATGGCCAAATGTAGTTCTGTGCGGGGACAAGATGGTACTTCAGCCCTAGCTGCTCTGGTGTTTGTAACAGCAACAGCAGTCACTAAACCTGCAGTCCAAGATCTCCAGATTCATGACATATGCAAAGCAGTACCTCGACCATCCATTACTGAAACTGACAAATCATATAGTTTTGCTGTCATCCATATATCTAGTTTCTATTTATTCATGCTTGAAGTCAACCCTAGGGCAAGCAGAGCTCCCAGGTTAGAACTATTTCATATTTCAGTCAAGTACTGGTGCCAGGTAATAGGCCCTGCTTTGTCACCTTGGGGTTGCCATCCTCATAGCCCTGAGCTTACCTAAAGGTCCTGGCATCAACCCAGACATAAGATTTCATCATGTCAATCATGCATAGCATCCATACCAGTAACAAGTTTCTTCTCCCTTTAATATGTGATGAAAAATATTATTGTCATTAATGTTTCAAATATAAAGCTGATTTTTTGATATTATTTTGTGCCACATTATAAAGTGGAAGAGAACATATCCTGGGTGAACGCTGCAGAGCCAAATTGGAAAATGCATCTCAATGCATGGCTGTAAGCTGGTCTATCAGGAGTGCTCTGCGTCTAGCAGTCTCAGCAGAAAGGCAATAATGGCAACCCTTTTTTTAGGGGAAAGCAAATCTAACATGAGCAAGTATGTGAAATAACCAGAATAAAAGAAGGTAGTTACGATGAAAATTAAATGTTGTAAATAATTGCTAGTAAAGATTCAAGGCTCTTTATAGTGCCAGCTGAGACTCTGAGCAGAAAAAGGAGACAATAATGATGGATAATATTGTTTAGGAGTTAATCTGCACTCCAATGTCCTCCTGTATGAGGAAGCACTGACTCACAAACGGGTCCAAGCACTTTGAAAGAGTCAACCACCAAAAAGATAACATATCAGCAGTCAATATATTGCCTCTGAATTTTCAAAAAGCATTTGATGATGCCTTTTATGTTTTTGAAATACATTCTGTCATGGAGTAGGAGTTTGTTCTTGTCTTTGATCAAAAATGGTCAAAAGAAAAATAGGAACCTCATTACAAATACTGAGGAGAATGAGACAAAACCCAGCAGAGTATGTGTGTCAGTGGAAATTATTGAGTAAAAGCTAAAAATTGCCATAGCTATTTTGGGAATTCTTCTTTTACTCATGACTGCCTCAGTGTTTATTGAAAATGGATAGCAGATGGAAGAGTGGCCAAAGAGAAAACTCAAAGCAGTATGAAAAAGAAAAGTGGCTTATCTTTGGCAAAGCAGAATGCACTTAACCAATTAATGTAGACATTGTATCATATAGCTACAAAGTGCCAGTGTTTATGGATAGTCTGAGTAGTCAAGTTTTTGGTCACTTGGAAAGTATTCTCAAAATAAGGTTTTGCTTTTTGAGTCTATTGTATTATGCAAGTCTTTGTTTCACAATTTCTCTCTTGAGCTCTATGACTGATATAAACGTCACTGATTTCCTGATAATTTAGAAGTTTCTACATATTTTCTCTGATGTACTGCATATCCTTAGGATTCCTCGATTCTTTTGTATGTTTTGTCATATGGTTTCTCCATTGCAGAAGAGTCCTAAATCCGTGGGGATAGGAGACAAAACAGTGAGTATCAAAGCTGAAAGGAAACATGAGTGGACATCTGAGTGGAAATATTCTAGTTAGAACTATTTTAAAATTTACCTGGGAAGAATCCAGTAGTGAATTCTTCCTGCTGAGAGCTCAGTATATGTGCTTAATGAAAGGTGCTGCAGACTGTATTTGGAGCTTCAAGGAGTGCTGAGGCTTCAAAGCCTGATATTTGATATATATTCTGATACTTACTGAATAATTCCTGAATGCTGCTTCCTTCTTCCACTCTTGCTTCTTTTGCTTGGGACGGGGATCAGCACTTCAGAGGACTTGGCTTTGTTTTGCTTTAACAGTCCATCAGATATATTTCAAAAGATTTTGGTTTTATACCTTGCCTCTCTGGCTCCAGTAACCTAGTGCTGTGAGACACTTTCCTTAATTACTTCCTTAATGCACACTGTTAGGAACAGCCTGCACCTTGAGAATATATGACTGATGTTGTCAGGCTTCATTCTGACTGCATGAAGAAAAATTTATATTCCATCCAATCTAGTAACACTGCAGATTGGAGTACATGATGCAGATCTCTTAGGGTCCTGGCAACTTTCAATATGATATTTCAGCAGATTTCTAGCACTTGTAATTTATATAGCTAGCTTTATAAGCTGCAGTTTCATAAAAGAAGTGTTAAATTAAGGCATCATCACATAAATTGGTGGCTTTCCTTATGACTTTATAGATGAAAAATTTGAATCCAATACTGCAACTAAACGAAATGACCATTTTATTAAATCTAGCTTATGATTCAATAATTCTGTCAAACTTCTCATTCAGATATCAATCTTTTTGAAGTCTTTTAAGAAGCGTCCCAGACAAAAAAAAAAAAAACAGGTTTATATACTCCAACACTCACACAGCCAGGACAGTGATTTAATCTCTTGAAAGATATTATCAAAGCCTACAGAAATAGCCATTTCCCGTCTTAGAAATTAGTCACGTAACTAAAGCTATCCCACATGTCCATATGTTGGCTATACTACTTGAGGATAATAATGTATTCTCCTAGAGCTGAAAAGAAAATGAAAAAAAAAAGAAAAAGAAGAAAAAGGAAAGTTTATCAGATCCATCCTAAAGAGAATACTTTAGAGTGTTGTCTTCTTTTTTAATATTCAGCACCAAACTTTTTTATTTATGAAAAACTGTTGTTCTGATGATTGGAGGTGACATTCACTGCCTGATTCATCTCTGATCATTTGCTTTTTTTATCACCTAAATGGGTAAATGCTTATGCAAAATCATCTAAACAGCTTAAGCCCTGGATTTTGCAGCTATATCTGAGCAACGCTAAATCATATTGCTTGACCCTTACTGTGGACTCCAGTTCACACAAGGCTGACAGGGCAGAGCTATAACCCCCATTTGAAGGACTACACCTGTATGTACAAAAATACAATACAAAAGTAGGAAAATAGCTGTATCCTACATGCTAAGGAAATATGTTACCAGGATTTCTCTCAGTTATATACAACATGTATTTCCCTATTACAGAAGCTGAGGAGAACTAGCTAGCAGGTTAAGGCCAACATTTGAAAAATAACAAATTTCATCTGCTTTCCTATTTTTCTGGAGCTGTTGAAGAACACTGAACATAGGGATAAAATCCACAATTATGCATGTTTACAGCTCTCATTGTATTTAGCAGAACTGTATGATTGCAGAGAGAATAATCATAAGAAAAAATCATATATGTTATTGAAAAACAGATACATTTGGAAAAAATAGGCATAGTTCATGAACTGATGCTCTTTTTCACATCACTGATATTCTCAACTAACATTATGCCTTAGGGACTGGAAAAGTTTTCAGTTTCTTAGAAATAACTAAGTCTAACTAATCCATACCCTAATTTTTCTCTTTATCCTGCTCTGGTATATGAGATATCTCTTTGGACTAGTGTCAAGGAAAGAAATGAAGTCTTTTCCTGTTGCTGTGATTATTTTTTGTTGAGGTGAGTCTGATGACAGTTTTTAGTGGCATTCCTCTTCTGCTCATTTTTCCTCATATCCATGAATATTTTGCAAGTGTATTTTTTTCTAGGAAACACACAAGGGAATAAACTCTTCAGGTGGATGCATAAGTAAAAGCCTTACAAACTTGGATCTCCGTAATGAGATTTTTCATTATTACTACTCAATATCATCCTCAAAAAATGAAAAAAACAGATTGTGATTGCAAGCCTCACAGAAATAAAATGTTTTTAAAAAGCAAAAAAAAGCACATAGGGGGAAAAAACAATTACTTTTTTTTAAAGAATGAACACCTTCCTAATAATATGGGAAAGGAATGCTATTCCCCATCTATATGATAAAACCCCTGGAAGAAACACTTCATGGCAAAACTGCCACCAAATTATATCTCACTAGCCTCCTCCTAATCCAATGAACAGGTTAGTAAATGTATTAAATAAACTGCATACGCATAAAGAGACCTAAAGCAAGACTTACAAACCTTATTTCCTGAAGATGCAATAGCTAAAATCAGACTCTGTTTGCTTGCATAGGAGTGGAAGTCAAGGAAGGAAAAAGATATACAGTATCCTACAAGTAGTGCAGCATTGAAATGTTTTTTTTCTTCAAAGACAGACGGATATTTGCATGACAGAGGGAAAAAAAATGTGTAATTCTACAGTATATATGAAAATGAAGTTTCTATTGCAGTAAACTTAGTTGACTGCTTGCATTACTTGCATTTTACAAGACCACTGAAAATCTTCAAGAATCCAGTTTTCAGATGTTGTGACAAGCTAGGAAAACTAATTCAAAAGGAAAAACATTATGTTAGAAAGCAAAAATGTGGTTAATTTAGAGGGGTCTTTGGCTTAAATATGAATTTCAGCACTTGTATCTTTGTTTGTAATAAAAGACTGCAATCCACATCACCTGAATAAATTAAAAGAAGGAGCCAACCAGACTGACTAAATCGTGTTCCCAAAGCAATTGTACCAGCGAATCAAGTTAAATTTCATGCATTCTTCATGGAGTTAGTGACTACAGCTAGTTTTTGAAACTGAGGAATAACGCAGGCTACTAGAACCACTGCTTCAAACAAAGAAAAGAAAATCACTGTGAACATTATTTTGTCTTTCTGAGGTAGGTAGTTAATAGCCAAAGCCATGACGTATTTTTAACTTTTTTTTTTTTTAATTTTTAAATTCTGCTTGAAAATGATTCTTATTTTCTCATGTAATTTTTAAGGAGCCTTAATGTTTAATCCTGGTGTCTCAGCTAATATTCTTTTACTGCCCACTTAAATACTCCATGTTATTCTGATTAAGGAAGATAATTTTATTATTTTCTCTGCTATAAGTGTTTGAAGCTGTGCTGTCCAGAGTTAAAGAGTTTCCATGCTGTTTTTTAGAAATGACTGCTTTCACATGCAATTGAAGTGAGTCCTGTATATGCATCACGAATTATGTGAAATGTTTTGAGGATACCAACACTCAATCAGTAACTGAATCTGGCATTACTTTCTTCACAGAATTTGAACATTAGTGTTTTGGGCCATTTCAGGATTTTGAGTCAGTTTTAGCAACACTCCTAGGCTGGGGAGTGGAGCTGAGGACCTAGAGTGTCCATGTTGTCGCATACCCTGCTCCGTTCACAGGGATCCTCATTAGCAACTGGCCAAGACATGCAAGTCCTCCTCTCTTTCATACCTTTCCTCAAAGCCTTGAATCTTTGCTTCTAATGCAGCTATTGGATGTCAGTTTTCAGCTGGTGCT
This sequence comes from Crypturellus undulatus, assembly GCA_013389825.1. Lineage (NCBI taxonomy): Eukaryota > Metazoa > Chordata > Aves > Tinamiformes > Tinamidae > Crypturellus > Crypturellus undulatus. Next base: position 356,288 of record VWPW01029670.1, read on the forward strand.
TGCCCACATGGTTGCATCAGGGTCTATCCATTTGTGCTGTGTCAGATTATTTGGAATTTTAAAAATGAGTAAGTGAAAAGACAAACACTACCATGTATTATTCAAGTGAAAAGAGAAACACTACTAAGTATTATTCATCACATTTTAAAAATATGATCTTCCTTTAAAGCTTTAGCCTCAGTTTTAATTCAGCATGTGCTGGACTTGTTATAGGAATTTTATGAAAGGAGGAGGAGCTGTACTTTAGGGTGCAATTCTTATGAACAGTAGAATCTGAGCTGTTGCTAAAATGGCTACACTTAGGTACTTTTGATTTTGTAGATACTTACTACTGATGTTTTAGCACAAGATTGCTTATGTTGGGAGGTTTGGAAATCATGCTGTTACACTGATAATACATAGAGAATTAGACAACAGTGGAAGAGAAGTGCATCATGACAGCCTGTTAAGCTGTAGGCTACAGGGTAAAATAGGGAATTGAGAATCAGTAAAAAGCAAAGAAAAGCACAGACAGGTGGGTGGAAAACTGCTAGAGGGAACAGAAACTGCTGCAAGCAAGATTTACCATAATCATTCATGGAAGGTTTACAAAGGGATATTACAGCTACCTGGGAGACCAGAGCCCAGGGCCATTTTGGCACGCAAACTATAGAGAAACTATAAGGCAGTAATACCATGTTTCAGGATCTAATCATAACAGAAGTGGGTTTGGAAGGCAGAAGGTTGCAAAAGTGTTTAGAATTTGAAAGCCAACTAATTTTCTTTCTTAGGCAAATGATATCAAGGCTCTGATGTAAACTGTGGGGACTGTCATGTGTACACGAAAATGCAAATATCCTACAGAGGGTGAGAATTCTTTTTGTTAGCTTAATCCTGGGGTTTTGCACTGACTGAAAAAAAACAAGGACAGATCTTAGGAACAATTCCTTTCACAGTAAGGTGATCCCAGTCTACTGGCTGTGACAATTAAAGACCTCTGTGTAGATAAATCTTTTGGATCAAACATCTCTACAACTTTAGACTAGCACTGCATTAAATAGCCTTAAATTTGATATATTCAAAACAGTACAACTTTCTCATCTTGTGTAGTGTAGGGTATTTTTTAATCACAATATACTTTTTAATAGCATTAGTGATAAGAAGCTGTATTGCAACAAGAAATAGTGCAGAAGTGCTTGTCACTTGGTAACCTGCAATTAAATTATTTAAAACGCCTTTCAACGGCTGCTGTGGAAGAGCTATAATTGCTAGCAACCTAGAGTTGCAGCACCCAAAGGTACAAGGTCTCCTCCCTAGAGATGCAGCTTTGTGATCTGCTTAAGCTGGTGGCAGGCTGCTATGAAAAGGGATGGAGATGCATGCCGGCTCCTTCCCTCCCTCTGAGGTGTTCCAGCCTTGTTGCTGTTATTTGTGCAATGGATCACATCACTGTGTCAGTTTGACATAATTTGCCTTCTTTTACTAGATCACTGTCTAGCAGATCAGTTCCTTGATCTGGTATATGCAGAGTTTACTGTGCAGCTTGGTGATTGCAAAGGAGGAGAATGAAATAAGTCAGAGCAAATGAGAGAGAGGCAGCTTGGGCTAAAATCATATTAACGAGTACTGGAGCCACAACTCAGGTGATGAGAGTGGTCATCTGTATTAATCCAACTACAATCCGACTGAGGAACAAGTTAAAAGTTTTCTTGTAATAGTATGAACAGAAATTACGAAGTTTTCTTAGGCAACGTGTGAAATCTGTGCCTGAGAACATCTGACTCCTGGTCCCTCAGTCTCTTGGCCTCAGTTTTCCCTCTGCATGCACAGCAGGACAATACTCTTCTTTCTCATACTTTTAGTCAGATTTCCAGGCCATACATTATCCTTTCACATATTGTTTGCTGTGCCCAGTGCAATGGCACCCAATTTCAGTGGAGAAGGGAAAAGAAGGACCTGAGAGTGAGCCTAATCTCACTATTACAGTGATATCAGTAAGAAACAGCAATGTTTTTATTGACATAGACATGAGTAACTCTGGTCCAGCTGTAGATATATTTCAATTGATTTCTAGTGGACATCTATAAATCAAGCGAGGATTTTAGTGTTTGTGTTCAATTAGCACTTTTATTTGATAGTTTTTTATACAATTTTTATAGGACCACTATGTAAATCACCAGAAGTGTGTTATAATTGTCTCAACAATTATTTTTTATCTCAGTGGGTACGGTGGAGAATGAAACCTGTTCCTAGAGCATTGCTGGTTGCTAAGATACAGTTATTTCAATCATAGAAATTGTCTCTCACAGTAGATACATTATTCTGGCAAATTGGACTTTCAGATTGAGTATGAGGAGAAAGGGGAACAATCAGAAATAGAGACAATTGATATTACAGAGCTGTGTGAGGTTTGCTATATGTGTGTCAAAGATCCTGTTTCTATATCTGCTTGTGTTTTCTATTTTCATGATCTCTTTTTTTAAGATTTTTTTTTCCTCTCTCAAGAAGTCTTCCAGTGAGGCAGCATGTCACACAATGTGTTTTATTCCTAATAGAGGTGAACATAAAGATGATGGGCACCAGCTCCTGTTTCTCCCATCTTTCCTAAAAAATATAGAACTTATGATATTGGATTTAAAACTGAGTGAAATGTGGTGCATGGGGCTCTGCCTTGTGCAAAATGTGATGCAGATAAGAAAGGTGTCTGAGATTCCTGCTGCTCTGCTATGACCTGTAGCCCTGTGGGAGCCCACTGTCTGGACCCCAAAAGGGCGTGAGGCTCCACACCCAAGATGGGTCAGAGTAGCAGAATTTCCAACACATGTATGCATTGGAGGCCCGGTGGCAGCCAGAATTTGAATACAGATTTTCATAAATTTGTTAAATGGAGAGAAATGATATGCATGACATGAGAAAGTGCAGAGAAGTTTCTCCAAAGAGGCAGCATAGCAAAAAACCCACTGGATTCATTCATTAGATCTGGATGGGGGTAATGTGTGTGTACTGTGTGTGCTGTGCGTGCTTACTGCTCTTTTGATTTTACGTTAATTATAAATTGGCCTTGGTCCTCTTCAGCTTGTTCTACTTTTAATTATCCTGTGTTACGTCTTCATATTTTGTTGACTTTATAGTTTTTAACTTTGCAATTATGTCTTGTTCCCATTGAATAAAATATACCAATAACAAAAACCCAGCTATCTTTCTGCCAAAAGCAATGAAAGCAAAAGATCAGTCTTTGCTGATCTCGATGTTTTAAGTTTGAAGCTGATACAAGTTCTCAACCATGTTACTATATGCTATGCTGAAACGTCTTGACTAATTAAGTTTCTGACTGAGTTTCTTCTGTAGCTTGCTCAAAGATTTATAGCACTAAAGATCAGAAGGTTGAATCAAGGATTTAATAAAATGTGTTCTACAAAGGAAGAAGTTGTGCAGCTGCACAGAATAGTAAGTGTTCATTTTAACACTTCTGATGTGGACGTAATGATAATTACTACGTATCTACTGAAATTGATTTAAGTTTCAACCTTACTTGGATATTTAAGCATGTCATTACTTATTTACTTTATTTAAGCAGATTTCAGGTATTGCTGAACCCCTGTAGAGAAACGTGTTGCTCTTTTCCTGTTTAGTTTTTCCCATCACATTTCCACATTTGTACATCAGGAAGCCCGTGTATGCATATAAACATAGTAATGTGTTGCATTCATTCATAGGTTGTACCAGAAAACTACTTTGTGTTATCCTACTGTGTGCTACTCAAATCACATTATAGTTAATGGATTTTTATTTTCTGTCTTCGAGATAGCAAAACTTCAAGAAATGTTTCCTAGGCTTTGTTTCTTTGAGTGATGGGATGACACCTGTAAGAGCTATTTTTCTGCTGTTATAACGTAGAAATAAGACAGCTTATAAAACAGACAAGAGAAAAATGTGTTATTGTTAGTTCTCTAAATAATGTCTAGCATGACAAAAGGTTCAAAAGTTGTCTCTGCCCCAAACTAACTAAAGATTTTTAAGCTATGTTTTTATGGAATGCATTTTGAGATACTGTGTACTCCAAACAAGTGGTTAGGGAAACTAGAATTTGGCTATTTTTTAATTCAAATCCAGAAGGTATAAATTGGATTATGCCCAAGCTTTTTGTCTTTAAAACCAAACGGAAACTTCGAAGAGTAAGATATCTGGTGGCAAAACTAGCTTTCTGGACTCTTGATTCCTTACATAAGAAAAATGATTGAAATGTTGCCATGGGGAGCAATAACCCCAGACGCCAGTACAGGCTGGNCATTATCTTTAAATAATTTGTTTTGAGCAAGGGTCTTTCTAAAGGGATGAATTAACTCACATTTCCCTAAATCCATACACAAAATTGTCATCAGTCACACTGTTTAAAATAAGAGATAGTTACAGTATTTGTTCTTTTATTTATTTATTTGTATTTGCTTAAACTATACATTTTATACTATACATTTTAAGAAAATAGTTTTAAGAAAATGCTTATATTCAGACTGTGGGACTCTCCTGTTTTTGCACAGTCTAGCAAGTTTCCTTACAGTTATATGCAGGTGAGTCTCTTAAGGAAACCTGCAAGATTTCTCTAAGATACTTTGAATATTTTATGCTCACTTTCTTTACAGAATAGTGAGCTTCCTCTTTTGAAAAGGAGGAGTAGCTAATACCCCAGAGGGCTGCGCTGTCAATCAGAGAGACTTGGACAGATTGGACGACTGGGCAGTGAGAAAGCTCATGAAATTCAACAAGGCCAAGTGCAGGGTCTTGTACCTGGGGAGGAATAACCCTAGACACCAGTACAGGCTGGGGACCGACCTGCTGGAGAGCAGCTCTGCAGAGAAGGACCTGGGCGTCATGGTGGACGACAGGTTGACCATGAGGCAGCAGTGTGCCCTCATGGCCGAGAAGGCCAATGGGGTCCTGAGGTGCATTAAGAGGAGCATCTCCAGCAGGTCGAGGGAGAGGATCTTGCTTCTCAGCCACATCTGGAGCACTGTGTCCAGTTCTGGGCCCCACGGTACAAGAGGGATGTGGAGCTGCTGGAGAGAGTCCAGCGCAGGGCCACGAGGATGATCAGGGGCCTGGAACATCTGCCCTGTGAGGAGAGGCTGAGGGAGCTGGGCCTGTTCAGCCTGGAGAAGAGAAGGCTGAGAAGGGATCTAACAAAGTGTGTATAAGTACCTCAAGGGAGGCAGTGAGGAGGATGGGGCTGGCCTCTTTTCACTGGTGGTCACTGACAGAACTAGAGGAAATGGCCGCAAACTGAAGCATCAAAAGTTCCACAGGAATTTAAGGAAAAATTTCCTGACAGTGAGGGTGACAGAGCACTGGAACAGGCTGCCCAGAGAGGTTGTGGTCTCCTTCTCTGGAGACCTCTAAGACCCGCTTGGACATGGTCCTGTGCCACACGCTCTAGGTGGCCCTGCGTGGGCAAGGTGGTTGGACTAGATGATCTCTAGAGGTCCTTTCCAACCTTCATGATTCTATGATTCTATGTGATGTGGGACCACCACTTAACATCCTCTGCTGCCCTTATTGCCACAAGTGTGGTGTGGAGGGGAGTGCTAGGTTGGGCTAATGCTGCTGATCAGGTCCATAGCATGAGGTTCAGGTGTTCAGGAACAAACATCGTTGATGTGGGATTGCATTAACCTGTTTAGTCTCTAATGCAAAGCAGGTGCTGAAACATGAGAAACCTTAAAAACTGCAGGTGACATCGTTGCACAAGCAATGGCACATATTCATTAAAATCTCTTAAGTGACGGAAGTGAGCCTGTGACAGTTTTAAAATGGTCTTTTTAGTGGAGGAAATACAGTTTAAGGCTGTCCAAGAAAGAACAGAAAGACAAAATTTATCTGAAAGAGAAAAGAGACTGTTGTATAACCTATTTGATCAGATGGATAAGGCAAAATCCCTTCCCCTCTCTCCTTACAATTTGAAATAAACTTTAGTAGTACATGTTAAAATTAGAAATGCAAAACAGTAAAACTTGGTTCCACAGAACATGTTTTTGGGGGAACTTTCAAGAGGAGTCGTTTTATCCATTTCTTTTAGCCATGTTTTTACAGAGGTCGAATTAATATAACAATAATGAAATGGTTAAAAGACAAATATGTAAATAAGATTATATCTTTCCATTTGATAGTTGAATTGTTTTTGAAATAATCACTCAAAATATGATTGTGTGTTTCTTTAAGTTAATATTTTTCCTTTTTTTCTTTTATAATACTCTCATTTTTTCACTTAGTGAAAATTCATAAAATGTAATAATACTTGCAGTGGGTTGATAAATTACCTGTCTATTATCAGAAGTAAACCTTTCCTTATTCAGAGAAGGCTAATAGAGCAGAAGACAATGTGCCTTACTTCAAACTGTAACAGGAATCAATACCATCCTGCTAACATGAATCCAAATAGTACTTTTGTTCTACTTCGTTTCTATTTAGATAGCAGATAACCTAAGAATTAATATCCTCTGCACATAATAAAAAGCTTCTATAAAATGTTGTAGCAATATACATCTATACAAGCTAGAAGATAGGGTATATCCTTTCCATAGTCATACAAGGCTATATTTGCTTATTGGGTCTTGAACACACAGCAGTTTAGTAAGGCACTGCACAGTGTAAATAAGGAAAGCTAGATCTGTCTGTCAGTTGTTTCTGTTCCTACATAAACAATTATTTTGATATAAGTATTTTCCTGTATTAGAGATCCTGTGGGGTTAGAATAAAACAATGCAGTAAATAATACCTCATTTTTAACACATATATAGCACATTGGGAGCATCTATCAGTGAATTAGCTTCTAAAAATTTCTGAAGGTTTTTTATGATCTATACATCAAGTTTTTAGGAATACTGAAAAATCAGTTTAATCTGTTGTGATAACAGAAATTTAAAAATAAAATAAATTCTAAAATAATTACACAATGGTAACAGCAAACAAACTCTTAATTTCCTTTCTTTTTTTATTCCAGTAAAATTAGAGTATAAACAAAAAGCACAAGTAAACAATTAGCATTAGTCATAGTTCAGATGATGAGGGAAAGCAACAGAAATGCTAAATGATATGAAAACTAAGTTTGAAAAGCTACGAGTTTGCAGCAAAATGCTAGCTCATCATGTGCAAAACTGGAGTGGATATTAAAATCTGAACCTAATACAGTTTTCATGGTCTGTTCTGTTCCTCTTGCTGAAGATACAAAATTAAGGTCTTTCACTGGAATATTGCTATATCTTGAAATTTTGAAGTTGATGATTGGAATTAGATCATCAAAAATGCAGAATCCTCAGTAGCAGTGAACAATGAAATACAGTGATAATATGCAGCCAAGACTAAAATTGCCAACACTAACGACAAAGAAAGGCTCAGATCTGAAATTATTTTATGAAATGAAGTCTCGATTAGAGCTTCTTCTATGCAATGGAGTCAGATAACCTATCACTGACTGACACTTTCTTTCCAAGATAATTTTCATGTTTCTCTTCTCATAAACCAGGACTATTGAGATTTATATATGATTTTTTTTCACTCTCATCAATATTAGCCTCTTGATTATGGAATTATACCTGATGTATTTTTTCCTTTAGATTTCTGAGCTAAGTTAACAATTCCAGTTCAACTGAATGGCGAGGAAGAATGGGGAAATGATCCAGCATAGCAGAAAAAAATGTGGAAAAAAGGCTTTGTAGAGCCTTTTGGTTTAGGGTTTCATTCTCAAGAGAAGATTTGGCAGGCCTTGAAGGAGAGAAAAGAATAGGTTTTATACAGAAGAAAAGACACTACTTGGTGGTGAAAAGAAACCATCTCAGATGTTCTAGATTGCAATCTCAGAAGAATAAATTATCTTTTTGACTGTGCTGTGCTCTTTTCATGTTTATTTCCTACAGATGCACAAATAACCGAGATTTACTTTGGTAGTAGTTAGTGGTAGTAGTAAAGATAAAATTCTTGGTGATATTCCCAAAGAAAATATTGTATTTTGTAGGAAGACTAAGGTGTTGTTTTCCAAAGAGAAGGATCAAGGGGTCAAAGTAAGAGAAAAACAGCTATTTATTCTGGAATGTGATAATATGGTGTAATTGCATTAAGTTGTTTCCAAAAATGAGAAATAATGAATATATGAAGTCACCTATGTGACACAAAATATCACATATTTTCAAAAGAGGTTAGAGCACGTGAACCCTATGTTTAAAAGTCAACAGCATTTAACTTCAAAGTGCCTCAGATATTGAAATCTGGACTTTAATTTTTTTTTTTTTCAGTTGTTCCCATTTCAAAGCTTTTATTAGGCTATATTTTGCTGTAGGTGTTTATTTTATCTTATTTTATTATTATTATTTTAAAGGATGCCAGGAATAATGTTTGCTCAATATAGTTCAGTCATCCTTATCTGGAAGAAAAGACAAGGCTCTGAGGTGAAAAATTGGTCCATATATATGTGAACTGTGTACTGTGCCATCAGCAAGATCATTACAGTCTATCTAGAGTGACATGGACATGCCACTGAACAAATATTGGATTACATTATGCCTATAAACCTCAGGCACCATACACTTTTCTAAATTATTCACACATAATCACTCCAGGGGATTACACTTTAGGATGATGGGAGGATGCCTTAAAGCAGACAGCCATGAAGTGCCTTTATTCTTCAGTGTGTTCTTGGAATACATTAGTCTTAATGTTTAAAATGTACAGTGATGAGCTTACCTATTTGGAACAGATGTTGACAGTTGCAGATCTACCTGATCGCAAGCTAATTGCTATATTTAAAGTATTTATTGGAAATGAAATGCAAGTCTTTTTTTTAAATATTTTAAGAACACTCCTAAATTCTTTATATTATGTTCAATTCATTATCATATGTACTATAGTGAGTTATTTTCGGTGGTTTGGCTTACTACTCAGAAGTCTTGCTGTCAGAAATAACAAGTGCATTAAATTGGATCTCTCAAGCTAGTAATAGATTACTGTTATTAATAAAACTGTATTTGCCTTGTGAAAAATGTAGTATGCCTAAGGAACCTTGAAACTATAACACTAGAAAAGATCATGGTGTGTATGATTTTCCTACTAGAGTTGTTATTTTTATTTATTTGTTTGCTTTTAAATAGTGGATAGAAAATTTAATAATATTGTATACAGAAAGGAATTCTGGAAATTCATAGCATCCAATAAAATCTCCTTACATAGTCATTCATGCCTTACATGACCATTTAAATATACTAACCTCTGTGAATGATGCATTGAATGGAAATAGCAATACAGTGACATTCCTCTCTATTTCTTAGGCAAACCAGAGCATCTTAGTAGAAAACTTCTAATACAGTGAACTCTTGGGCAATAGTATCAGAGACCTTTATTCATTTTTAAAGGCAAGTGAACTTTATTTTGACATAGATGACTTGAACATATGCATCTGTTGCAGAATCTCTTTTTTAAAGGCAGAAAAATGACCTCACAAACTATTGCAATAGCATGTGCTTTTGAGATCAAAATGGCGATGTCTTCCAGAACATATATTAAAGTTTCTGGGAGATTTACATGTAACTCTTTCTCTGAGTACTCTTGCCTTCTTTTGTGAAATGAAATAGATAAAAGCAAAGAACTTTCAATTATAGAAATGAAGGATAATCTAATGTATGCAATTCTAGCTATATACACATTTTTTTTTCAGCAAAATAAGAGATAGCTCTCATTGTAACACAGCTTTTCAAGTGAATAAACAAGTTGTTGGACAGTGGAGAATGGACCTTCCAAAAAAGCCCAATAAGCAAACTCCAAGTTTTTCAAAATGCTGTTGCTTTATAAGAGATCATATGGGAAGGTTGAAAGAACCTATCCAATCACAGAATTCTTAGGAAAGGCGAATTTTTAGTAAATGAATTTACTTTTTTGTTTGTTTGTTTTATACATAGATAAAGTCCTGAGAGTGACCTCACAACAATTTTAGTCTGAGGCATTTATAGTCAGTGTTGAACACTCACTGACATCTCTTGCATACATAGTAGCAAAACTAACACAGTTAGGTCCCAGTTTCCTAGTGCATGCTAAAAATTTTCAAGTTTTCAAACCAATGCTTGAAAGATTCGGAAAAAGTTCCTCTGTGCTTTCCAGTTAGTTGTTCAAGCACACCAATTTGGAAAGAATATTTTTATAAAAGTCAAAGTAATGAATCTGCTCTAAGTAGCTAAAAATAACTCATGATAAAATCTCCACTAAAAAGGAGATTCAGGATTAAAGGAAAATGTTAATCACATTAAATCTCTTCATTCTAATGTGGCTCATGAGTGCATGTGTCCTCATGAGTGCATGTGTCCTCATGAGTGCAATCAATCCTTGTTCTAAGACTGTTATAACAGTACATCATATCTCGAAGAACCATGCAAATTACACAGGAAGTCCCAGATAAAGATTATATAGACATTTTTATTCCTGAATTCATACTTCAGTGATCATGTCTGTGGAAGTTAAGACTCAGAGAGGCGAAAAGCAAACGAACTCTTCAGTATTCAACCGTTAATCTTTAATGACGCATCCCTAGAAATATTTTGTTAGTGTTTCATACAGCTGCATTTTATAGTGAAATTTCACCACTTCCTTGAGAAACTGATTTCACAAAAGAAAGAAACCTGACTTACATTCACTAAAGTTCTGGTTTGTGAGGGAAAAAATTGGAGCAGAATTCTGCAAAATATTCTGCAACAAGTATTACAAGCTATAGATTGCTTGCAAGATGCTTCTAAATATCTACCTCAGTTTGTGTTAAAATTGACTTTTACTACTGACCATCAAGTGAGTGAGATTCACAGTGTAGCATGAATCTGTTATGTAGGTGAGAATTGTTATTACATGGCAAATTATGAATGTGACTTCTTACAATATTTACTAACTATATATGATTTTCACAAATAAGCATTTATTTTTTTTTCTTTTTTGGATTATTTTCTCTGTCAAAGTGAATTTTCTCTTTGCATCACTGCAGTCTAGTTTAATTTTTTGCCCTTTTTTTCACACTGCAAATGTGACTATGAAGTCACATATCTTCATTAAGGTTTTCTATTAGATGTCACAACTGGTTAGATCAGCTGTCTATAAAGACTTCAGAGCTCAGAGTCATTCTAGATGTACCATGGATCTTACTAAATATTTACTTTATCAAAATAGGAAAAGTTGCAGTCAGACCTCCATCTTTTCAAATGTCAAATAATAACAAGATGCAAATCTTGTTGAGTTTTATTTATTATAGCACTTGCAGAATTGTTTATAAAAATCCTTGAAATAAGCAAAGCCTAGTTATGGATTTTTTTTTTTAAGGTACCAGATGGTTAGCTGCCATAATTCATCAGGGCTAGCTAAATATTAATAAAAGTATGACTCTTATTTCTAAGGTAAACATGGGATATAGCTCAGAGATTAACGTATAGGATTTTAGGAGTATCCTGCAGTGTAAAATTATACAGGAGGAAAAGGATTGAAGGATTCAGAGGAAAGGCACCAACCTTATGTAGAAATTCTTGCAACCTCTGGGTAAACTTTGGGGAGCATTTCAACAAAAGTATAAAGCATATAAAACAATACTAAAAAAAAAACAACCCTAAATTGAAACAACAGTCATGCCTATGTTTCTAACTACTTAATATATGCTTGCTTGCTTGTGAAACTGTAGTTCTTTTTGTATTATAAATACTATTTTACAACACAACTTTCTATTTATAGTCTTATAACTCTGTTTCCAAAATCTTGAAGTGTATATTCTGGTTCAGGAGAAAGAAAAATACCTGCTTTTATTCCTAGTGCTCATGAATACCAACAAAAGGTGCCCTTATTGTGGGGGAGGCCAGTAGGTTAAGAATATTTTCAAAAGGATAAATATTTTCACAAGATGAGGACTTTTTTTGGCTTTTAGAAAACTGAATATATTGATTTTAAAATATAACATCTCAGTTCCTCTGATTCCTCTGACAGCTTTTGATGGAGCACAAAAGCAATAGGAGAGTCTTATGAAAGACCATATTTTTCTATGAATTCCAAATAAAAGGAAAAGTAACTTGAAACTAGTTTCACACAGGACCTTTCCGTAAGTTATCATATTGAGCTGTGATCTATTATGAATATTGCTACACAAGAGTACAAAGAGTACAAAGTTGTGCACAAATGTAACTCATGCTACTTAAAGACTGCTATATATTTTGTCCATGGAACTTGAGGAAAAAAGCAAAACTTTTTTAAGAAGTTGAATGCACTTGAAGGAGTCTCAGTTACTGACTGTCAGCAAATGTTAGAGGTACACTGTGTGTGAATATGGCCCTTTCTGTAAGTTACTGTGGTATGTTAAGTTTATTATGAGACTTCTGGCAGAGAGCTGGTACACTGATATTAGATATAAACTAATCTTTTGGAAAATACAAAAGTTCTCAGAGCCTTGATTCAGCAAGTTCTTTTGGCAGTGTTCTGGCACTGGGAAGCTTGTCATTTTGGTGAAGGCATATCTTCATTTGAGTTCATCTACCTGTTGCTGCAGCCTCCTCAGTCTGGAGTTTTTCAACAAATAATCTAGCCTAGGATTTACTCAAAGTAAAATGAGTTTTCATGAGTGGATAAGAATAGCCGTCAGGAATCTGAAAGGTGGGGATTGTTTGTTTAGCTCTGTTTACAATTGTGATTTATGAAAGTCTTATTCCTTTAACTTGTCTAATCCTTTAACTTGTCTAATCCTTTCTCCTCACAGAGTGCAAGGAGAACAATCACATGAGGCTGTTGTTCTAGTTGAGCTAGTATTCCGGATAGTATCAAAGGTTCATCAAGCCCGATTATCTGTCTCCAGTGGGGGACAATAACTGATACTCCAAGTTATAAACAACAATCAGTCCAAATTTTGGCAAAAGCATATTTTGAACTACTAAAATAGTGCAAGACAGTTTTTACTCACGTGCAAGATACCAGGTATATGAATACATTACCTCCAGCCCAACACATGAAAACCTTGCAGAAAAGTACACTGAGAAGAACAGATAATATACTTTATAAAGAACTTACCAGGTAAATATACTTTTATGATTCATACTATAGGTATATAATTCTAAGCATTTGAGAACCTCTGTGGTGGGTGAAGATAATGTTGCAAACTGAAAACAAGCAGCTAAGTGATCCCAAGATCAAGCCTTGTAGTCTATTCAAAATTATATTTGCTGTACTGGAAAGTTGTTTTCTAAAAGACCTTATCATAGAGTGTCTTGTTTTTGTTTTGTTTTATTTTGTTCTTTGTTATAAATATATTCAAAGTTATACTAAGTGGGGTTAGCTTTTTTTTATTAGAAAGGTCACTTACATTTGATATAAAGTAGGTAGCCAGTATCAGCTATTAGACTGATTTACTAATAAATATAGAGGTAGTATTAGAAGGGCATGTTTTAAGGAATGCTTCAAAAACCTTGATGTTGCTCTCATTCTCTTACTGAAGTCAATGCATTTTATTATTGAGTTTAATAAAGAAAAAAAGAGAATGCTGAGAACACTGAAAATTTCCATATGTATCTATATATCTATATATGCACCTTCACTTTTATTTCTCTTTGGGCTAAAATACTGTATTTTAAATGCAATTCTGAGTCTCCTTAGGAGGTGATCACATATTGTATCATGAAGGGTCCTTATGTATCTCATCTCATCCTCTTCTGGTCACTTAACTCGAATGATAAAAATATCCATTTAAAATATAAATTGTATAATTCTTATGAAAATCAACTGTATAAAGTACAGCAGCATGTAGAATCAATAACCAACTACTTTTTGAAACTGTATGGATTTATAACAATAAAGAAACCTATCCACCCCTAACCCTAAAGAAAACATGTAGTTCTGGGGTTGATTTTGACATTGTTCCTTTCAAAAAACAGGTCAAGACCAATGTTTTTAAAGAACTTAAGAATTCAAGTAGACTGTTTTTACTGATGACATATCAGTATATACAGCACTACACTAATTCTTACTTCCTCTTTAAAATCTTGCTCCAGACCTTGTTCACCACAGATGAGAAGAAAAAAAAAAATATAATGATAGTTCTACCTTCTGCTTGTATTTTTGTGGAGCAATCTTTCCTGTTTTCTATATTGAAGAATAAGGAATACAAAGTCTCTCAAGTAGCCATCTGATAATATTACAGAAGAGATGGAATATAGCATTAGGAAATAAGAAGAGACCTTGGGATCTAAAAATCTTTCTTTGTCTTCTAATCCTGAGGAGAGGACCTTTACAGATGACATATGAAACAGAGGGAGGTTCTTTTTTAAGCACACTTTATGTCCCAAATTTAACTCTGCAATGATACTCTACCTGCTTCCTCTTTCTCCTTCACTTCAAAATATTGTTCAAACCACATTTCATAGCTTAAACATGTAACCTTCTAAATGGTATGTTGATGTTACTTCATTTTAAACAATTTTTTTTCCTTCCTCAAAACTGGAAGGAAAAACATGTATGTGGAAACTAAGAGAATTCATTCATTCCAAAAGCCTAACACAGATGGTATATTTGCAAACTGTATCCCTTAACTTTGTATCATCTCCAGCATTTAGATTTTTACAGCTGCTAGTCACCTACCCTTTCTTTCCCAGTGGAGAGAAGCAGGCACCTCTATCCACTTCTACCCACTTCCTAAAGTCTTAGCTAGATCAAATGTACTGGGTAGACACAGTAGAGCTGACACTGAAAGTGCCTACTTTTCTCCATTGGCATGAAAAAAGAGTCAGTTCCTCAGCTCAGATGCGCTTTTCTCCACAAAAATGCCTGAAGTTAGATGAAGTGAATGCTTGTGGGCTAAGGAATTGTACAGAGTCCTGTTCAAGTCATTTTCCAACCCAGTAGTGGGTGTAAAGTTGTCTCTTACTATAGTCAGAAATTTTATTCAGTGTTCTATCTCCCCCTTCCAGGCAGCAGAATAACCCTGAGAGACAATTCTGAATCGCAAGATACATATCACCCTATTCGTTCCGCTACAATAAGTTCCCCAAACCTGTCTAGAGAGAGAGAGTCCTTCAATCAGGATATACTCTCCTCGAGCAGGTAGTTTCCAATGTTCAATTTATCTAATTTAACCAATTTCTGTCTAACTGTGTGGAGAAAAAAAAAAAAACTTTTCTGCCCATACATATGACTAGGCCCTCTATAAGTCCTCTCCTTTTAGGTATGCTCTCTGTTCTGAATATGGCCATGTTTTGCCACAAAACAGGCAGTTTTATATAAAATGGGGAACAATAGCCAATTTATCTGGCTACTTATAGCTTATGTCTAGACATATTTAGGTACCACAGTTGCTTAAATGTTTGACTGAGATGAAAGACTCCTGGCAAGGCTCTGTGATGCATTTTGCAGTGATGGAGAAGTACTTGTGCTCCCAGTAAGAACATCCTTTGATCACCTGAATGATACAGTGTTGCATGGATACGCTCATCTCAGTTTTCTTGTTGCATGAAATTAAGCATGTGTCACAAATCAACTTTGCACAAATTCTATAGCAAATGTTTGGGGATTTAAAACTGCTAAGAAACCAGAAAATGGCATGATGACACCTGTTGCAGGAATAGCGTTAAGAATGCTATCAAGCAGAAGTCATTTTTCTGCTAGTCATAGAGAGGAAGCAGAGTCAAGGCAAACTTAATCTACACTGCTCCTGTATCATTGGAATAGCTGCTCGATAAGAAAAGGTTGGCCCAGCAGGAGAAAGCCTTTCAGTGTGGTGTAAAGTGAAACCACCAATTCTGATCAGAATAAATGTAATCATCTGAGCTGCTCGGTACTTTCTAAATTCATAGTGTACCAAATGCTTTCTGAAAGCTATTGCTTTTCTGACTTCTAAAATGACTGCGTGGAATACCTGACTTTTGCCTGCACGAACTTTAAAAAAAGATATCATCATGCCAATTAAAATGAGGAATGTGTAGAATTATACTCAAAAACTGCGAATATTAAGTTAATCTCAGTCATTATTCTGCTGTGCTAGTGAGCATGAATAAGGTTATGAAATAAAAATTGAAGCTTTTTTTGATAAGTGGATTTTTTTTTTTATCAGATGTATTCAGATTCCAAGGGAACTACTGGATCTCATCTGCACTATGTTTCTCCTCAGTCCTCACTGAATTAGCCTGCAGCTGCCATTCAATTAGCTCTACCCTAGCTATGCAGGTATAACAGCTATTGTGAAATCTGTCAGAAAGAAAAAGACTGCCTTTAGCCTCTCCTTCATTTACCTTTTATAAACTGTTCTTCTTAAAACTCTTTTTTTGTATGTAGAAAATGTAAAAAGACCATAAAAAATCCATTATTACCAATTTCCTATTTGTTATCCAATAGCTTTCTGATTTGGTAAATTAAAGAAACTTTACAATACTGGCTGATTCATGCAGTATTATGTACTGCACATATAGCAAGCTGCTGTGTCTTTATGGAGGGAGAGAGGAAAGGGAGGAAAATTACTTTAATGAGCCTGAATACAACCCCTACACTCAGACTTCATTGATTTCTGACCTCTTCTGACTTTGTTTTTTTCAACATAGTTACTATTCTCTAGTGATGATCCTGTTTTCCTGAGATGATGTCGTATCCTAATGGAAAAGTGAAACTCTGAGCCTTTCTTTTGCTTTGGTCTAATTCTATCAATATCAGAGCTATGTAATAGGAACAGAAATTTTAAATGTCATTTGCAAAGTCCTTTTGTTTTCTTGTAAGTGCCCTATTGCAGCTGAACTAATTTAAGCCTGTGTTAACATTGCTCATGAAGCATATCAAGTGTTTAATTGAAATTGAAAAAGGACAAATAATAAGTTGCCTAAATTATTTTACTACAAAAGAATTAATGTGATGGGTAATTAAAGTATCCATTTCAGTGAGGTCATTTCATTGTTTGTCATTCAGAATTACCTAAGCTAATGTTAAAGGTGTTGTTAAAAACATTAATTAAATTTGTTAAATAAAAGGCAGATAATTATCATAAAATATTGCAAATGATAATGAGAAACACTTTAATGAAATCTTAGTTTAATTAGAAGACCTATCATTATGATTTGCCTGTGGAAAAATGGGAGGACATTAATATATTTTCTATTCATTTTTATTAGAGTCTGAGACAGTTAACAACTTCCATAAAGAAATATAGGCTTACCTTTATATCTCTGGGGGGAGTCCATTGTTTTGCTACACACAAATTTGTGATATTATATAGATAAAAGCAATATCGAAAGGCATTGTTCTGAGACATACTTATTTAGCTTAATCTCCCAATTGCATGTAATATCTGCTGTTGAGAGCAGATGCTAGAAGTCTTATGGACCCTGGAAGAACCTGAGAAGCTTTCTTCGATGGCTCTCAGCCTTGTAAACCATCACATGAAACACATTTGAAAAGTACTTGCAGACTGTACTTGTGTTGCACAAAGCTGCACTTCTAACTCGAGCAAAGTGGTGTTCTGCAGCAAAAGGCTGTTGAGGATAGTTTTCTTGATGTAAAATTATACTTGAGAGAAAATGCTCCATTTTAAATAAGTTCATGTGTGAAGGAAAAATTAAGGGAAAAAGTAGGCCTAAGTATTTCCACTGAATTCTAAGATTATTTTTAAAATGACTTTTCCTGCATTCTTTCTGTTAAAAAAACACTATAAATTCCATACTGATAAGCATTCAATTATAGATTGTTTTGACAGGAAAAGTATTAGTATATCTTTCTGCCCCCTCCTCCAGCCACACTCCCTAATTTGTTTTTGGTGTTACTTCATCCAACCCTTCAGTAAAGTGAATAAGAACCATCAGAAACTACCATTTTGTGTTCTAGAGTAATCAGAATAATGTGTGAATAAAACCTAAAGCCATGTTGGTCTGAGGCAGTTCCAGCTTCTGCTCAGCTTTTCAGAAAAGCTGAGCAGAAGCTCAGATGTAAGTTCTTGCTTTAACAAGATCTTTGTTTCAGGTGTAACGCCTCACTGTGATGACCTGGCTTTATCTTAAATTCTTATTTACTTCATTCAATAATATAGACATACCAGGGAAGATCAAAATATATTCCCTCATTTAACATCTTCTATTTTCCATCTCTTTATTCTATTTTTCTTCCCAAATTTCTAAACATGAATTCTAAATATGAAATTTTCTAAATTTCATGTTTGAGTCACAGTTAACATAGTAACAAGATAAAGATTCTGGTTCTCATTATTAACTCACACATGCTTGCAGTCCAGTAAACACATTTTCTTTGACATAGTTTTCTGTATGCATTATTATGCATATGAACTCAGGTTTGGATAGATATTGATAGAGACTAGAGACTTTGCTTATCAAACTAAAATGTACTCTTGGTAAAGAGAAAGACCATGTAGCTGTTCAGAAAGTTTATTTATAAGTTTATTTATAAAAGATTATTTGCTTAGAAATGAAACTAACATTTGTGTCCCTTCTGATTTCTGAATAGGTACACTTTTCCACTGGGAACTGTCCAACAGCCTATTTTAATTGCAATCTCCTAAATAAAATAATACTGAAATCAAGCTCTTGCCAAGTGTTCCATTCTCTGATTTCAGGGGTGTATAACTATAACAGAGCACATACATCAACTGTGTCTTAAACAGTAATAATTTGTTTTCTAAGACGGAGATGAAATGATTTCAAAGATTTTCCCAGGTTAAAGAAGGAAGAGCTCCTCATAGCAGTCTGACTACTTTACCATACTCTACTCCATAAGTTACAGACACTTTACAAATTATGAAGCCATAACATGTGATGGTCTTGCCCAAGCTGCAAATGTGATTACAAAAACCTAGCAAAAGTAATTTAAATACGTTTTGTCTCACAACTGGGTGGAGTAAGGTCAAGTTATAACAAATATCCAGATCTGTCTAATAAGAAAGTTGGACTTCAATATGCACTTTCAGTCTAAGATAAAATGACAATATTAGATGCATATGGATGTTAGAGCTATAGATACTCATACAGGGTCATTACTACAGTTACTGGACTTACTGTAATTTTAATAAATTGGCATGTTTAGCAGACACTTTCCTGTGCATTGCAGATTTTTGAAATATGTTTGATGAAAATAAATATTTTACAAAGGAACCACTTTTTTATTTTTTTTTACCAAAGATGAGTTGATAAAGTATATATATCACAAGTCATTCTTTGTAGTACTTATAGTATATTTTCATAATTAATTCAAAGGCATTGCATGATTTCTTTAGTCAGATATTCTCTCTTGGCAAGGTAAGGCAAACTGCTCATACTGTACTCTGAAATCAGTTTATTCAGGAGTAGTAACTGGTATTTGAAAAAGGGCAAATGAAACAAGCATTTTTCTATTAAGCTGTTTGTTCATCATGACTTCTGTTAATATGTTGAATATGAATAGGTAGAAAAGACATCTGCTCTGTTTGAATTTCTCTGTGAGTCAATGTGATTGTTGACAGTTCCTGCAGAGCATGAAGAAGTGGAAGAGTGGTATAATATTTTGTCATCTTTTTCCTGTTCTCTAATTTTATTTTTTATTTTTTTTTTTTCTGTACTGCATGAGCTTTTGCAAAGGCTTCTGCTAGTGATTTTTAAATTGACTGTGTATTTGTTACACTCACTTTTGTCTCCAGAAGATTTCACCATCTTTTAAATAGAATTCAAAAATAAAAATACCCATCTAGGATCACTTTTGAATTTTAAGACTCAGAGTGAGTCAGACAGCTGAAGAACCTCACAAGTTTAGCTTTTAATGAGGTATATCCTGTAAATCACTGTCTTATTAAAGCAGCAGTTGTGTGTCATTTAAAAGAATTTGTAGGAAGATGACTGCAGACTTTTAGCATTTTCATGGATCATAGGATGGTCATGACTCAGTGATACAAGAGTTGAGTATGCATGTGTGTGTTAGCTATCTTAACTACTTTGACTAATAATACAAGATTCATCCACTCATTTTTGTGATCTGTAAGTATTGAGATGTATCTGAATAAGTTTATTAGGTTATAATGTATCTCAATGGCATTTTTTTTTTTGGATCTGGAACGCATTTTTCAAAAATATCTCTTCCAATCGAAAATTTGTGCTTTAATTTCTATCTCTGGTGTTTCAGTGAGTGCTAACTGCCCTCCTTTTGGACAAAAGTAATCTGAAAGATGCTCTACAAGGCCTTGACATACCTTTCCACAGGACCAAAACAGAATCATTCTAAAGAAAATCCCTTGAAGCAGGCCTAGTATGGACCTCAGGTTCTCAGCACAGAGTTTTTCACCTCACGCATGTACATTTATTGCTCCACACTACATGCTCATCTAGACAGAAGCTGTGCTTCAATAGCACATGTGATTCATAATCCTATTTGGGCAGAGACACCTATGCCAGTACATGTAAACAATGTAGATATATACTCTCTTCTTGCATATGCCTGGGTATATTCCAACTTGAATTAAAGCACACTGTAAAGTCTGATGTCACATCTTTAGCAAAGTGAACTAAATCATGTTGCAAAGGTCTCAAAGAGGGTAACAAAGTTAAGGGAAAACAATAAAGACAGGCCAGAATTAGGTCTGGAGTGGTATAAATTTTTTGTTTCTGATATAACAAGCATTTTACCTGGCATTCATGCGCCATTAATTAGAGACTCTGTTAGTAATATAGTTATCTTAGAGTAGCAGTTTTTCATATTGTTTAGATGTCAGTACAAAAATTTTTCTAGACTATTAAAAATTGTTTCATGTCAGAGATCAGAACTAGATAAACTGTGTGACCTGTTGCATGAGATATAATTAACTTAGGAGCAACTTGGCCATATCTGAAGCAATAGAAAGCAATTTTCTTGAGAAAGGTTGAAAAAATCCATATTGATCAGTACTAAGTAGTAAAAATTTATTGCAATGTTGTCACTTGCCTTATTCCAAATCAATACAAATCTCACCAAAAGCTTCTTAAATGCAATAAGACTCTGACAAGGCCTTTTTGTCACAGATTAGTGTTAAAGCAATGAAAAGGCCCCCAAGGAAAATTGTCTCTGAGCAGAACAGCGCAGAATGCCAGTTGTATGCCATTTCAAAGGTATTCTTTTTGGTACAGGACATCTTTATTGCTATTTTGGAACCCTGAAGAAAAGCTTTACGTTTTATCTTTTAACTAATGCAAATATTAAGAAATGCCTGAAGATCTAGCATTTTTAATTGTTTTCATGAATTTTAAAAAATGCTAGTTTTTAGATGAAAAAATTAAATAATCTACCTGAATAAAAATAGATTGGATATAGACGTATCCCTTCTGATTGCAATTAACAAACCGAAATAGTCAGAGAACTAAGATCCTGACAGAAATTAGCTCATGCTGATATAAAAGTAATACTTCTCTTCTTAAGAAACCATTTTTGTAAATAAGATTCATGTTCAGAATAACTACAACCTAGTTATAACATGAGTGTGGGTAAATTACCTAAAGTACAAAAATCTAATTTCAGGTACTGAGGAACTAAAACAACACCCACCATACCTTTAGGTATCCTTTTTTTAAGGGATTTTGGTTTTGCTAACATGAAAAAGAGCTATTTTGCATGAAAAGAGCTATTTTAGTTATTAGGTCCTCAAGTCCTTCATTAGTTGTGCAGAAAAGGCACATACACATTAAAAATTAATGAATCTGGAATCAGTGAAAAATACCTACTTAATGTTTGAACCATATATTTTTTCAAAGCTTGAAATGATTTCTTGATTCCTTGGGGGCTGTCTGTAAATGTCTAGCTACAAGTAATGCAAATTCTGTGGAAAGACATTGGCATTTATGATTCTGAATTGCTTAGGAGCTGTTAAAAATCATTGTTTTTGTCCTTCATGTAAGATGGTGTCCGCAGTTATGTGATTTAGCTCTTTATCTTTTGTTTCTTCAAAGACAGTTGCCAACATTCTTGAATGTGCACCATGCTAGCATATTTGCTTATGGTAAGTCAGTCAGTCACTCCTTTTAGAGACAGGCATTCATCTCAGTTAAAAGGCAAAAAATAGGAGGAAATGGCTTCCGAAATTTTCTCTTTGGTAGTTCTCACTCCGAGTACTACTTCCATGATCTATCGCACCTGAAATGGAATGGATTCCCTTAAATATTTGCT
The DNA here is from genome assembly GCA_013389825.1 of Crypturellus undulatus. Taxonomy (NCBI): domain Eukaryota; kingdom Metazoa; phylum Chordata; class Aves; order Tinamiformes; family Tinamidae; genus Crypturellus; species Crypturellus undulatus. Next base: position 378,398 of record VWPW01029670.1, read on the forward strand.
CTCAAGCCAGGAGAGCAAAACAACAGAATTTGCTAGATGGAGTCTTATAGAGACCATTAGCTAATAAAAGATAACTGGCTATTTAGAAGTTTAGAGTTATTTTCTCATTTGAATTAAGGTTGAATTTGACCCTGATTCTGGTTGAATTAAGGTACTCTTCTTTATTGTCATATTTTCTTAAATATGTAGTATTTTTTTCCATATCTTCAAAGTTTCTTATGAGTTGCTACTTAGAAATAATGAATGCAAAAAAAAAAAAAAAAAAGGAAAAAAGAAGGGAGAAAGAAATTAAGAATGTGTCTATAAAGGAAAAGCCTGGAGAATCTGGAGGCACAGTCTGCAGAATGGAAAAAGACTCCAGAAAACAGCTTTCCAGAGTAATTAGAAATTGTCTAAAGAAAAACAAACACACAAACAAACTCAAAGGCAGGTGGAAAATGCTACAAAGGAGGATAAGTAGAAATAAGCTTCTCATTATTTTGAAGGTGATGTGTTGTGGCATTTATTTTATATGCTTCAGCTGAAAGACAGCAGACTTCTAGGCTGCCATAAAATTTTTTGAAAGACTGCTACATACCTAGAAGGAAGGAAACAAATGATAATTATTGGTTCCACACAAGAACTGAAACATCTGAAATGCTAATAAAGAAGACACAACAGGCTTTTGTAAAAAAATGAAATTGTCATTCAAAAATATCCAAATTTGGATATTTGGACTCTTCCAAGACATGTAAGATTTCAGTCAGGAATAATGGAAAGCTGAGAATCAGACTTTCAGTGTGGGCTTATATATGCTGAAAAAAAATCAGCTTTAGCTTAGTTTAGTGGTTTTAGTTTTATCTAAAAATCAGTTTTGGAAGGTCTTCCTTACCATCTCTCAGATACTCAGGAATTGACTCTGCACCCAGACACAATCTGTGGCCTGGTTGACGTAACATTTTTTAGGTTTACATGTGAATGAGATGCTGCAGGTAGTTTGTAATGTTCTCATCTGTTTCCCTGCTATCCCTAAAGCACTTTTGTGTATAAGAAAAGAGTATATAAAATGTATATGTATAAAGAGTAGAGATGAGGATGAAAGTCAGTTGTTTTAACTTTAATATGCCACAACATGAGATAAGCATGGGATAAAGCTAATATGCAGTTTAGGAGATTACTTCCTCTTACCTGTCAATAAGTAGTTATCAGCCCTTTGAAAAGGCTCAGAAAGTGATCACAACAGACTTTTGTTTGTTTATTTGCTTGTTTGCAGTTAACTCTTTTCCCTCAAAATAAAAGATAAATCCTAATCTGTGTGGAAATCTGGGTACATCATTAACAGAACATACGCATTTATTTTCTTTGCAGAATCGGCATACAATGGTAGAGTTCTATTGAAAGCACTATCAGATTATCACGTTGAAAATATAAATAAAAACAACCAGAACAAACACTCTTTTTACACATCTGCTCCAGACAGAAATGCATTCAAAGCCTTAATCCAGCCAATAGTTGATATGCAGAAAAGGCTTGAGAGAGTTATTTAGAGGGAAGACTACAGAGACAGCTTTTTTTACTGACTGCTGTTCTCATGGAACAACAACAAGAAAAGTAGGAAAGAGGATTTTTGTAAGGTATTTATAAGTCACAACTGTCTTTTTAGATGACTTAGTTGTGTTAAAGATTGGATTATGGAAGTATCCTTATGTTCTGTGTTGAATTAAAAAAAAAAGATTTGCTGCCTCGGACAACGGGAAGTCATGCAGTCCAATACTAAGTAGCATCTGCTACTTTTATGCCACTTGCAGACTGTGAAAACACGTAGTAGGGATCTGTTGAAAAGGAGGCAGATTTCAAGGTCCCAGATATAACAACAGGTAGCAGATGTTTTGGTCAGATGGTTAAATTAAAATATACATTTTAGTACTGGGGTTTGAAAGCAGCAAATAAAAAGAGGATTTATGACTTAACGAACTTCTAATTCAGTTCAGTCCAAATTTGCTTGGAAACCCCCTCAGGACACACAGCAACATTGCAAATATATTTCGTTTTCCTAACATCAAGTAATTCTATTTTATGTGTTTTGGAATAGATCTATAATTCTGTATTGATGCACTCTGGTATATGTATTTCACTTCAGTATGCCCTTCATATATGCTGTACATACTGCACTTCAGTATGAGGCCATCATCTGACCATACTAACGAGTCGCTTTAATTGACAGATACAGAGAAGTGGTGAAAGGCTATGGGTGTGTTTTCCAGAGTTGTCTGGAATTGCAGAGCTGTGGGAACCTGAGTATTTCAATGGCGAGAGTGCAAGCGAGAATGCGAGAGAGCTTGTCGTTCTGAGGGCACTGCCGCCACTTGCAAAGGCCCTCAAGAGGAGAACCCCTGAGCTTCTGGCATTGCTGCGGGAGGGTGAAAGGCCAGAAAGTAGCCCACGAAGTGGCTCCAAACTGATGTTGAACACCCGGATGGGAGAGTCCTGCATTCATGGAAAGCTGTAGGGGCGACTGCTCCCTGCCATATGCTTTGACAAGCAGCTCTTCTAGCAGCTTGTAACCGTAAGGGGTGACAGATCATGAAAGAAGCCATAGACGTTCACATAGTGTTGCTACTCGTTTATTCCATCTTGTTTTATGAAAAATAAGGCAAATACTGTGTAAGAGACTGTTTTGGATTGTGTTTGTCTTGACATTGTTGCCATACCACTTAGGACTTCTTGACCTAGGCATCCTGTCTATCAGCTCGAGGTGTCTCCCCCCTATCTCCATACAATTTATGACTTCTTGGCCTTGGCTCTGGGAAGACTGTGATGTCAATTCCAGGTGTTTTATCTTCATACAATTAACGACTTCCTGGTCTTGGCATCCTGCCTCTGGGAAGATTGTGATATCAGCTCGAGGTGTTTTATCTACTTCTTGGTCTTTGCATCCTGTCTCTGGAAAGATTGTGAGATCAGCACGAGACCAAAACAATGCTCAGCAGTGCCTATGAAGCGATGCTTGTACTTGACTTGGGTGAGGAGGAACATCAGAGCATGCAACATGTACGAAAGTGGGAGGACTCTTTAAGAACTGGGACATAGAAAGGACTGTGTAATCCCCTCCTGGGTGCAGCTTCTTCTGGGACACATGGCTTCTTCACGGCTGAACGTCACTTGCACTGAAGTGCGCGGAGCATCACCCGCACTGAGGCACCGAGGCACCTCTACGTGCACTGAAGCGGAGCCAACAGCACTTAGCTGGACTGGTGGTGTTCGTGAATATAATCTTGCTGCATCTCTCCTGATTGCTTGCTTTTCTTTCTTTTTTTCTTCTTATTCTCTCTGTCCTATGACACTTATGAGAATAAATCTTACAAGGATGTATGGCATTTGGCCTTGTTTGTGTCTTAATCTCGCTCTTGGGATCATATCAAAACCTCTCCCAGCAGTGGATCGGGACATACTGAGGTACTGTAGCACCCTTAAAACATTATTTCCCTGCCACGTGCTATGCATGTTTTTACCTCTCTGTTTCTACCAAACTGCACAATTTTCTCATTTCTGGGAGCGGGGAATCTGGATTCCCTCCTGCTTCAGCATGTTGCTGTCCAGTACTCTTCACCTTAACGTGTACCACAAGGTCATCCCTTCTTTTTTTAGAGAGAAATACTGAATCAGGCAGAGATTTCTTTTGAGATCTGCTATTTATTAATCTGAAGCAGTTGAGACAAAAATCCTGTTTTTTTTTTCTTTCATTTAGTTTGATTCATGTATTTTCATGCATCAGATTTCTAAACTGACAGGATGCATAGAATTTTCAAAAATAAACGTAAAGAATCTCTTATCACAGCCCTGCAGGTTGATCTCTATTCTTCCCCATGGTAACACTTTTTCAGCACAGTAGCAGCCAGCAGAGTAGATAATGGGGCACTTCTGAACCTGAAAATTAGATGTTGCCTGCCATGACTAGAAAGAAAAATCTCACGGTAGAGGGACATGAAGAAAAGGAGATGATGTTAATTTTATTTTTCTGTGTTTAAAAAAAAAAACAGATGGAAAATAGAGAAGTCAGGTATTATATTAAGAGAGGAAAATTCATGTGAAGCTGGGGAGATGACCACACAAACCAGTTTAAGGAATTGTCTGGAGTGGGTAACATAAACTTTGTTAAACTCATTTAGTAGGTAGAAAGTTTGTATGGCTTATTTAATGAGAATTATTGATTGTCTAAAAGAGAAAGAATTTCTTTTTTCCTTTTGTATAATTATCTTAACCAGTTTGCTTGGATATTTGAGAACGTATCTTGAAGAAAACATATCTTGATGAAAGTACTGCAATGTCTGTATTGTATTTATAGTGGAAATATTCACAAATAACAATGTGAAATTAATAGGTGAATTTCTCTAAGGAGGTATCAATAAAAACCTTAAGGATCATTATGAGACGTGACTTAGAGTTATTTTCTAAAAATGAAAATAATTTTTAAAATATTTCTGTTTATTTTTTTTCCTTCTTTTAATTTGTGACACCTTATTAATGAATTAGCTAATGCAGGGGAGACAAGAGAGGAAAAAAAAGGATTAAGGCTTATATTTTCTTATACAAACTGTCCTTTGAATTTTCCATTAATTCAGAGTGTTTTTATGCTTATAAAGTGTGAATTTCCTTCAAAATTTCTCAGTAATGATTCCTGAATCTGGGTAACAATGCCCCTTTTCTGACTGACAGCTACAGCAGTCTGACTCTGTCTCATAATACAAACATCACACTGAATTGCTCACAAATAGATATAGTCTTCTTCCCTTTATTAGCTTTCTCATCCCATAGACAAAGCACCGTCTGTATAGGCATCATTCCTTTTCTTTAGAAAGAAGTAGATTAGTCCATTTCCTCATGGGGGTTTGCAAAGTCCTTCAATAGACGTGACTGGAAGAGGAAGAGGCTGAAGAAGGTGGCCTAGGGGAATAAACTGCTGACTTGATAAATCTTTGGGTCTTAAGAGGTCATCTCTTGATGTCTGAGAGAAAGATTGACTTACCAGCAAATATGAGCACTAGTCTTTATGACTTTTTTTTAAGTAATATAGAAAACATATTTGTGTATGAGTTACTTATAATTTGTCAACAACTACAAAAGCAGTGTTCGGCTTTCTGAAGCCTTATGAAATTCTCACAGATTTATTTCTTCCTTTTCATATAGCATCTACGCTGTTCATGTGATGTGCAGGGAATTTTAATGAGCTTTTACACTAACAAATGCAGCTATGAAATACAACACAGAAAAATGTGAAACTCAGAACTTTAGCTTCAACTCATAGACTCTAAAGACCGTGGAAGATTGTTAATGAAACTGGATTGCTTTCAGAAGAAGAATCATTAGTTCATTCGATTTTTCCTGGAGTATTTCGTAAGAAAGAAGATTTGCTCTGTCATGAGACAACACAGATTTTATTTTTTTTGTCCACAAGCATGTAAATTTTATTGCTCCTTCATTATTATTACCAGGACCAAAAATCTCATAGCAGCCTTATGTTTAGTAATGGAAGCCGAAGGGATACTCCAGATATCAGTATCCATGTTTGTTATTTTGCAGTTCATAATTTTGCTTTTTTGGAGGTAACTATTATTTAAATAGGGTGAGACAAGGAGTGTAAAACTGCACATGTTCAGACTGTAATTTAAAATGTATTTGCTTTGAAGACAGACAGACCACACTACTGTGGTGTAGTCTCTGGAGGTTTGAGGGTATGGACTGAAACATGATCTTGGAGTTTCAAAGGGGTTATACCTTAGGGGATAATAGGGAATACCTATGTGTATTCCTGGCTGGCAGTAAATCTACAGGTAGTGTACACTTTCTAGATACTTTTGTTACTGTAACTTGCTGTCAGCAAATTTGCTGCTGCTGCTGCTTACTGCCAGCAATCCACAAAACGACTGAGTGCTTTTATGGGTACAAAAGGCTATCCTGAATCTAGTAATTTTGTTGTATGTGGAAAATAGAGAGGTCCTAATCTTTTACGTGATGTGTTCAGAGTAACAGGAGGTTATGAGAAGGAATTGTCTATGTCCTAGACAATTTTTGGATCTAACCTTGATTTAAATTTGACACTTAGATGAAAATACAGATATTGCATGTGTGGTTGTAGAACTACTGGAAATTTGTGCACAGAGTCTCTGATCTAGTTCCATTATGAGATTTTTCTTAATTCCTTTTCATTGGACTGTTGCATCATAATTAAAGGCATACAGCTTCCATACAGTTTGTTCTGGTTGTTTTACTTGTTCTTTTTTCTTTAAATAACACTCTCATGAGGGATGTAGAGTCTAAGTCCGGATTGTGTCTGTTCTCCTTTGACTGGCTGTCAGAGAATTATTGATCCATCATGGGAGGATCTAATGAAGTGATAGCAGCAGAGACTTTTATTTGCTCTTCTCAGAAAAAAAAAAAAAAGTACCAAACAAACAGCAGTGTTAGCTAATTTCATATGTTACTTTCAAGGATGAGAAAGAGGGGCAAAGAATAAGGTGAAGAATGCATGTGTTCACTGCTTCCATTGCAATTTAGACAAAGGTGCAATGGGAATAAAGCTGCTGTGCTGACTGTAAGAAGACTATAGTTTATTTTTGTGTTACGCATGTTTTATGTTGTAATGATCACAGTAAAGGACTGAGGGAACCACTTGAGGCCCACCCCCAGAGTCAAAACTAATTGCATGGGAGTTGTTTTATTCAAGGCACCCAAAGAACATCTGGTCCACCACCTGAGGCCACAAAGACTTGTAAACATTTAGGACAAATATAAACTGCAAAAGAAGAACAAAAGTTTTAACTATAAACAGGTAGATGCTGTTTTTTGTCAGAGAAGAAATTTCAAACTTAAATAAAAAGCAGGTGAATGGAGTCTTATAGAGCATTAGCTAGGGTAGTAGCTGAAGTCAGTGCTGAAGGATACTTGTTTTTACAAAACTTTTGATGGAACAGAGGTTTATACCATTTTCAAAAGAAATAGCAAAGAAATTTATAGTAGACATGTATATATTTTGTAAATACAATCTGCATTTCTAGCAGTCCCTGAAATTCTGCATGTTCTGCCAAGAAGGTCAAACAAGTGTGATATCCCTGGAAAACAGATAGGTTCAGCTAGGGTTAGGAGATCAGAGGCACATGGAAAGAAATCTGCTAGCATTCTGTAAGAAACCTGAATTCTAGGCCACTCACTGAAAAGCAATTGTCCAGGTGCCTAGGCATTTAGTTTCACATTTTATTTTGTGCCCTGGTATGCTCTGTTGTGTTATGTCCCAGTTCTGCAATGTGTTGTGTATGGCTGCATTTCTTCTTTCAGGCAGACCACAGAGAAGTCAACTATCACACAGCAAATTCCAAAATATGCGCAAAAGTGAGGAATGTTAAATAAGACAATCAAAGTACGATGATGCTTATACTGGGTGGAAAAAAAAGCACAAAATATTGCTGGCTTGGGTAGCAAAGGGCTCGGATTTAGAAACAGAAGTGCACTATGGAAAAAGAGCCTTCTTTAAATTGTACTGGTTTCTAGATTTTTTTCACTATAAATATTGTGGAATTGTTTTATTTGCAGAAGCAGTTTTGACTGTAAAGCATTTTGCTGTCTCTCTCCTGGGGAGCTTTGCTGAAAGTCAATGAGAGATACTTATCACAGCTTGATATTATTTTGTATACAGAGGTAAAAATCCAATTTATTAGGCAATATAAGCTATCTAAAAGAAACAAAATCCTCACCGAATTACAGTATACTACCTTTAGTACATTTAATACCTTGTGAAAATTAGATAAGTTTTGTAGATATAAATATACCCCTTATTTAATCCCAAATATATCCCATGTATATTAATAAAAAAAATTTGTAGGCTAATTGACATCAGTGCTAAATGTCATGACCCTAGTACTTCAGCTGCTGCTGTCATTTTTAAGGAAATGAAGCTAAGCTGTTATTCATACATGATGGTTTGCAAAGAGGAAAAGGAAAGCAAGTCTTCTTCCAGAAACACTCCTTCCTAGTCATTCCACCGTACACCTTTGAAAGATATTCTCTATAGCTAATATTTCTCAAAGACATCTTAGAAGTTTACCTGATCTGTTATAATTTTCTGGGAGCATTGTAGTTGTGACATAAGAATGGCTCAGAAAGATTGCAGTAGGTGCATATGCAATACAAAATACGAATAAAGGTATATTGTTGGTATAGTCTCAAACCAAATCATAGAATCATAGAATGCCTAAGATTGTAAGGGACCTCTAGAAGTCATCTAGCCAACCCCCCTGCACACACAGGGCCACCTAGAGCACGTGGCACAGGGCTGCATCCAAGCGGGTCTTGAAGATCTCCAGAGAAGGAGACTCCACAACCTCTCTGGGCAGCCTGTGCCAGTGCTCTGTCACCCTCACTGTCAAGAAGTTCTTCCTTAAGTTCCTGTGGAACTTTTGGTGTTTAAGTTTGCGGCCATTTCTTCTTGTTCTATCAGTGCCCACTACTGAGAAGAGGCTGGCCCCATCCTCCTCACTGCCTCCCTTGAGGCACTTATAGACACAGATCAGGTCCCCTCTCAGCCTTCTCTTCTTCAGGCTGAACAGGCCCAGCTCCCTCAGCCTCTCCTCATAGGGCAGATGTTCCAGGCCCCTGATCATCCTCGTGGCCCTGCGCTGGACTCTCTCCAGCAGCTCCACATCCCTCTTGTACTGGGGGGCCCAGAACTGGACACAGTACTCCAGATGTGGCCTCACCAGGGCTGAGTAGAGGGGCAGGATCACCTCCCTCGACCTGCTGGAGATGCTCCTCTTAATGCATCCCAGGACCCCACTGGCCTTCTTGGCCACGAGGGCACACTGCTGCCTCATGGTCAACCTGTTGTCCACCATGACGCCCAGGTCCTTCTCAGCAGAGCTGCTCTTCAGTAGATGGGTCCCCAGAGATGATCTTTTAAAATAATTGTCTGAACTAAGCCAAGCATGATTAGTCCCCTTATACACTGTACTGCTATCTACTAGTGTTGAGAAGCCTTCTCTCTTCCTTGCAGTCACTGATTTTAGCAATAAATATTTTCCTTATTGACAGGGTGGTTACTTTTCATTGGCATAAAAATAATAAAAAAAAGAGAATACATAGTGAATATGCATTTATACCATATACACGTGTATAATAGATGGAAATAGATTAAAATTTGCCTGTAATCAAAGGTAAAGAGAAGAGGATAGGAAATGGTATTCTGACATGTGGAATCAAGTTTTGTGAATTTTCTTCATATCTTTGTTTAGGCCTCTGAATAGCAGAAAAGCATAATGTCAGTCTGAAAAGCCTTGAAAGGGTAAGTGAGAAAGGGATGAAAAATAGTTCCGGTATGCAGCTTTCTCAAATTGAAAGCTGGAGTTTTGTGTATGACTACTTTACATCCTCTATTTGAAATCCAATTCTATTCCTTCTGTGGAGAGCAGATAAAAATGCATTTTAAGAGAAACCTTTTGGAAGGTCTATTTAAATATTTTAATGCTTATAAAACTTTAAATCTGCATGAATCAGCCTGAAATGTTGATCTTGCAATTTGCTTTAGGAAAGTATAGTATGGCATTTTCCACAAAAACTAGCCTTAAAGTAGAGAGAAATTGATTCTGTAATGATGCCCCTTTACTATTACTTTGTTTCTCTTATACTAAATGGTTGATGTAGATATAATCACTCAATCTGATGTTGTTGCAGGAGAACAAAAATTGATCAATATATCATTATTGATCAGTTTCTTTCTGACTAGCTTAGCAAATCTGTGTGTTAATTCTTGCCTCATGCAGCTGACTGTCTAGCCCATTCAGAATTAATCAAAATAAATATTTGCCTCTACAAACATACAAGGTTACAAAACAAGCAGATTATATAAAAGTGAACTGAACAATTAGATAGAGATAAACATCTATTAAAGCATTTAAATATGCGCTTAAAATTAAGCATGAAATTGAAATTTCACTTAAATTGAGACAAAACCCAGTTTACTTTGTTTAGTCGCGGTCATGGAGATCAAAAGACCATATCTGTTCAGCTCAGTTTAGGCAATGCCTTTGAAAATTACTGTTTCTAAAAAACAGTACTTTGGTATTTTCTAATTGAAACTATTTAAGTGCTTTATTAACAAAGCTCTTAAAATATATTGAAATATTTTACAGCACTAAAAAAAGGGATATTGTCACCTGTGCATTTAGCACAATCCAATGAAGTAACAGCTGAATCACGCTCAATTTACTCTTGATGTATTCTTTACATACTTTGTGAATCCATTCACGAAATATTCATGATTCTGTGATTGTTTTCTCACTGTCACCTCATGAACTCATTTGACTTCTTCACATGAAGCAATTTGATTTTTTTCTCTTCTTTTTTATTTCCTAGATTAGCCATATGAATTTTAATATCTACTTCACCAGGATGCTAACCAGCAAAGCACAATAAGTTCATCAGCTTAGAGTGCTTTTAATATCCAATTTCATGTCTCCACTGGGTAACACATTGAAAATCTAGTTACTTTACCAATTATACATTTTGCCCTGCCTGCTTTCTGTGTAGAATGACATCTGATTAAGAAACTCCATCACAGAATGGTTTCATTCCTTATTACCATATATCTAATAGTAGAGAAATGTGCAAGAGGAAGGGTCAAGAAACAGTCATGTAGTTCAAGTTGAGAGGTCAGATTAGGCTTCCACTGCATCAGGTATCATATATTTGAACTGAATGAGTTACTAAGTTATGTTATTATGTGAGTAAAAAAAGAGGTGTTTGGAACTGATTAAGTATATTATTTTTTACTTGCTTAGAGCTTGCTTTTTAGCTGCATCAGCAGGAGTGTTACCAGCAGGTCGAGGGAGGGAAACCTGCCTCTCTCCTCAGCCCTGGTGAGGCTGCACCTGGAGTACTGGGTGCAGTTCTGGGCTCCCCAGTACAAGAGGGACATGTTGCTTCTAGAGAGGGTCCAGCAGAGAACCACAGGGGGAGGGACTGGAGCATCTATCATATGAGGAAAGACTAAGTGAGCTGGGCCTGTTTAGTCTGGAGAAGAGAAGATTGAGAAGGGATCTGATCAACATGTACATGTACCTGAGGGGTGACTGTAGGGAGGACGTGGTCAAACTCTTCTTTCTGGTGACCAGTGACAGGATGAGGGGTAATGGGTACAAACTGAAACACAGGAAATTCCACCTCCATATGAAGAAGGACTTTTTTACTGTGAGGGTGACAGAGCCCTGGAACAAGCTGCCCAGAGAGGCTGTGGAGTCTCCTTCTCTGGAGATCTTCCAAACCCGCCTGGATGCCGCCCTGTGCCACGTGCTCTAAGTGTCCCTGCTTGAGCACAGGGTTTGTACTACATGATGTCTAGAGGTGCCTTCCAACCTCAATCATTCTGTGATTCTGTGATATATGGCTGCATAGCTTTTTGTTTAGCAGCATATGCTAATTTTATGTTAGAAATAATTTTGGAAGGTGAGTTAAAGGCCTAATGGATTGAAAGGTGAGTTAAAGGCTAAAAGGATGGTGAGTTAAAGGCCAAATCTGAAGGACCAGTCCTTTTGGCATCAGGCATAGTTGAGAACTATGTAAAGAAGGTTACATAGATTTTTTTGGCCAGTCTGAAGAAATAATTTATAGCTGCTTTGGTATTGCTTGGTCTTTTTGTCAGGGACAAGCTGTCTGCTGAGACATTTGGATCTTCCTGCTTTTAGAAAGGAAGAATATATGAAAGACAAGGTTATGTCTCAATATAGGCCCCAGCAGTTTGCCGTGCCCCAGGTTTCCTCTGTCAGATGAATTCTTGCTAAATTGAAGGCCAAATCCACACTGATTTTTCAAAGAAGAAATTATAGAAAGAAGAAATCATAGAGTTGATCACTATTCAAAAAATGTACGTTGCAAGAAGCATTTCAGAGGTGCCCAGAAACATTATGTTTCTCCTCAGAGTTAATTGCTCTTCCAGGTTCTTCTTTGTCTCCAAACAATTCCACCACTTTGTACTAATATGAATTATTTTCTTTAGTCTACTCATAGCCTCATTTTACACAACAGAAAATTTTCTAGTTTTTTTTCTCTTTTTCCAAATCCAGTCCCTGAGATGAGAAAGTTCACCCAGTATTAATTTTCCTCCTGCTAGTTTGTCATCTTCTGTTATAAGAAGCAGAAAATGTGTTTCCTTATCCTCATTCAGTTTGTAGATTTCCTTGACTCTGGCAAGCTCAGGTCCAGTAAGGCATACACCTTAGAATCTAATTCATAGCTGAGCTGGGGGCTAGGTTGGAATTGTAAGCAGCTCAATACTTGTTGTTAACAAAAATCCTCTCTCCGTGTCTCTGTCTCTGTATTTCTTTCCTTTTTATTTATTTATTTATTTATTTATTTATTTATTTATGGTGTGTGTGTGTTTTAACTTAGTCAGATACCTGTGTGAATGGCAAGAATAAGAGATTAAAACTCGTGGTAAATCAGGTTGGGAATACCAGAAAATAAGGTTAGAGTAAAGAAGACAGAGGGTGGATAAACTGCTTTATCTTTGTGCATCTTTAACAAAATATTTCAGCCAGCTCAGGAAATAGTGAAGAACCTTGGATACAAGCCTCTGTTTTGTGAGATGACATAAATGACCGCCAGCTTGTGCTCAGCTACTGTTTGCTTATTAATAAGCCTCAGAGTAAAAGAAGTTTGTGATTTACTAATCTTATGTTTCCAGTCTCTAGAATCAGAGACCCAGGAGTTGAGTACTATAGCCCTACCAGGATGTCTAGAAAGCTCACATTTTTCTTAGAACAAATTCTGTTGCTTTAAAATTTTCTTTTTTTTTCTTCTGAGCTTTTTTTTCCCCAACTCCTTTCTGTGGATGGCTTCTCATTTTCTTGAAATGAAATCAAAGATTTTTACTAATTAGTAAATTGTAGAAAAAAAAAATGGGAACAAAATAAATAAATCTTAAATTCACAATAAAATCGAAAATCTTCTTCATTATCCTTTGTATATGTTTGTGAGGAAACATACCAGCCAAAATAACAACAAAACATATGACCAGTCAAATTTACAGCTAAATAGATTTTAGTTAAACAAATAAATTCCCAAAGGGGCCATTAAAAGCACAATTGGCCATCACTTGTCAGGCACTGATATCTTGGAGGTCACAACTGTTTCCTATAAAAAAAGAATAATATTCTATTTTTTGTTCATTCAGAGTTTTAGGTACAACTAGTGAAATAGATATTTTCAATGTCGTATATGATAAACTTTCCATGTTTTACATTGCATCACCTTTTTGAAAAAAATACATTCCTGGACATTCTTGGGTAAACCTTGGGAGCTGCTTAATAATAGGTATTTCTTCTATGTTATCCCTGTTTTCTTATCAGCTGTTTTTAACCATGTGTAAAGGACTAGATGTAAATACAAAACCAGAACTGTTAAATATGCATCTTTTTTCAAAGAGCCATAACTGGAAGCAGATGTCCCCTGTCAGTTGGTCCTATATACACAAAACATCCTTGATGCTGACCATCTTTCAAAACAACATAACTTTGTTGTTTAGATTGTAATTTATTGGAGGGATGATTAAATCATAACGAAGGAGACGTTAAAGCAGTTAAAGCAAGTTAAAGCAGTCAGGGAGCAGGTCTGGATTTTGACTGGGTGATTCTGCTCACCAGCCAATATTGCTCTGGCAATTCATTTGGGGACTACCAGCAAGAACGATAACGCAGAAAGATAGCAGGGGATTTTTCTAGTGGCAGTGGTGAGTTTTACAGCCTCTGTTTGAGTGCAGGAAGTGCTAGTTATGGTCAATCCTATAGCATGGTATCTTCTCTCTAATTCTTACGGTAATAAAAACAGTAGCTATGCCAGTAAAATGGAATTGTGTGAGCAAATGGCTCAGCAGTGACAGTTTTGTGAATAGCTGATTTGCAATATGAGAACTGAACTGAGAAAAAATGAGAGCAAAAAAATCTACTTGACTTGAGAAAGGTGTTTTTTCTAGTTGCTTTGGATCAAATTAAATCATTGGAGTCTGAATGTACTTCTTCATATAAGGCCACATTTGGATTCATATATGAAATTAATTCCTACACAGCTAAAATACTTTGTTTTATTTTTCTTAGTATTTTTCTTTCCTCTTTTTCTGCATAACTATTTACTAAATTACCCATTACTTCTAGGCTAAATGTTTTTTACTTAGATGTTAAGTGACAATTGAAAAAAAAAGAGCTAAATTTTAGCTAAGGTGTTCATTTTTAATTGAAAGATTTCAAGTCACTCCTCTGAATTTGTGTGAAGCTAAGCATATGGTAAATGTCAACCACAACTTAAAAGAATTTTGCAGTGCTTGGAAATAGCTAATGAAAAGTAAAGTTCTCTTCAGAAGGCAGTTTAAATGTATCCATTCTGTGCATCTCTTTCTCTGAGCCTGTAGACTGAACAGGATATTATCACTGAAGCAATGCACACTCACGAGTGCTCATCCATCAGACTGAACAGTAGAAGTACCTGCTGAAAAACAGCTCACAAACAATCCAACTCATTTATTCTCTAGGTGAATTTGTAAATTGATGTTTAGCTAATAATAACCCACCATTTACATCTACAAGCAGTAACATTTCAGCTCATGAATGCTGCTTCATGGTAAATAAGCATTTTTTTTCCAATATTATAACAGTGATAAGTGCATTAGGATAGTCATTCCCTCAACAGCATTCAGCTGAAACGGAATATGTTCTTTAATGAACTTTTTGTTGTAATCCTTATTCCTGATGGTGAAGGCTAACTTACAGTAGAACTTACCCTCTTCAGGATTATTGTCAATAAATGTGAAGATGTAATTTGAGTGATAATGAAAGAACATTTTATTGAAAATCTCCAGAGAGTCTGTTGCACAAGATATAATTGGAAGGGGGCTAAGTGTCTCCTGCACCAATTTCTAATCTAAGTATCTCAGCCATCAAGTTGTGTATATTTTAAGCCTGTCTAAGGGGAAAAAAAAAAAGTAATAAAAAAGTAATATAATCAATAACAATATGAGATTAGAATACAGCTATGCTGAAATGGGGTGGGGAGGTAGGACTCATGAACTCTATAATTGAAGCATTGTTCTTTGAAATGTTGCTTGCTAATGTGTTCTTAATTTTCCCTTTCAGGCATGTTTTTGGAAATGCTAAGGCAGACTGCCACATGTTGTAAATTGTGCAGGAAAGCTTTTGGAAAACAAGACAAGCTATTTGATTTGATTTGATTTGATTTGACAGTGCTCCAGACTGCATTGGTTGAGTGGGAGATTGCTTGCTAGTCCTTCTTTTTAAGAACTTACTCAGAACCTAGCAAACCCCTTGCTGGGTTCTTTGACTTTAAAATCACATCTACAAATCAAATGGTATGCTTGGAGCAACTGTTGTGATTTGTCAGTGCTTTTTCTAACAGTTTATGATGTCAGAGCTGCAAGGTCTGCTTTGGTTGTATGTTTATTTCCTGGTAATGTTTAATTCTTTAAGGCTTTAGACCTGAGTGATTTGAGACTTGTTTACTTCAGAGGTGGCCTCTCTTCCTTCATGATTAGTGCTGCGGTCACAAAAGCTTAAGCTGGAACCCATCATTTAAAAAGACAGCAGATTACTGGCTATTCATTGCAAGAGAATTTGGTAGTTGGAGTCTTGTTTTTCTCCCTAGTCCAAAATAATTCAAACAAATTGACCCTTAGAACCATTACTTTTTTTTTCTTTTTTTTCCTGAGACCTTGTGAAAGAGCATAAAGATTGGTACGTGAGAGTGAAGAGTCAAGAGTGCTGATGAAAAGGTCTTGGTTATTTAAAAAAATATCATGTTAAAGGCATCAAGGAATGTTTATTACTTGTATGTTTATTTAATGCAATATTAATAAGATTTTCTGTTTTATTCTTGACCTCTCAATGTACCTTAAAAATTATCCTCTATCACAGACTGAAAATAAATGAATATTGCTTTTGCAAGTGTAGGGCAAATTAGACAATATCACCAGCTTCTGAAGTGCTGAGAATGATGTTGCATTGTTTGTCTCTTATATGCAAACCGGCATCTTTGTAGGAAAGAGTAAGTTCCACTCCAATATGAATTAGGTATGATTTTCTTTTGGGTCCTTTAGAATCATTAGTGAAGCCAGTGGCCCCATGAGAGTCCATGGTTTTAAGATGGTTCACCAATCAATGAGGAAGAGTTTGGTTTTTTTGTTAGAGAAATAATTGTTGTACTCATGTAATATTCTGTCTTATGGTCTTCCCCCCTGTCAATCTTTATTTAATATGTTCTTCTTTGTTGTTTCTGATTTAAAATATATGATTTTTATACTTCTAGTTTAAAATAAATACTTCACTTGGAAGAACACACTTTAATGCAAGCAATATATATATATATATATAATTTTCTTAGCTACTATCACTTCTAAAGAAGAAAAGATTTTGATGCATATTATTACAAGACAGGCTTACAGTCTTCTCTGCTTCAAAGATCGAAAATATAGAAAAAATCCTTTTTAAATAATATTTTATTTTAACAACAATCAGTGTATTTTCTTGTAAAACTTGTTTTTCTTTTATTCACTCTGCTTACCTCTAGAAGAAAGTGAACAGTTAAAACAGACATTCCTATTCATTCATATTAGGACAACCTGAACACTATAACTGTCTGGAAAATGGTGGTATTTCTGAATTTCCTTTTAGATGGCAGGATATAATTTATAGCATTGGTGCTTGACATTTAATGGCTTGAGAACCATTCAAGGTGGTTCTAAACAAAGTTGCATAAAATACCCATAGTGTTAATAACCTCACTTTGTGCAGTCATTTTTATGTAGTGCTTCAAGCTGACCTTTTCAATTTGCATAACCAGGTATCAGGCTTATTCTTTGTTGCCTTAGGAGTTACTTATTCCTGGGTAACGTAGAAGAGTTACTGTTCTCTCCTCTTTGGATTCCCAGTAAAGCATTCTAGTCATGGGACTCTCATCTGTAACCTTTACTCATGATCCCACATGCCTTGCATTAATCACATTAAAGTCAGTATTAACTATTTTATTTTAACTTATATATGCTGTTAGTTATATAATGTCATTCGTTGTTAAAAATATGCCTATGCATATAAAGCTATGCATTTCCTGAGGTCTGGTAGGGCTTTATTTTATTTCCCTCTCCCCCCTGATATGTTTTATATTTAGACTATGGAGTATTCACACTGGCACAAAAATGGAGGAAAAAAACTATAGTTATATTATCACTTCTATTACGATCAATTCATTTGCCTGGATTTCAGATCTAGGAATTGTCCTGTAAAAAAGTATTGGATAACTTTACTACAGTTTCCTTTTTATTTTAAATTGTCAAGTCATTAATGAACAAAACAATTGGTCCTACATTATATGCTGGAAAAAAATTACATTCTGACATAACTGATCTGCTCAGTGGAGAAGTGATAGACACCAGCCTGACAAAGCTTCATACACGATGAAATTTTAGAATAAAATTACTGCTCTTTACAGTGGTAAGTGGGTGACTTTCTCCATTATACAAGTCAGACTATATGATCTATGCACCCTTCTGGTCTTAAGATACATAAATCTAAGTGTAGCTTACTGTATCTCTCTGATGCTCTGTGGAAAAGGAAGAAATGCCATTCTAGAATCCTGCAAATCCATTTTCATATGCTAGATTTTATAGACAGACACATTTTTACAATGCTAAGTGTGTCATGGAAATGCTTTAGCTAAGTGGCAGCACAGTTAAAGCAAGTCCAGGACTGTTTTCTAGTTCTGATATAAACTGCAAAATATCTATGGGGAAAGGGTATGACTGATGTAGGCATACCAAATCTCTTTATTTACAGGTACACACATCTGTATGCATGCATGCACACACACATGCTCATGCACTTGTGTGCATATATATTTACATACTTGCATCTATGTGCATAAATAATGTGGGCATGTGGCTATTGGTCACATAGTCATCATCCCAGAGGAAGATTCCTCAGAATCTTAGTAAACTTCATTTTTTGATGGTCAATCTCTTTTTGGGGTGGTTAGATTTCATGAAAAATCCAATTGTGAATAAGATAGTAGAGAATGGCAAGATAGGATATTATTTTTTAATTCCGTGTTAAATTCTGTGATCAATGGTATGCTTTAAAAGATATTAACTGTTTTTCTTTTTCATTTTTTTGCACAAGAAATGATAAAATAAGTTGATGGCATGGTCTTAGAATAAAAAGGGTTTGCCACTCTTCTTTTAATTATCATAAACTGATATCATTGTGCAATAAAACGTGCAACATGTTACTACATTTTGCATTGGATATTTCCTCTCTTAAAACTCTCCTTAGATATGTGGCAAGTAGGGTCAGATGTCTCGTAATAGGAATAAAAATGGAAAGCACTACCTCATTGATTTCTTCCCCACTTCCAAAAATTAGATCTTTTTACCTCTCTGCCTCATCATGATGATTCCAGATAAGTACCTCCATAATAACAGTCTAGCATAGAGAGTTATAATGCTTCATTTCCATGATATCTCAAAGTAAGTTTATCATAGATTCAATTCACTGCTGTGGGACTGGCTGCAGTTACTAAGAGGAGCTGTCAATGAAAGAATTCATCTGTGCGTGGAAGATAGTGAACCAGATTCATCCCTACTGTAAGTCATTTGACTTTATTGGACTTATAACAGAGGAAAAATTTTCGTCCACTCCAAGTATCCACTACACTGTGGGAAGATGCCTTTCATAAAAGCTATTTTCTTCTTTGTTGCTCTGCTACTTACATATTTCATTCTTTGAATGACAAAAGGTAATAACGATGAATATTTGGAGCTCTCTTTTACAATGAAATTCTTATGCAAAGTAATATAATAGCTCTGAATGTTTCACTCTAAATGGCTGGTGAGAGAAATTACAAGCATTCCTGTAAAGAAACTGTAGGCTATTGGACTAGAAGCAAAACTATATAAAAACACTGTTTTATAAAAGTGTTTCCATTAGTTTAATAGAAAATATGCAATTGTATAGCAATTCTAGGATCCAAGTTATTGAACAGTTCATAAATTATTGTTCTTCACATCACTGTCAATGAGGAAATATTCTTGTCTCATATCATTAAGATGTGAACAGATTTGAATAACCCACAAATAAGAGTTCTGCATTTAATTATCTGCTGAAAGGGTAACTCGTTTAAAATAATATATATTTCCCACTAAAAAGATAAAAAAAGTCTTTTAGCAAATAAATTGGGTGCACTTCTTGAATTATATTCTGAATACTTATCTTAGAAAGGCAAAGTTAGTAAGGGATTTTGCATTCTTTTCATGAACCCATTTAGCAAGGAGTTAAATTTGCAAAGCAATATTTGGGGGTGAGTATGAGAAAGGTGGTTTGTTCTTCCTTTCCTTCTCTTTCTTTCTTTCTTTCTTTCTTTCTTTCTTTCTTTCTTTCTTTCTTTCTTTCTTTCTTTCTTTCTTTCTTTCTTTCTTTCTTTCTTTCTTTCTTTCTTTCTTTCTTTCCTTCCTCCTTCCTTCCTTCCTTCCTTCCTTCCTTCCTTCCTTCCTTCCTTCCTTCCTTCCTTCCTTCCTTCCTTCCTTCCTTCCTTCCTTC